>MU864932.1:198218-335701 GCA_033576145.1 Cladorrhinum samala | reverse complement strand
TGGTTTTTTAATTTATTTTTTTTTACCTTAATTTTTTTTAATAAATTTTGGTTTTTTTTTTTTTTGGTTTTTTTTGGCTTTTTTTTTTTTTTTTTTTTTTTTTTTTTTTTTTTTTTTCTTTCAGAATGGAGATGTATTCTGACGACCTCAGATTGCTTTGGATGAGTGGACCAGATGTCGGCCTTATAAGCTTAGCTAAGATGTCTATAAGTCAAATAAGAATTGTCCGCCGGTGGAGATTAACAACACGCCCCTGGTCTCAACAGTGATAGACCAACCAGACCCGCTTCCTGCGGCTGTGAAAATGCGGTAAACATTTTTAAACAAAACTCAGCTCCGATCTCTTATCTCTCTCTCTCCCCCTCTCACTCACTCATTGATATGTTCCACACTCACCTGAGAAAGACATCACAAGGTTTCACGCACTGAACCACCCCAACAAAGCCATCAACCATGGCGGAAATACACAATCTTGAAACCCTCAAAAATGGGGGCTACAAAGATGCCCCCCTCACATCGTTCAAACTCACCTGCTCGCTCCCCTCGTTTCCCCTCGAGATCTTTGAGTTCGGCAGCACCCTCACCCACCTCGACCTCTCGGGCACCGGCCTCTCCTCCCTCCCCGCCAACTTCAGCACCGCCCTCCCCAACCTCAAAATCCTCTTCCTCTCCTCCTGCAACTTCACCACCTTCCCTTCCGTCCTCTCGACCCACCCGAACCTCTCCATGGTCGCCTTCCGCTCCAACCGCATGACCTCGATCCCCGAGGACTCCCTCCCGCTAAACCTCCGCTGGCTGATCCTGACCGACAACCTGCTCCCTTCTTTGCCGTCCTCGCTGGGGACCTCGTGCCCGAAGCTCCAGAAGCTGATGCTGTCAGGCAACCTCCTGACCTCCCTGCCGGAGTCCATGTCCAGCCTGGCCAACCTGTCCCTCCTCCGCCTCTCGGCGAACCGGTTCTCCTCCCTCCCCAAATGGCTGCTCGCTCTCCCCAAGCTCGCCTTCCTGTCCTTCGCGGGGAACCCTTGCTCGGCCCCGAAATCGTCTGGCGCCAAGACCCCCTTCGGCCTCGAGCACGTCCCTTACTCCTCCCTCACGATCCACTCCCCACCGCTGGGGGAGGGCGCCTCGGGCGTCATCTCCCGCGCCGACTGGGCGCGGTCCCCGGCCTACTCGGAAGAAGTCGCCGTCAAGGTCTTCCGCGGCCGCCTGACGTCGGACGGGACCCCGGCGGACGAGATGGCCGCCTGCCTCGCGGCCGGATCCCACGAGAGCCTGATCACCGTCCTGGGGAAGATTGACGAGCTCCCTGCGGAGTCTGACCGCGGCGGAGCGGGAGGAGGAGGAGGAGGAGGAGCAGGGGAAACGGTCGGCGGGATCGTCATGTCGCTGATCCCGGACGACTACAAGGTCCTCGGGCGGCCGCCGTCCTTCGACACGTGCACGCGCGACGTGTTCCCCGACTCTACCAGGGAGGTGTGGAAAGCACGCGGCGAAGCGGCGGTGGCGGAAGTGGTGGAGATGCTGATCGGCCTAGCCGGGGCCGGGGAGCATTTACATCGGCGAGGGATCATGCACGGAGATTTCTACGCTCACAACGTTTTGGTCTGGAAGGAAGGGAAGCATGCGCTTTTGGGGGATTTTGGGGGGGCTACGGTTTATGCGGGTATGGATGGTAGGGATGAGCAGGAGGAGGGGGAGGAGGAGGAGGAGGAAAAGGAAGACAAGTTTGATGGAAGCCGGCTGGAGAAGCTGGAGGTTTTGGCGTTTGGATGGTTGGTGGATGATTGGATCGGGCTGTTGGGCAAGGAGACGGCGGAGGAATCAGCCCCGCAGGAAAAGGGAATGAGGAAAGGGTTGGAGGAGTTGAGGGATAGGTGCGTAGTTGAGGATGTGCAAGGGAGGCCGACTTTTGAGGAGATTGTCGAGGTGTTGGAGGGGATGATGGGGTGGAGGGCGATGATGAGGATTCCTGAGGTGCCTAATTGAGTGTTTGGAAAAATCATTTTGAAGGGCCGGGGAATGATCTCTGTGGTACTTAGAGCATGACCCAACGGTATGGCTAAGAGGGTCATGGTTCGGATCCATGTTTTGAGACGCATCATGGAGACCTTTTTTGGGAAAAGGGGGGTGCCATGAACGCCACTAGCGATTTGCGTTCTTCGTGGCTTTCGGGGCGAACAAATCAGGTCGGAGGCATGTCCAAGAATAACGACGGTGGGATTTGGAGAAGGGAATTCCTTGATCAGGAATGGCAATTTCTTGCCCAGCGTTCTCTGGGACGAAAAGTACCCGACTCGACAGGACCGGAACCATTAGACGGTTACGTAGAAGGATTCGGGCATCTCACGGGTACACGCGTACTGCCCTTTGATGATAGTAGACACATTGATGCTAGATTTAGAGTAGATAAAGGTAACTACCTGATAGATGGGTGGACGAGCGCCCGGGCTTTTACTGATAATGAATAATCACGAATTTTTCTTCTTAATCTGGGCAATGACATATTACACGAACCAGTTTGTTCTCAGCTAACAAGAAGAAAAAAATTTTTCTTTTCCCTCGAATGGAGATTTTTTAATTTTGGGAAAAGCTGATCTGATAAGGGGCCTATTATTGTTTTGTTACAACGTATATTCTTGAGCGTCGCATCGCACAGGCACACACGGCCAAGCGCATATGGACGCTTGGATGACTGCATAGAGCCGAAGACATGCAAGGTAACTAAAGGTGCATTGGAAATCAACTTTGCTTGACCTTTTCATCCTTCACCGCCTCGAAGAATATCTCGCTCCGTTGATCTTGGTAGGATCTGGCGGGTTGGTATGGTGGGTAAGCAAAAGAGAGACAAAGCGGATGGCATTACAAATACCGTGTCTTTTGATCAGGTCTCGAAGTTGTTGTTGTCTGCCTAAATTTGGACATATGCAACTTAGCCATGTAATTATATTTTTGGCGGTTTTGATGACGTCTGTGCCGCTGCCCATATCTTCTCATCAGCAGTTTATTTAGGTATAATCCTCTCTTGAAGCGGATAGTCTGTCTTGAGCATCAAAAAGGTGTATGGTGGAGGCCGAGGACGGAGTTCTGCGAGAGACAACCCAACCCCCCCCCCAAAAAAAATAGCCTCCTCTCTCTCTCTTTTCGCAACGTGTTTCTCCGCTCTCGTACGGACCGAACCGTGAAAGTGCGTCAATAGTGAGTGTTTCACGGACCATGCCGCTCTTTTTTTATGCAAGCTGTCTGCATGTCTCCGCGTCATGTGAGCTTCTTCCAAGACTTGTGTTTAAATCCAACTCCATGTACTCGAACCAATCCAAATGTCGAAAGAGAAGGAAAACACGGTTAATTATGCCCAACCTCGGAATCCTACACAGACAAAAAAAAAGACCATCTATGCTGAACAGGAGGGTCGGTGTTTGTTTTCAGTGCGCTTGCCGACATGACACGGCAATTTCACAGAGTGAAATGGTGGTTGGCTTCAGCCAAGGATTGGTTCAAAGCCCGGTTACTCTTTTGGCTTCTTGTCGTAGGGGATTTTCCGTGCTAATCAATGGACAATTTTCTCCCCCCCTACGTACTCCGTGCTTGTTCACGATCCTTGACCAATTCCCCCAAGTTCCCAAAACAACATCACGGCCCTGGATTGGCTATCCGGGAGTGGCATGGTCCTGGTTCTCGCCTGAACCATCCTGATGACTAGAAAGAGATGATGAGCGGCGGACGTTGTTGCCCCATCAAGCATGCCGAAACTTGAACTGGGGGGGGAGGATCTTCTTCTCTTATTATGGCGGTGATGTGCGAGATGTCGGCTGGTGTGGGTTTAGGCCTGATGAATAAAAATGCTTGGTGGGGCGAGCAGGGTCTGGAGCCTACTCCGTTGCTCTCTGGTTGGCCAATTCAAAAAAAAAAAATGTCAATCTGATGAACCTGGGGCTGGCAGGGCTGTTGAGGGCGTTTGAGAACAGACATCACGAACATCCCATCCGGCCGGGGTGGGGCCGTTGTTAGCTAAGCTCATCAAGACCAATGTCGGTGTGCTATTTCTCTGACCGAGCAGCCTGGCGCATTCTCTCGTGGAAGAAGAAGAAGAAGAAGAAGGAAAAAGAAGAAATGGTGGTGGGGGGCTGAAGATGGGGGGGGGGGGGAGGGGATTTGGATGCCCGTCGGGGTGCCCAATTGGATGCCACACACCTCCCCCTCCTTCTGTCCATCATTCTGACAGGTTAACGGTCTTAAACGGCTTTCCATGGAATCCACGGCATTCACGACATCCATGGCATCCATCCATCCACACCGGTCAATGGCTCAGAATACATATGCACGGATCTCATCTGATGCCGCCGAATGCAACCTCGAATTCATGTCCAACCTTCGTTTTGCAGCAGAAGGTGGCTAGTGCGATCGGCACACAACTGTGTGTCGGGGACTGCGAGACAATCAGCTCCCGCCCGTGCCCTGGAGCGGGACAGGAGGGAGGAAGCGCCTCGGCGTCAGCGCTTGGCGAGGGCCTTACGAGACTAACTCGATAAATTAGCGGGACCGGCCCTGATCACCTTTTTTTTTTTTTTTGAGTTGGCTGGACCGTTGGTCGCATCGGCTCCATCGGTTTTACCCCACCATCAACCACTGTTACTTGACACCCCAGACCCTCCCCCCCTTGCCCAGACGGGGAATCTGAAGCGATACATCTACACAGTATACATGGTCACTTTTTTGGGAGACATATCATCTCGGTCTTCATTTCCTTTTCTTTCCTGCGCTTGGATATATGTGCAATTTTTTTTTTAACCTCACCTGTCCGGACCGAAACCGGGAAAGTGAACAGGACAACAAAACACAGATCGGCCCCGAAATATTTTAAATCCTATTTCCGGACCAATGCTTTCCTTTAGCCATCTATAGATTGTCGACACTTCGACCACTGATTGATATCGACATCTACTTTTAGGATTCGTGTCCTGGCCCTTTTCTTCTACCGGGTGTTCGCGTCGTCCCTCTCGCGTTGAGGTGGAGGCAACTAAACATCCGACTGCGACCGGAATTACCATCTACCCTCCAGACGGCAGGCCGGGGAGATATCAAGCCGACGGACGGTGAAACAGAGCGAGGTGCCAACCACCACATGATAATGGTGTGTATCGCTCCTGGTATTGCGACCCCGCCCATCTCTTAAAACCTCGAGTGCTCCTTCGAATCCCTCTCGAGTTGTGAGCGAGCTTCCACTCAGGTGAGAGAAACCTGTTGCACAGAGAGCCCAAGAACAGGCCGCAGCCGCGTGTGTGCGAGCCGCATCGCACTGCACTGCACCGCATCGCACCGCACCGTAACCGTGTGGTGGGGTTTCCGTCGTCCCGTCTCTTTCCGTTTGTGGCACTGACAGCTTCTAGGCTGTGCGCTTGACGTAGCTTTCAGTTGTCGCTCAGCTCAGTGAAGATCGTCGCCCGTCATGCGCCCGACCTTCTCCTTTAACCCTGCAGCCATACCGGCGATACGGACCCGCAAGGCACTCCTCGTTGTCGACCTGCAGAACGAATTTCTATCTCCCAATGGCTCCTTGACAGTGACCGAGCCGGAAGGATTTGTGAAACGCACCTTGGGGTTGGTCAAGGAATTCCGGGATTCGGGTGCCGGCGACGTAGTTTGGGTTCGCACTGAATTTGAGCGCCATCGCTCGCTCTCGGCCGAGGGTGATCAGATTGTCACAACCACGGCACCACCGCGACCGTCAAGGTCGGGAAACTCGAGAGGACGCCAGCCATCCTCTCAGGAGCATGATGGAGCCGCAACGGAAGCCGACGAGGAGGCGTTTCTGAGCATTGCCGGTGAGAAGGCGGCTGCAAAGACTTGCCTCAAGAAGGGAACCCCCGGTGCCGAATTCCCAGCCCAAGTCCAAGAAGCAATCGAGCCGGCACGCGACATCGTCTTCACCAAAACGCACTACAGCGCCTTCTCTTCCTCGCAGCTAGAGCTGGTGCAGAGACTCAGGGGGCGATTCGTGACTGAACTGTACATTTGTGGAGCGTTAACAAACATCAGCATCTATGCTACCGCGCTCGAGGCGGGGCGTCATGGCTACGACATGACAATTGTCGAAGACTGCTGTGGGTTCCGGAATCAGCTTCGGCATTTCAACGCTGTCCGCCAGCTCGTGAAACTGACAGGGTGTGAGGTGATGAATGCCGGCGCGCTCATTGAGCACCTGCAGCCACCCGCCCCGAGCAATGCCGCGCAGAGCCGCCCTAGCGGTCTCTCGCCGTTGATATCAAACATGAAGTTGAATCTAGCTTCGGGTGGGTCGCCAGAGACATCCCCCGCCTCGTCCAAAGACTCCAGACCGGACGGGCCCACACCGGCCAAGACTGCGCCGCCGCAGCCGCAGCCGGATCGGAACACCAATGACTTAGCTAAATCATCAGCCGCACCACCTTCTCAGACCACAAAGTCAAACGGTGCCACGACATCAACATCAGCATCGACACCGCGACGCCCTTTGGACTACAAGCTTCCCGGCCCGCTCCTCGAAGCGGACAGTGATTCCCCGTCTGAAAGTGAGTCATTGGCGGCCGGGAGAGAAGGAACACCAGAGATACCAATCGAAGGGTTGGTGCGGCGGGGCAGTGCGCATGCTAGCCCGAAGACGTCCAACAAGGGCGAATCGCAGGGTCCAAAAGGTGCGCCCCATGGACCTGGTTCGAACAGCCCTATTAAAGCTGAGAACCCCAGGATCAAAGTCTCCCCCCGACTGCGTCTTCGGCCATCAAGCGTAGATAAAAAGTCTCAATCATTACCATCATCACCGCCACCACTTCCGTCACCAGGCAAGACGACGACCATCACTCCGGCTATCATCACTACCACCAACACCACCAACAAAAACAACCTGGTACCCAAATCCAACGAAACCATGACAGCGGCCAAACAGCCCGACACGGCAACATGTTCCGAGCCCATGTGCGAAGGCGACACGACCGTCATCACCAATGTCTTGTCGCCAGACCTTGCAGACAATGCCTTTGATCGTCTACTAGACGAAGTAAGCTGGGCAGGCATGTCCCACATGGGCGGGGAGGTGCCTCGTCGCATCGCCGTCCAAGGCACGGTAGAAAAGGATGGCACGATGCCAGTGTATCGTCACCCGTCGGACGAATCCCCTCCTCTGCTGCCATTCTCCCCCACCGTAGCACAAATCAAGAATCAAATTGAGAAACACCTCGGCCACCCTCTGAACCACGTCTTGGTTCAACACTATCGCAACGGAAACGACTACATAAGCGAACACAGCGACAAGACCCTGGACGTAGTCAAGGAAAGTTACATCTGCAACGTCAGCCTTGGAGCAGAACGAACCATGGTCTTCCGAACCAAACGCCCACCAAAGGACAAGTCACAAGACACGGACGAAACCGCCCCGTCCAGCAGCCCGGCGGAAAACACCAAACGACAAATCCAACGCGTTCCGCTGCCGCACAACTCTCTCTGCCGCATGGGCTTAAAAACCAACGAAAAATGGACGCACGCAATCCGTCAAGATAAACGTTCGGACCGCGAAAAATCAGCGTCGGAACTGTCGCACGGCGGCCAGCGCATCTCGCTCACCTTCCGACAGATCGGCACGTTTATCGACGGCGCCGCCTCCCAGCCCCTAATCTGGGGCCAGGGAGCCACATCCAAGACGCGCGACCAGGCAAGGCCCGTCATCAACGGCCAGACCCCGGAAGCGGTCCGCATGCTGCAAGCTTTCGGTACCGAAAACCACAGCACGGTTTTCGATTGGGAAGGTCACTACGGAGCCGGCTTCGACGTGCTTCACATGGGCGTTCCCAAGCGGTTCTGCTCGGGTTCGGATCCGGTAGGAAACATGGCCGTGGCCATCGCGCTGGCCGAGCTCGGGATTTCGGCCGCGAAGGGGAGCGTGGAGGGTCATTGTAGGTTCGAGGATAACGACGTCGACAAGGCCATCGTGGAGGGCGGAGCGGGGAACGTACTGAGGTATCTAGATGCCGTTTACGGTGCAGGGAGGAAGTACGACCAGCTGATGCCGGGGGCGGTGGCCAAGAGGTTCGGGTTGTTGGCACGCGGACTGGACCTGGGTGGAATCTGGAAGGGCGAAAGGACAAACGCCGAGAGGGTGATGGAGAAGGAAGGAAACAAGGAAAATGTGGGCGCGGTGAAGAAATGGATGAGCGTGGGGTTGTGGGAGGAGATGGCATTTTGGGAGGGGAAAGCTAAAGAGGCGAGGGAGGGGGGGAAGAAAGAGGAACAGGATAAACCGGGCGTGGTGTATATCTGCGGCGGGACGGCGCCGTCGCCTGCTGATTTTGCGCTGTGGCCTGTGCTTCATGACATGGCGCAGGTGTGCGGTGACGCGGTGTTTGATGTCGTAGCTCCGAAAGGGGAGAAGGGCGGATTCCTGAAGGAGTATTATTACAGTTTCGAAGAAAGGAGTGCAGTGGCAAAGGTGTTGGGTGTTGTCGATGAGGATGAGAAGTGAGGCCCTCCTCCACGGCTTTTTTTTTTTTGGATAAGTAGTACCGATCAGGTAAAACTACCCCTCTGGATGGATTGGGACGGGAATTTTGCCTTTTTTTCTTTCTTTTTTTCTTTCTTTTCTTTCTTTTCTTTCCTTTTTTTATTTTTTATTTTTATTTTTTTTGGTCTATTTCTTTAGACATATTGACCCAGTGGATGAGTTACGTGATGAACTTTTTTTTTTTTTTTTTTTTTTTTTTTCAAAGATGATTCACTTTATCTTAGACAACAGGATACATTATCTTTGAAGATATAAAGCAGGGAATGGGGACAAAATAAAGACACGAGGCGAATTACTTTTAAAAAAATAACGTGATGGAAATTCTTGGGATATGGGTAGGATAAAGGTCTTTTTTATTTTATTTTATTTTTTATTTCATTCACTTATTCTATTTTACATATATATAGCATTCTCTTTTACAATCCAAGTTACGAGTTATGACCCCTTGAATACCTACTTCTCCGGAAGCTGAAAGTGATAAACAACAGATCGTGGACTAGCTAGGTACCAAACGCTGAACTGATGTAAAAGTAAGAAGTAAAAAAAATATGTATGAGATTATAACGTTTAAAAACAACAACAGGTAATTATTTGATCTTTTAAGCTTCAAATTATTATCAACACCGCTTCAAGTTTGAACGTCCTCTCTTTTATTTATAAGCAAAAGTTACGTTTTGGCAATTTTCCACTTGAACAGAAAATTTTATCTGTCCGTAAGTGCATAATATATGCTTTAGTGTGCCAAAAAAAAAAAAAAAAAAAAAAAAAAAACCCAGAATCCAAGACTCTAAAACCAAAGCTTTTATCCATAATTGTCTTCTCTCAAGTTTATCAGGTAAACACACATTCTTCAAAATCACCTCACATCACTCCCCCCTTTTCACATCTTTCACATCCTTCACTCCTTTCATATGTGCCCCTGTTCCTGCCCCAAGTCATCATTGCCATTCATGTTTTAATCAATATAAAACTTTCGCAAAAACCACATTCTTGTTTTTTCTCTCAGTTCATCGGTCCATTTCGTAATGTGCCTACACTAACTATCTAGTTACCGATTTTCGATAATTCCTTTTTTTTTTTTTTTTTTTTTCCCCTTAAAATTTTGTTAATAAAGGGATTTTAATTTGTTGAAAAATCTGTTTTTCTGTTCTACATATGTAGATAAATATATATTGACATGCTCAGCATCATAAAAAAAAAAAAAAAAAAAAAATTGCTTCCCAAGCCACATGATTGCGAACCCTTTTACTTTTCATCCTCCTCCAACCACCTCGTCTGACGAGTAAATTATACTTATATACATACTCCAAAAACAAGAGAAGGGAAAAAAAAAAAAATCAAATAGAAAGTGGCGACTGTTAAACCCGCACTTTGTTATTACTCACTACGTACACATCCTTTTCACTTGCCCTACCATGTTCCGATAACTACCACCCAACCCCAGTCGGCACTCTGCTCTGCCCTCCCAAACACATCCTCCTCTTTGCCAGTCGTGAAACACCATGCATGCCCAAAAACCTAAACACAATTTCTTACAACCCCTGGATTCTAAGGCTTAGCCTCCCAAGGAACGGGATAAGTCCCAACCCAATCGGCCACCTCGCTCCTGAGCTGCACAATCTCGGTAATCCTCTCCCCGTTGCCCAAGTACTCCAAAAAGGTCTTGATCCTCCCCGCCGCTTTCGCATCCCCTTTTTCCTCGGCAGCCTTCCTGGCAGCCTTGTCGACCCTGACGGCAATCGTCACGGCCCGATCAACGATATCCGCCACCCTCTCAAAATCCTGCTCGTTGAAGCCCCTCGTAGTCATCGCGGGGGTGCCCATCCTCAAACCGCCAGGAGTCAGAGCGGACTTGTCCCCCGGCACGGTGTTCTTGTTAGCGGCTACGCCCACCAGCTCCAAAATCCTCTCCACTCTGGCACCATCAACGCCCTGCGGTTTGAGGTCGGCTAACACGAGGTGGTTATCCGTTCCTCCGGAAACGAGCGTGTATCCCAATCCTCCTTTGTCCTTCGCTTCTCCGAGCCGACGGGCGAACGCCTTCGCGTTGGAGAGGACTTGAGATTGATAGGCCTTGAACTCTGGCGTCTGGGCCTGCTTGAGCGCCACGGCCAGGGCGGCAATGGTGTGGTTGTGCGGCCCGCCCTGATGACCGGGGAAGACGGAGGAATTGATCGGGGTTTCGAGGTTGTATTCAATTTCGGCTCCGGTTTTCTTGTTGACGCTTCTAACACCCTTCCGATAGAAAATAAGGGCGCCGCGGGGACCGCGAAGGGATTTGTGGCTCGTGGTGGTAACGATGTCCGCGTGAGCAAATGGGCCAGGCATGACTTTGGCTGCCACGAGACCGGAAATGTGTGCCATGTCGGCTAGCAGGTAGGCGTTAACTTTCTTGGCGATGTCGCCCATGCGGGCGTAGTCAATTTGTCTGGAGTAGGCCGAGGCGCCGGCCACGATGATCTTGGGGCGGAAGATGCCGGCTAGCTCTTCGAGTTTGTCATAGTCGATCAGACCGGTGGATTCGTCGAGTCTGTAAGGGACGGTTTCAAAGTACTTGGAGATGAAGGAGATTTTCTTTGTCGGAGTCTGGTAACCGTGGGAGAGATGTCCGCCGTGGGGGAGGTCGAGGCCCATGAGACGGTCGTGGGTTTCCATTAGGGCCGAGTAGACGTAGAGGTTTGCCGGGGCACCCGAGAGAGCTAGTTACACGTCAACATTCCGTTGCCTTGATTTGGGAGACGGGAAGAGGGAGGCTCACCTTGGACGTTCACGCCCCATTCCTTGGGGTCGAGCCCGAAAGCCTCCAACGCCCGTTGTTGGCATAGCCTCTCGGAAGCATCGATGAACTCGTTGCCACCGTAGTATCTTGCGCCGGGGTATCCTTCAGAGTACTTGTCTGCCGCTCTTGTCAGCCCACTAACAGCCTAACTCATTGCCGCCATTCCCTCATTGTATTCCTTACTCTGCATGGGACTCCCTAGCGCATCGAGCACAGCTTGTGACGTGAAGTTCTCGGACGGGATCAAGTTGATGAACTGCTTTTGCCTGATTTTCTCCTATTCATTGCCAAACAGGATTTATCGTCAGCATGTAAGTCTTGCCTTCCCCCAAATCCTAGTTTCCTCTTTTAACAAACCAACCTTCTCAACAATGTCATACATGGCGGGATCAGCCTGCTGCAGGTGGGCAGCAAGCATCTTTTGCTCCGCATCGCTGGCATTCGGCACCAACGCGCTCGCGACCCCCCTCCTCGACGCTGGCAAGACCCGGCTCTGTTGTCTCAACAGTCCGCTTGTCGTTGTTGCGGATGCCCTCGCGATGCTCGGTCTGCATGTTGCCGCCGCTGCGCTTCGGAATTGTCCCAACCGAGCAACAGCGGCGCCGCTCCGCAATGATGCCGACATTATCGAGTGCTCTACCTCGTACTATTGATCGTCTCGCTTTTCTTTTTTTGTTATTAAATTCTTTTGTCCAAATCAGTACAAGAAAGTCCAATTGGTTTGGCACAAAGGCAGGTAGCGGGAAGGGGACCCCGACAAGAAATGCTTCATACCCCTCCTCTCTCAGAAAATTGAGCCACAACAACCCGGTCCCGTTAACCGTAGTATAAAGTTCGCCAACAACCGATTCGGCAAGTCTAAGACACGGAGTACCCGGGGAATACCAGGGAAAGCGAGCAAGTCAGAGACAATACGATTTTGATTGGTTGCGAATGATGATGACGCTGAGGAGAAAGGAAAGCTCCCCCCCTCCAAGGTTCCCCACCCCGTTACAGTACCAGCGTGAACCGAGCCGTAGCCGATGGTGGGTCTTTTTTTTTTTGAACATTGCGAACCGTTTATCTTATCGAAGGTCCGGGTGGCGGGGGACGAGCTTCTGGATTCAGAATTGTTTCGGTCCGCTATGAGACCCCGAAACATCCAATGTTTTGACGTAACTTTTTTTTTTTCCTTTTTTTTCCCGCTCAATTTTTTAAAATAAAATAAAATAAAAATAGCTATGGAATTCTCCAAAATTTCATTTTCATGCTATCACTTCAATCTTGAAACCTTGCCGCCCAAAAAGTCTCGTTTCCCATCTCCAGTCCTTCAAATAACGCCGTAAACTCAATGATGCCCCCCCCCCCCCAAGCCCCACACCAGCCACTGTACAGTACACACACCACCACACTATAACCGACTAAAACCCTCGTCCCCCACCTTGGCACACCAACCAAACTTCGGCATAAATTCCCCCCAAACCCCATCCCTTGTTTCTTCTTTCTCTTCTTTTTCTTCCCTAATCAACTAAAATGGGAATGATGAGCCCGCTTCCAAAAGGCAGTTATGCTTGGTCCATCCGTTTTCTCTTTCGAGAATCCTGGGGGACAGTGGCTGATATGTCCTGGCACAAACCTTCATCAACCATTTCGAGGGACAATGTGAAAGCAATCTGACCCAAATACTTTTGTATTTTCAAGTTGATGAACTCGGCTAGACTTCATACTCTTAAAGGTGTGGAGTGCCGCGACTTGCATTTCTCGTTGCCGTTTTTAGTACGTTATTACTTACTGTTAAAGGATGCTGGTGCCTTGGTGTCTTGGCTGTCTTGGTTCTTGATGCTTGTTGCAGTGAGTAGCGATCAGTGACCTTGCAAAGTTGCTTGGGACGTCGTTGCTCTGTACTGGTAAGACTGGAGTAATGCATTGAGAATGTTTGGAATGCGGCTTGGGTTCATGGGAATATTGGAGTCTCGACCTTGCAGAAACCACCTGCAACTGAGCTTGGAAACAAATGGTATGGACGTGATGATTCGTGCATCTCCTCTCTGCATGTAATGGTCACCCCCCCCCCCCCCTCGCCCGGCTTTGCCTGTCATAAATGCCTTGAATGCACGCTTCGCCAGATTAAAACCATATTCCCGAAATAACAAAACAAAAATCTTGTTACCAGACCCGGCAAAAACCCATTGATACCGTTTTTTTTTTCAATGCCTAACCTGCAAAGCCAGAGAAAACGACGTCCCAGAAGGCTCTGGGTAACGAGACCCAAGTGTGCCCCTCTCCTCTTCTAAATATGAGAGAAGTACGGTGGCGACCGGTAGGAGGGCGCTACGTCAGGTCCCACATGTAGCAAGCAGAGGACCGAGATGTCTTGTGGTGAGAGGGAGAAAATGTTTGACCAGAGAGAAAAGAGAACCCAACCATATTACTCCGAATGCAAGGTCGCCAAGTAATCCATTGTGTCCATTCACATCTTTGTTGTTGATGAAATCTACTTGGACTCCTCCTCCTCGCCGAGCAGAGCGTTCCGCTTCGCCTGCTGTCTCTCGGCCTTGCGCTCGCGAGCAGCCTTGGTGCGGGCACGCTTGGCGTCCATCTCCTCCTTGATCTGTCTCTCGCGCGCCTTCTCGGCCTTGGCCTTGTGGATCTGTATTGCATTATGTCAGCATACCTATAATATTTTGAACAGGCTGCTCAAAAGTTTTTGAGAACTTACGTGCTCAACGAGCGCACGCTTGTGCTTGAAGGTGTTACCCTTGGCGGCGTGGTAAAGCTCGTGGTAGAGGTGCTTGTCAATCTTGCCGCTGGCGCGGTACTTGACGAGGAGACGGCGGAGGACCCGCTGGCGGCGCATCCACAAAACCTGCCTGTTTCAGGTTGTCAATTATCCATATTCCATCAAAGAGTTATATTTCCATATCCATGTCTTCTCCAAATTCCGGGACTGAGGATTGTACGTACTCGGGCATACGGGCATCGGCGGTACCCTTGCGCTTACCGAAACCGCGGTGGCGACCGATGCGGCGGGCGAGGTTCAGCTCCCGCGCGCGAGAGCGCGAGTGCATGGTGACGGGCTTCTTGATGATGAGGCCATCGGCAACGAGCTTGCGGATGGTCTGGCGGGAGTTGGCGTTGGAGATCTCGCTGACCTCATTGGGATCGAGCCAGATCTTGCGCTGTCCGCAGCCCAGGACGGACGACGCCAGGCGCTTCTGGGTCCTCAGGTTAACCCTACAAGGCCGCACAAGTCAGCAATCCGTGCCATGATGCAGATTCGGCGTCTTGTGTCGTGGGAAAAAGAGTCGTCTGGATGGATGGATGGGTGTATGGGTGGATGGATGATTTCGTCGTCGGTTCGGTTTTGGTTGGTGGTGGTCGTCGTCTTCCGGGTCGTGCACACGCAGAGTTGGCCGTCGTGAGACTCTCGTTGACGGACGCCCCAAAAACTCGAAACCGACGGCAGAAATGGCTGGGGCAATCGAGGCAGCGGCGGCTTTTTTGGCACTCACATCTTGACGGATTGATGCTGTAGATGGTTAGTTGAACGAGGTTGTCGATGATTACGATTTCCGCTGAGGGGAAGTTCGGTCCTCAGAATTTCTCACTGCAGTTTGTGGGTTTCGCCTGTGGGGCCACTGATTTGCCTGCTGCTATTGGCGAGGGTTTCCGGGTGGGTCACGTGCCCTAACCCGTGTTTGCCGTCTCCCCCAGCCAGATTTCTCTTCGACCAATGACTTGAGGGAAACCCACTTTATTTTTAAGATTGGCTTTTTCTTTTTCTTGTTCGTGATGATTTGAAGGGCGTGTCAACCGCGAGGCTGAATCTGAAATGTATCAAAATTAAATGAGACTCTTGGTTTGTTATTGTTAAATTCCAGAAGTCGATGATTCAGGTGCAGAATTTGAAGCACCGATCCGAGTCCATGGCTATCACACAATATCTTTGACGAGTTCACACCGAAGATGGCTCCGTCATATAATACTTGCCACCGGTGAACTGCTCCGGGAGTTGATATCCGGTGCTGTATGTACTTATTGTACATAATAGTGTGTTCCCACGACAGTGTTTGCTATCTAGTTATTATCCCCTGATCGTCTAGCAAATACACGTTCCTTGACATCACAAGTCACACAAGAGTTCCAATGTCTCATAAAAGTAACATGCAAGCAATCATGAAAACGTTGGAGATATTTTCCTCAAAGTGCCGCTACAAAAAAATGACTTTTCACCCCCCATACCTTTTCGCCTTTGCTGTTTTGAAATATTCCGTCTAATTCTCGGAAAATATATCCCCAACATCAACCTTTCCCACGGCCATAATCTCCTTCACATCCTCCTGCTCATCATTCGACAGTCCCAATCCACCCTCACCACCTTCCGCCTCCCTCCTCTCCCTAACCTGCGCTCCCAACCTCAGCGCAACCCTCTTGAAATAATCTTGCATGCCCCTCTTCACGTTCGCAGGCATATCAGGCGTCGCAGCTAACCACTTATCAAATACCTTGCTCTCCTCATCCGCAACCGCGAACAACTGAACAAACGCTGCTTCGGCCGCCAACTTGACAGGTATAACCATATCGCGCACCGAAGCAAAGACCGGCGGCGCCAGCAAGCCCAAGTGCGGCCGGACCATTTCTGGATGAGTGCGGGCCATGGTGCGCACCAGCACGAGAGCCAAACGACGCGAGTCGACGGGATTGCCCGGTGGGATGACGGTAGAGATCGTAGTGAAAATTGGCTTGGTCGTCTCGAACGACTTGGGCGCGTCGTTGAGCAAGAACTTGCCCGTTGCGACGATGAAGTTGTCGACGATGAATGGCTATCGGTCCACGTTAGCTGTTGCTATTTTAACAGGCGGATTATCGGGCTGATTAGAACTTACGTCTTTGTTTTCCATACCCTGGCACAAAAGCTCGGGCAAATCGTCCGCCAAAGGTGACTCGATCAAAGCCGCGGGGCTCTCCACCAACACGGCATTCAACGCCAACACGCTTGAATTGCTGAAATCCCTCGTCATGACTCTGTTCTTGAGCAAGGTGACAGCCACCTCAGCCGAAACATTCTTCAGCAGGGCACCGAAGAGCTTAGCATTGGTGATGGTCATGGTCTTGTCGTTCTCATCGGTCTCCATATCAATAAGACCAAGCACGGCAGTCCGAGAAGTCTCGCCCATGTTGGCTCCCGCCTTGCTGATGACTTCGTAGAGAGCCTTGAGCATGGCCGTCTTGACACCAGGGTCAGTAGTCTTGGAACCCGTCACAAGCTCAGCGATCAAAGGATCAACACGGGGGGTAAACTTGATCAGAGTTCCCAAGGCGCGGGCTGCGCGGCTGCGCAAGAGATCGCTCGACGTATCAGCGAGCGACTTTGCGAATGTACGCTGCAGCTGAGGCAAGAAGGGCTTGAGAGCGGTAGGCATCTTCTCAAGCAGGTTATTGAGAGTCAGGAGAATGGCAGACTTGACTTCAGTCGACCGTTCCGAGACCACACGGATGAGGGGACCAGTAATCTGCGTGACGAACGGCTTGAGCGAGTTCTCGCTCGTTCGGTCGATGATATCGGAAATTGCCAAAGCGGCAGACACTCGCTGGTCGGCAGTACCGTTCATGAGACCCTGCAGGAAGATGGGCAAGATGGCATTGATACCCTTGGGAAGCTCGAAGCCAGGCAGGTTGGCGCCAGCAACGCCGACCTGGAGGAGGGTTTGTCTGGTCGAGGGAACGAGAGCCTCCATCTCCTCCTTCTTGAGCTGCTTGGTGAACTCGCTAAGAGCACTCCAGGCAGCTTTGACGACCTCCTTGTCTCTGTCATCGAACGAGATCAGCAATGCGCGGATAATGTCCTGGTTGTAGCGTGAGTAATCAACATCGGCCGCGGCAAAGAACTTGGCGAGATGTTTGCCGGTGGCGGATCTCTTGCGATGATCCTCGTGCTTCATGAGCTGCAGGAGCACATTCATGACCACGTTGAGACCGTCGTACTCGTCGATAGACAAGAGCACAGTGTCGAAGGAGTTGTCGAGATCCTCGGCGAGCTCCGGCTCCGTACAGTTGACAATATTGTCCATGAGGGAGTTGATGATGTTGGGCAGGCGACGGTTCATAGCAGCGCCTGCCACCTTGGACAGTGAAGCAAGGGCCTTGGCATTGAAAGCTGAGATGGGCGGCGCGATGAGAGTGGGAATGAGGTTGGGAAGGATAATGTTGGACCGCGTAGTCTCTGTAAGGAGAGTAAGGAGAGCAGCGAGGGCGTTGTCGGCATCCTCCTCGGAGCGGAGCAGGTTGAGGAGGTATGGCAGCACCTGGTCAATGGCACGCTTGCCAAGAATCTGCTGCAGAGAGTCGAATGCTTCCGCAGCAGCCTCGCGGACCTCGTCGTCCGAGTCCGTGAGAGCGGTGCGCACGACCGAGATGAGCGTCTTCTCGTGGTCCTCGAGAGACTCGGGTGACGCCGAGGAGATGAGCTCCTTGAGAGCAAGGCAGATACCCTGTCTAGCATCCACATCGTGAGTCGTCTGCAGACCCTCCTCAAGAGTCGGGAGCAGCGTCGCCAAGACACCATCTCCGGCCTTTCTGATAAGCTCGCCAAGTGCATTGCTGGCGATGACCTTGTGCTCCATGTTGGAGCTGCCGAGACGGCGGATGATGAGCTGCGTAAGGGTGGGTACCAACTCCTTGAGAGTACGCGGGCTGTGCACCAATGCCTTCCAGACATTGATGGCGGCAGTGCGCACGGCACCCGCGGTATCGCAGCGGCAGACGTAGAGCGCAGAGAGGATCTTGTTGCGCTTCTCTTCTCCGAGGATCTCGCGCAGCGACGCGCCAGCTTCCTTTGTAACCTCCTCATCATCCTCTTCTTCGTCACCAGTGTTGGCCTTGATGCCAGCAAGGTTGAAGAGGAGATCACCCACAAGCTCAACGGAACTGAGACGGATGCGGTAACTGTCGTCTGCGAGGCCACGCTCGAGCTCGGGAAGAAGAAGGTCGACGGCGCGCACAGCGAAGTTCTTGACCAACAGACGACCAGCGCGAAGGGCCGTTTCTCTGATGGACTCGATGTCGTCTGCAAGACCGGACAGAATTGGAGGAATGATTTTGCCAAGGTAGTTGGCGAAGCTGTTGCCGAAGCAGACGGGAAGGAAGATGAATAAAGACATGAAACCCTCGCGGACTGCCGATTTGGCAGAAGCAACGTTTTGCAGGATAGTGGGCAGAGTCTCCTCCAGTCTTGAAGTGCCCAGACCAGCGAGAACTTCGGACAGCGCCTGGGCGGATCCGAGCCTGTCTCCTGCGCCAGTGTCGGATTTGAGAGTCTGCATGAGACCTGGAATAAGATCGGGCAAGGCATCTTCGCCCAGCTTCTCGACCAAAGAACCGAGAGCGCGAGAAGCCGTGGCGCGGGTCGTTGGGACAGGATCAACAACAGCCACCTTGAGGCCAGCGACGAGAACTGGGAGATGAGCAACAAGATCCTTGCGCTCTGTGAGATGGGCCAAACTGCCAATGACCTGGGAGGCCTTGCGCTTGGTGTTGGACCGGTCGTTGAGACCGCGCTGGAGAATACGGCTGACAAGGGCGAGCGAAGGAGCGTCCAAGTAATGGACGAACTGCACCTTGATAAGAGAGTCCAAGGCATCGTCTGTGTACTTGGTGGGATCGCTGAGAGCCTTCAGGAGAGTGTCGACGAGGCTGCGAATTTCTGGATTCTCGATAACCTCTCCGAATCTCTTCAAACTCTTGTTGGCGGCAGAGCGCACCTCCTTGTGACTGTCATTCAGAACCGCCGTCAGGGGTGGGATGATTTCGGGCAAGCTCAGAGCGAGTTGCTGGGGATCGAGATAAGCCATGGCGCCCAAGAGATCGCAAGCACCCTTCTTGCTACGCCACTGGTCATCCTCAAGGCCGTTGAGCAACATAGGCAAGATCCTCTTGACACCAAAGGAGCTGAGCTTGGCGAAGGACGCCTTGGCCGCAGACAGTGCAGCATCACGCACATCAGCGTTGCTGTCACCAAAGCCGGCAAGGAATTGCGGCACGATCTGGATGACATAAGGCTCGAACTCGCGACCCAGAATAGTAGAAAGGAGTTCGTAGGCAAGCATAGCAGATTCGCGTTGGCGGACCTCCTTCTTATTCTCAAGGAAACTGTTCAGAGTGATCATGAGCCGGTATTCCCTCAGGATACCAACACCGCGACCGAGGACAAGGCCTGCAAGACCGTAAGCGGCACCGCGCTGTTCGGGATACTTCTTGGACTCGGCAAGAATCTCAAGCACTTGATCAAAGTACTTGGAGGACTTGTCTCCGCATATACGAACCAGAGGTGGGAGGCACTCGGCGATTGCGTACTGCACAGTCTCCGAAGGCGTGCTGAGGGTGGCAAGGAGTCGATCAATAACGACCGGAATCTTCTTGTCACCGTGCTTCAGATGGCGCGCCAAAGCACCATACATGATAATGACGGCCTCATTGACACGGTCTGCTGCCTCTGAGTTCTTGTCAGGACCTTCGAGCACGCTCTCGAAAGTCTTCATCAAGTTATCGAGGATACCCTTTCCGTGAACCTCGATGGCCGTGTTAGCCGCATCCAACATTTCGGAGCGCACGTTGGTGTTTTGGTCACCAAGAGGGCCCTGTTCAATAAGGAAGTTGAAGAAGGGCTCGAGTTGCGGCTTCTGAAGATGGGGAGCGAGGGATTTGAACGCAAGGGCAAGACCGTGCCTGGCCTCCCAAGGATCCGACAAGTCCATCTTCCTGGGCATACCAAATTCGTCAAGCTGCTGAACGCGAGGCTTGGCGAGCTCAATGTATCGGCCCCTAAGTTTCTCAAGGACAGGAGTAATGACATCGGGGAATTGGCTCGCAGCCTCTGCCAGGGACCTGGCAGCGGCACGACGGAGCTGTGCATCCTTGCTTTCCAAGTACGGCAGTGTTTTGTGAGCAAGGTCCATGGAAACCTTGAACTCACTCTCCTCCCAGATGTCGACACCGAGGCTGGCATTCTCCTCAACGTCATCATGGCAGGCAAGCCAAATCTCCTCTGAAACTTCAAGCTCGCTCATGTCGACGTCGGAGCTGATGGTCTGCAACACAGCTGCGCGTACGCTGGTCTGAGGGACAATGACGCCGCGAGCCAGGACTGAAATCTCCTCAGTTGTCATATTGGGGGCAACGCAGCGGACCATATCAGCGAAGCAGTCCCTGATGATTTTGTAGTGCTGGTTGTACTTTTGCATAGCTACAATGAGAGCGGAGAGCACCTCTCCGCGAGGGACTGCGTCGTCGGCCGAGGCATCGGTGTGGAAAGAAAGAATATCAATGGCCAATACCACCTGGGCGTCGCAGTCCTCGGGATTGTCGCCGAACCCACCCTTCTCAAGGATCAGAAGAACAAGCGGTAGGATATAGATGAGAGAGACGGTATCAAGCGGCCGTTGTTCACCAGCAAAGCGGAGGCGGTAGAGGACTCTGGTCACCTGGTCGTGGAAGGGCTCCTGCGTGAAGGTGTCAGGGAGAGCGGATACATCTTGGGCCCGAAGAGTGGCGGCTCCAATGAACGGGCCGATAGAGCCCAGACGCGAGTTGGTTAGCTCTGCGAGGGACACGAAAGCCAAAGGGCCAGTCTCCCCGGTAATAAGGCAAGCACCAGCGCTGATAGCATCCAAGGTCGCCTTAACAGCAGCACCGATCCACCTCGTCGCATCGGTGGGCGGTCCAGTCGCGAGGCCCTTGACGATACCGAAGCCTCGTAGCAGTTTAGCAGCAGTCCGCTGGACATTGTTACGGATCTCGGCTTCCTTCTTGAGTTGTGCATTGACCTTGGCTTGCTCGTCAGCCGTAAGCTTCTTTTGGGTACCCTTCTTTTGTGCCAATTGCTCTCTGAGCTCCTGTTCCCATTTAAGTGTATCGTAGTCCTTGACATTTTTACTGGGGACAACGTTTTGTTTCTTTGCTAACACGTCCACAAATGCCGTTCCTTCGGGAGTACGGAAGATGGCTGCTTCCAAAGGACCGACTGCCTGAATCTCGACAGTATCGAGATCCTGCTGAATGAGCTCGACAATACGGGGGGTCATGGTTTCAGGGGCAACGAAAACCAATTCGGCAGCAGCAGTATAAGCCGCGAGCTTCACGGAATCGGACTTTTCTTCGAATACAGTTCTCTTGACGATCTCGTGGATGAGGGTCTGCTCATACTTCCTAGCGAGCTCTCCTGGATCAAGCTGCACACGCAAGCAGAGCTCAATCCAGCTGGAGCGCGGGATAAGGTTAGGCTTGGCCAGAACAACTAGCGAGCACATTTGCGCCTCGAGCTTGTCCTTGTTGACGCCTTCACCGGCGCGCTCTGGGCTCAGGCAAATGGACTTGAGGACCAAGTTAAGATTAGAGTTCTCCGCCTTTGACAGAGCAGCAGCACTCTCCTTATCTGACGACTCGGCAGCTTCAACCCAGTGCCACAAACCACCGATGGTGATTGCCGCAGTGGAAAGCTCGTCAGACCCAGCCGTCTGGACACAAAGTTCCGTTAGAGCATCTGTAGCGTGCCGACGCACAGCTGGCGGTGTAGCAGTAGAGCAAATCAGATAGATGAATGCTTGAGCCCAGGCAACTCGCACGGGGGCGCCGAGAGGAGCAAGCGCAGGCGCAGTGGCCGAGAGGGCGCGGCAAAACCAGTTGAGGTCGTCTTCCAGGAACTTGCAGTATATCCTTGCATTAAGTAAGAAAGATGGCTTTGGCTCTAGAACTAAGCTGTTCTTCAAGACCGCGGCTTTTTTCAGAAGCGCTTGCAGCGTCTCACTTTGAAGGCGCTGGAACAGAGGGTCAAGACCGCAGACAACCAAGGCACCCGTGACGATTCCGTTTTGGGAAGCAGCAGCGGGGTTTGCGATTACTTCGTTGAAGGTAGCGAGAAGGGGTGGCAAGACGGTCTCGGCAAAGGCAACAAGGCCCGAGGGAAGGCCTGCCTGGGGGTCCTCGGCAGCGAACCTCTGGAGCACCTCACCGGTACGGAGGATCCAAATTCTCCTTACGGGGAGCTTCTTATCAGCAAGCCCCTTGGCATAGGCGTCTACCAAAGCCTTTGGCGGATCCGAGTCTTGCAATATGGATGTCGCGCTCGCGTTGAGCGCCAATGTTTCCGCACTTAGGGCTCCTTCATTTGCTTCCTTTCCTACCAGGGCTGGTAGGCCGGTAGCAATCTTATTTGCAATCGCCCGAGATGCAGGTAGGGCGACCAACATTTCCGAGTGAAGAATTCTGTGGTCTGCGGAGGCCAGCTTGCCACCCTTGAGGGGAGTGAGTACCTCGTCAGCGACTTTTTCCAACTCTGCGTCATCTTTGGAGCGGGCAGCAATCTCCCTGAACACCCTCACAGCCCCATTGCGAATAACAGGGTTAGACGACTTGATGTTGGATACCAAGGGCTTGACGAATCGTCCGCTCAGGGTCTTGGAGAGATCAAATCCCGGAAGTGAGCGTACAAGTGGAGTGATGAGGTCGTTCAGCACCACTTCAGGGGCTCTGAGCAAACCCTTCTCAAGCGCCGGGAAGACCTCCTTATCCAGCTCCTCAAGAGAGACAAAATCGGAGAAGAAGTCCTTCAGACCATTTGCAACGTGCATTGGTACCGGTGTTCTCGAACCAACGATTTCACGGGTATAAAAGGTAAAGTATTGCGCTTTGAGGCCCTCGACAATAGGCTTTGCCTCTGGTTTCCTGGAACAGACACCAGCTATTACGCCAAGCAGAACGGCATTTTTGGCTGCCGGCTGCGCTCCCTTTGTGGTGAGAGCCTTGACCGCAGCTTCAATAGCGTTGGTTTCCTTGGATACCAGTGCCCTGAGTCCCCGCCTTGTGATGACCAGAGCCGACTTTCCAACGCTGTCCCTCGCTGATTCCTGCAGGCATTTGTCGAGACCGTCGGCGGTGGCTAGAATGATATCGTTTGAGAGCTTCTCCCACAGCGGGGTACCGGCGAGGTTTTGAATAAACAGGCTGCACCATTCCAACAGCACGAATGCGCTTCCTGGCGCGATGCCTGGCTTTTGAATTTCCTGACGAGTGGCGGTAACTAGAGGCGTAAGGATATCGGCATCTCCTATCCGACACAGCGAGACAATGCATCGTTGAACGGCTTGCCGAGAGGACTTGTCAGCATAGAAGGCATGGGTCCAAAAGAGGATCTTGAGGAGGCCGAGGGTCGATGGCTTGTCGAGAGCTGGGGGGAAAAGACGCAGTCAGGTTAGCATATCTTGAAATGGTACCTGCCGAGGCGGGAACAGCTCACATTTCTGCGAGATCTTGTCGTCAATTGCCCGCAACTGGGCGGTTCTGGCCGACGTAGACGACAAGGTCAAGGTGCTCTTGGCCCGCGTGAGGTCGAAATCGCCAGACGGCGCCGAGGGCAAAGAGGCTGCATCTTCAGACATGTTGCTTGATTCTCTGCACTAATGGGTCGTACAATGACATGGTCGGGCGGCAGAGTCCCCGCAGCGCGTAGAGAGGTGACGGCGCAGAGGTGGTCGTCGTTTGTGTATTGTGTATTCTGGATTGGCTGTGATATATTTACTGAAGCCACAGGGCAGCTTCCACTCCACTGCCCTCCGACTGGCAAACTGTTTTTCGGCGAACGACTCACAATTCGCCCAAAGTGGGCTGCTACCCTGCTGCTTGGTTTCGCACTAATGGCACTATGCATCAACCCCGCATTGACAGCTGCCGAAGCTGAGCTCGCGGGCATCTTTCTGAGTACCTGACAGGGATTGAGACAGCAAAGTGCACTGTGACAATAGCAACGGTCGTGAACACTACCCCATCGTCCGTTGGTGGAGAACTTCGCCCCAAATTGGCAGGCGGTCGTGTTGTGCCAGGCGAAGCTAGCAGCTCAGCTGCCTGAGCCGCGAAATTTCAGGGCCATCCCAGGGCATCAAGCTCCAACCTACCTCACTTCCAGTCACTATTACACATTGCCGGCCGTTTCCGCGCCAGATCTTGCTGCATCGACTCTGCATCTCGGAGAATACCCCCTGAATTTCACACCTCGTCCACGGCCATGGCCGGCAAGAAAAAGACCAAGAAGCCGGCGGCGAACCCAGCTCGCGGATTCGCAACCACATCTGTCGCTTCCAAGCCCAGGGTAGACCCCGCCGAGGCCCCGGCCGACACCCCGGCCGGCAAAGTGAACGATGCCGTCACCGCGCAAACAGCAGCCGGGAAAGACGCCCCGCAGACCGCCAATGGAAAGGCCACCACCAATCAAGCGCCCGCGAAGGACCTGAGCCCCGAAGAGTTCGAGCGTCAGTTGGAAGAGTCGGCGTTGCAGGTACTAGTGGACAAGTACGCGCAGAAAGTCAGACGAGATGCGCAACGGCAGAAAACACGCCTAGAAACCGACCGAAGACTGCTCCGCGGTCAGGCCGAGACCATCAACACCAGAAAGTGGCTACCACAAGAGTTGATGGACCATATTCTGGATCTGATACAGGCAGAAGGACGGTTCGCAGCCTCAAGCGTCACCTCGGAGGGCGCAACTAGTAAATTACCCCCCGAGGACGACCTCATCATCAAGCTCTGGACCCTACAGCAGACATTGGAATCCACCGACTTTCCCGAAGAGCGAGTACAGCCTGCGCTGCAATATGTATTGGATATCGCACCCAACATTTCGCCCAACGTGAAGAGCGAGTCCATTTGGGGTCTCGAGGAGGTGCTGGACTGGTTGGCTAGAGAATGCTCCAGGGCTGAGCTTCCGGATTACAGTGGGCGCAAGGCGACGTCCAAGTTACAACCAGGCAGGCAAAACCCCGTTCGCACCTCTCCTCCACGCCAGCTAACTCTTGTGTTAAAGATTCTACCGCGGATACCCCCTTGCCGTCAGGTGCCACCACTCCCCTCCTAGAGCCGCCAAGCGCAATGAAGAAAAAGAATCAGACGTCGAACCGAAATTTGCAACCCTCGACGAAGAAATCCAAGATGACATATGACGAGGATATCGAGCCCGACCAACTGCTTCCGTTCTATATCGAAACTCAGACCAAGCTCTTTGCAATACAACGGCCGAGGCTGGATGCAGCCAAAGGGAAGGGGTCCAAGGGGAAGCCTGAATCCCCGAAAGATCCCGAGGAGGAGCTTTTGCTGGCAAAGCTCGACAAGGTGCAAAAAGACGTTCTCTTTGACAAATATGTGGCCGAGGAGCAATGGAGGGCCAAGAAGATTATTTTGGAAAAAGAATACGCTGCAACCAAGGCCGAGGAAAAGAAGACACAAGCAGCTGAGGAACCAGCGCCTGGCTCAGCAGCTCCTGACAAGCCAGAGGATATAAATGCAGAGGCGGAACGGATAGCTGCGGAAATCCTTGCCGAGCAGCAGAGCGACGACGATGAAGCCCTAGCAGGCTTGTTTGCAAGTCTTCCGGTGAATGAGGTGGATCCGCTCACGGGAAAATCACAGACCGTTATGAATGGATCTGACGGTTCAAAAGTGGTCATCCGCGATTTCGGAAAGTGGACTGGAGTTAGTCCGATGCGGATTCTTGAGGAGGCCTGCCGCGCAAGGGACTCGTCTGTCAGGATATCGTATCACCTTTTGTCGGATGCCACCTTTGCGAGCCGACACGCGGTCAAGGTTTTGTGGTCAAAGCCACAAGAGATCCCCCCTACACCAGATATTCCCGATCTCGAGGTATTTGCAACGCCAACCCAGTTCGTCTGCAAGATGATATCCATATCCAACCCGGATGCGAAGCAGTCCGAGGCCTTCATCGCCACCACAGCTCTGTTCTGCATCTTTGGATCATCGGTCAAGGAGGAAAAAGTTGGTCTGAGGTTGCCTGCCGCCTGGAAGGACCTTTGGTCCGAGCTTGCCGAGGCCAAGAAGAGCAAGGCAGATGAACTCGACAGAAATGCTCTTCGACACCTTCGGGATCTTGTGCGCAAGAGGCTCGAGCAAGAATTGGAAGACGGTGTTCTGATTCAGGGGTTCAGGGGACGAGGTCAAAACAAGAACTCGACAGACTCGGAACAGTCTGACCAGGAGCGAGCCAAGCGGCAACAATTCCCGCCAGAGTTCTACCAGAATATCTGGATACAAAAGGCATCCACTCCTAGGTTTCAGCAAATGTTGTACTCTCGCATGCAGCTGCCAATGTGGCAGTACCGCCAACAAGTGGTGGATACCGTCGAACAGAACCAGGTGGTCATCATCTGTGGTGAGACGGGTTGCGGCAAGAGCACCCAGGTTCCATCGTTCCTGTTGGAGCACCAACTGATCATGGGGAGATCTTGCAAGATTTACTGCACGGAACCGCGTCGTATCTCGGCTCTTTCGCTTGCCAAGCGTGTAAGCGAGGAACTCGGCGAGGGCAAGGGAGATCTGGGGACCAGCCGGTCGCTGGTGGGCTACTCCATCCGTCTAGAGGCGAACGTGTCTAGGGAGACAAGACTCGTCTATGCCACAACCGGTATTGTTATGCGCATGCTGGAGGGTTCCAACGACTTACAGGAGATCACTCATCTGGTTCTCGATGAGGTTCACGAGCGGTCCATCGACAGTGATTTCCTTCTTATTGTCTTGAAGAAACTCTTGGCCCGGAGAAAGGACTTGAAGGTTGTTCTCATGTCCGCAACGGTCGATGCTGAACGATTCTCCAACTACCTTGGAGGAGCCCCCGTTCTTACGGTTCCTGGTCGGACTTTCCCTGTCCGTGTTGCCTACCTGGAGGATGCCGTCGAGATGACTGGATACACTCTGGACAATCGACCCAAAGAGAAACTAACAGACTTGGATGATGACGCGGAGCCAGAGGTTGATACGGCGTCAAAGCCTGACCTCATCAACTCACTTCGTCAATACTCTCCCAGAACGCGCAATACGCTGGCGCAAATGGACGAGTATCAGATCGACTTCGATCTGATTGTCCAGTTGATCGGGAGGATTGCCGTCGACCCTGATTACTCGACTTTCAGCAAGGCCATACTAGTATTCTTGCCTGGTATCGCCGAGATTCGGACCCTCAACGATATGCTGCTCGGAGACAAATTCTTTTCCGACAGTTGGTACGTGTACCCCCTGCACTCTTCCATCGCGACGGAGGAGCAGGAGGCCGCGTTCCTCGTTCCACCTCCTGGGATCCGCAAGATCGTCCTGGCGACTAATATCGCCGAGACCGGTATCACCATTCCTGATGTGACTTGCGTTATCGACACCGGCAAGCATCGTGAAATGCGGTTCGACGAGCGGCGGCAGCTTTCTCGTCTCATTGACACGTTTATTTCTCGTGCAAATGCCAAGCAACGGCGCGGTCGTGCTGGCCGTGTCCAGGAAGGTCTATGCTTTCACATGTTCACAAAGTATCGCCATGATGGCATCATGAGCGACCAACAGACACCAGAGATGCTGCGTCTTTCGCTACAAGATCTCGCAATCCGCGTCAAGATCTGCAAGATTGGCGGTATCGAGGAAACACTGGGCCAGGCCCTGGATCCTCCGTCGGCCAAGAACATCCGACGTGCTATTGATGCTCTGGTTGATGTTCGGGCTCTGAATCCCGTCACTGAGGAGCTGACGCCGCTTGGTCTTCAGCTCGCTCGCTTGCCTCTGGATGTTTTCCTCGGCAAGCTCATTCTGTTGGGAGCGGTCTTCAAGTGTCTCGACATGGCTATCACCGTGGCGGCCATTCTGTCGTCCAAATCTCCCTTTGTCGCTCCCTTCGGGCAGCGCAGCCAGGCAGATCAGGTTCGCAGAAATTTCCGCAAGGGGGATTCTGATCTCTTGACGGGTTACAATGCCTACCTGGCCTGGAAGCGTGTGTGCCAGGGAACATCAGCGGGCGGAGGAGGCGAGTTTCAGTTCTGCCGAAAGAATTTCTTGTCACCACAGACTCTGGCAAACATTGAGGAGCTCAAGGGCCAGCTCATCGCTTCCGTTGTCGACTCTGGGTTTTTGCAGCTAACTACCGAGGAGAGGCAGAGCCTGAACCGGGCACGGTTCGGTGGTAGACGGCGGAGACCAGCGTTCTTTGAGATCCCCAAGCGGGTTGATATCAACAGCGACAACGAGATCATTGCGCAGTCTGTTATTGCCTGGAGTTTCTACCCGAAGCTTCTTGTTCGTGACCCTGGTAGCAAGGGTCTGCGCAACGTGGGCAATAATCAGAATATCAGTCTGCATCCGAGCAGCGTGAATAAGGGGTTTAATGAGTTGAGGTGGTTGAGTTATTACCACATCATGCAATCCAAGGCGTAAGTCTATTTTTTTTTAAAAAGAACTGTTTAATTCTTTCTTTCGGGCAACGCCAACTAAAATATACCTAGGTTCTATAACGCCCACGAAACCACTGCGGTCGACCCCTTTGCTATCGCCTTGCTTTGCGGCGATGTCCGCGCGGATTTGTATTCTGGCGTATTGGTTCTTGATGGAAATCGGGCACGTTTCGCGCTGCCCGACTGGAAGACGATGCTGGTGATGAAGTGTTTGCGTTCGAGACTAAAGGAGATGCTCACTAGGAACTTTAAGAGTCCCGGGAAGCTGCCCACTGCGCAGCATGAGAGGTGGTTGGAGGTTTGGCAGAAGGTATTTACATTGCAGCAGGAAATTAGGGAGAAGGAGAATAAGGGGTAGAGCAAAATTGAAATGGTTGAGATTGTGCGATAGTAGAAAGAAGGGTTGGATGGTTTAGACCCTGGATAACAGATTAAAGTCTTAGAACACTCGGTAGACGTGATGTAAATGGAATGATATTCAGTACACGGTTGACTGGAGGCTGGAATATGGCTTAGAGTGTTTCAGCTGAGGACAGATAGACTGTACTGTTGCACCTCGTTGTAGGCTCGTACGAGTCCTTGATAAGTTTGATGGTGAGAGTCAAGACCTAGAGTTTCAGTGGCGTTTCGGATTGGAGTGAAAACAACATAATGTAAAGGAGGATTTTTGGGAGGAGGATTTTTGGGCCGAGAGATAATGCAGTCTGGCATTCCCCGATTGATGCCCGGAAGAGTTCCCGAGATCCGCGAGCGGGAGTGAACTGTGAGCTAGATAGGAATAGTCCGGGGATAATTCAAGACGTGGTTGAACGGTCGACCATCACTTGATTAGAAAGAGGCAGATGGCCTAGTTTAGAAATAACTGTATAATATCATGAAAATTATTTTTTTTGGTCTCTATCTATTTATCCTGGTAGTTGGGTGGTTACCCATATATAGAAGCTAGGTAGGTACCTAAGGTACCTTCTTTGTTGTTTTAAAACATTTCCTTTGCCACCACCTCCAAGGTCACACCAACAACATCATCAACAACAAATCACAATGTCACCCAACCCCATCCTCAAATCCCAGCTCAAGCCCTTGACGCTCTACGGCTCACCCACCTGGGGGAATTCTCTGAAAGTGGCCATGATCCTCCACGAGCTCTCGCTGCCTTACACCGCGATCCCGATCCCGTTTGACCGAATCAAATCGCCCGACTACGTGGCCAACATCAACCCCAACGGTCGAATACCCGCGCTGGTCGACCCGAACAACACCACCATCACCGACTCGGATCATGATGTTGTTGATGATGATCATAAAGGGAAACCGGCGGCAGGCTCCGACCGCCCATTCGTCATATGGGAATCGGGAGCCATAATCAGTTACCTCGTATCCCGGTACGACGGGGAGCCTTCGTACGCAATCAGTTTCCCTCCCGGCGGCAACAATCACCACCTGGCTCAGCAGTTCCTCCACTTTCAGACTTCGGGTCAGGGCCCCTACTACGGCCAGCTGATTTGGTTTTTAAATTTCCACGAGGAGGAGGTGCCGAGCGCGGTGGAGAGGTACGTAAACGAGGTCAGGAGGGTGACGGGGGTTTTGGAGGAGTGCCTGGGCAGGCAGCCGGAACTTTTACCACGAGGGGATCCGAGCAGCAGTGCACTACCTGGACCAAAAAAGGAAAAGTGGTTGGTCGGGGGGAAGATGAGCTACGCCGACTTGGCGTTTGTCGTCTGGCAGGTCAGGGCCGTGGAGGAGCTGAGGAAGCTGGGGAGGTGGACCGAGGGGGAGTTTTCGGAGGTGGAGAGGTGGCTGGGCAGCATGGTCGCGAGGGAGAGCTATCGGAGGTGCGTGAAATGGACTGAGGAGGCAAATGCAAAAGGGGGGGAGTAATTAATTGAGTACCAAGTTTAGTAGCGGAGAAGTGGAAGAGCTGGTGGCATCATCAGACACATACATGGAGATACATATTTTGATACATCACACAAACCAAGGAAAAAAAAAAAAAAAAAAAAAAAAAAAAAAAGTCGACTATTCCGCTTGTGGAGGTCAATCAAAATCACACAAAAAGTGCCAAGCTTGCCCCGCACAAAAACGTGCACTCAGCTGAGCACGCGCCAGGCAGCTTCCCTTCTTCTTCCTCTGTTGCTACTGCTTGGCATGGGCTTCGTTTTTCAGCCCGCTCGGCTCCATGTTCAATTTTGAACCTCTCCTGGTGCTTTACCTTGCCGCTCTTGATTAGGGCTGAACCACATAATGCGTTGCGAGTGATACTCCCGTCATCCGAGAGACCCCCTCCTTTCTCAGGTTTTATTTGGCCTGGCCACTTGATTCTAGTTGATTAGTGGGCATATATTCCTTGTCTTTGGTAGCCTGTACATCTTGCTGGCGCCCTTGCCTCTTGTTCATTGATTAGGCGCCTGCCTAGCAAGTGGCTGGTCCTGAAGGATGGCGTCACGGTATCAGGTAGTCGAATCAGCGCCGCCTCCGCCTTCGCGGGCTTACAACGCCTATACAACTCGAGAATATACAGATTCTGACGATTCAGACTCGGATGGGTATCCGAGACAACCAGCAAGCAGAGCTCGCAGCGCAGCAACAACGCGAGCTTCAGGTGCGACGCGCATTGTGACACACGCCGTGACACACACATCAAGACGTGGCAGAAGGACGAGTGAGTACACGTCCTCGTCGAGTGATGATGATTATCGCAGCAGCATACAACAGCACAAAGAAGCCGCCAGATTTCCGTCTGCAGTGAGAAAAGGATCAGAACACACCGCCACCTCATATTACCCAGCCACGTCGCCTTACCCCCAACCATCGTCATACTACCCCGGCGCGCCTCTTCAAAGCGCTCCTGGTGTGCCCGGGTTGTCAGCAAGGCCTCCACCCCCTCCCGTTGAATTAGACTACGCGCCGCCTCCCACTGAATACGCGGTCGACTCTATCCCTGCGATATACTCGTTTGTTCCATCGCGAGTTGGCTCAAGCAGCACATCAGTCGGCGGCGGCAAATCTCCTGATGGCGAATCTCTGCAGGCTGCTGACCCCGAGAATGGCTCTTCCGGTCTACTGGACCATTCGCTTCGTGGCCGTCAAATATTGGAATCCAAGTACACCGGAGACGGAGTGGGTGGCAATCACTCTGCCAAGCTTACAATCCCACCGCCCAGCGAGGCTACTAGCGATGCTCACCAAAATCTTTTTCGATGGATACATTTTCATCAGCAGTCTCTGGACTTTGACGCCTTTTCAAGGCAAGCTCTGCAGGTGGCAGGCCTGTCGTCTAATGAAAAGAAGGCGCTCGAGGACCTGATCCACAGAATCAGAAGCGGCATGGTCAAGTCCATACCGACCGCCAAAGGAGGCTGCGTGTTGCACATGGAACCGGCATTCACACAGTTCTCGATACCCCCGGACGGCAACCATTCCAGAGACGAGATGGCGCATGCAAAATTCGTTTCGTGGGTTTGTTTGCCTTATTTTGCCCTGGAAAGCTATTCTGGCCTGCTCGCCTCCGTGGGTCCCAAGAGCTACCCCATCGAAACTCTGCTCCAGGCAAAGTTCTCACGGACCACCCGTGAGAGGGACATGCAGCAGGCCGTACGCCAACTTGAAGGGGCGCCACCAGGGTTTTGTTTCCACGTGTCACAGCTGTGGTGTTTCGTCGTGGACAACTCGGTCCTTCTCACCTGCGGTCGCATGGCCGAGGACGACCTTTGCGGTGAACTTATCGTCAAGAGCCACGTGGTCACCGAAGCGACTTCTTCTTGTCCAAAATCCCAATCGAAAATACTGGTCCGGTATCTGTCAGATGTGGTCTGGGCTCTGCCCGCAGCGGATTGTGAAACATGGTTTGTATGTTCTGTCAGAGATGCAACTGGAAGCTTCTAACCAATACTGCCTCGGCGCGTATGCTAACGGAGAGACTCTGCATAGGCATTTATATCACAGTTTAAAGAGTTTTACCCTCGTAACCTCGTCTTTTTTCAGAACAAAAGCCAGGTTACGGCTGATCAGTGGCCCAAGATATGGGCTATGGGGATGCGAACAAATCAGCTTGTCTTGGATCTAAAAATCGGGTAAGTCTATTTTGAAAAAAAAAGAAGAAAAAAAAAAGAAAAAAAAACTAAGTCCACGTTTGCTGATAAATATTACATCCCTTTTAGATTTTTACCAGCGCCAACTCGATCAGGTGTCCTGTTACCCATCAAGAAAACCATCCCAAGTCATGAAACCGTTAACACGCCACTTCACGACGCGGGGCCATCAGCATCTCAAGAGCCACCCACCCAAAAACAGCCCTCCGGCGACAATGGTGTCGTCCCAGAAATGGCTATTGCCGACCCCCTCTTACCAGAGAGCTTAAAGAAAAGAAAAGTTCACTTCATGCCTCACAAGAAAGAATCGCATCAGCAAAAGGCGAAAGAGTCAACAGCGTTTGCCGTATTTACCTGCTTGGACGGTGTACAAGCTTCTGGTGGCAGCATTGTTGACGAATCGGTTCTCAGAGCCTTGTTCTCCGAGATGGACGACTTCCTGCAAAATAATACGGCGGAGAGTGATCGCGAGGCTTATTCCGACTGTCTCGAATGCTCTCGTACCGACGTCCACGCTACGCTGGAACTAGAGAGAATCGAAGAGGAGCTTGCGGGTTTGAATTCCCGCAAGGACCCCAAGGACCCCAAGCGTGACCGCACGCATGGATACAAACGATATCCCGACAAGCGTCAATCTTATCAAACGCGCGTCGACTTGTTCAACACTGCCGACAGGGTTTTCAAATCCTTCTTCCCGCCAGATATCGAAGTCCCGACGGTGAGGAAGTTCTGGGGCGCAGTCCACGACTTGGTCCAGGTAGGTTCTCGAGACCCGCAGATATTGTGCCACCAAGTGTGTTTTACAAAGGTCGGGCCGATTTTGACATGTAAAATACTTTAGCCTCGCTCTCCTGACGAGAATGTCGACAATACCGATGGGCCACCCGGAGACGGCGATTACTACGCAAAGCACACGCAGGCTCGACTCACCCTAGGCACGTTGGAGCGGATAGCTGCCTACTTGGCCCCATTCAGCGCGTTATTCATTCACGCAGAGGCTTCTGATCGAACAAAGATACATACCCCGGTATCCTTCATGAACGTTTGGATGAATATGGTTCTCGGCCTCGCCTGCCTTCGCACGAACACGTATCGACTGGAAACTCTCGTCGACATGGGTACAGAGCAGCTCCTTCGAGAAGGAATCCGGGAAATGCTTGAATCTCTGTCAAGCAAGGAGCTTTCCGAGAGGTCCGTCGTTCTGCCTCTTGAGCTGGTCTCCCTCATGAGCATGCAGCTCCTCAAAGATGTCACTCCAAGCCTGCCGCCGGGTTCTGCCGCAAGGCTTCCCGGTATCTATGAAACATATTCCTCATACCTCGATTCCATTGTAAGTCCTGTAGGCACATTCACCCCTGAATTACATTGCAACTTACCCGAAAAAAAAAAAATCTCTCTAGGAGTCCGACATGACAGCCAAGCCCCCCGACCGCAACCATCAAGTCCGAATTGGCCGCCTAGACCAAGAAATATCCGTCATACAACGAACCATCGATTGGCAAAGCAGCATCTTTGACGCCATGGAAAAAGCAATGCAGGTAGCCAACAAGCCGGCCACGCGGCCCTCTCGCCCCTTCTCTTCACGTCCAGGACATTTACCCCCGAGACATGCTCACCTTCCGCCGCCACCGATGCCACCGCCACCTCCTGGACTAAGCGGTTACCCCACACCTGGCGCAAGAAGTACTGCTACTCTTCCCCCAACCCACACGCTTCCAGACAGAGAGATGCACCGCCACGGATTCCGGGAGCTCTTTTTGCACGAGATAAAAAATTACTTGGCATCAAAGGCAGGAGATTTTGAAGGATTGAGAAGCTATGCTTTTGGTTTGGACGAGGCTGTAAGTTTTTTTTTTTTTTTTTTTTTTTTTTGGTTCGACTTTGCACTCCTCTTGATACTCGACTTCAACCCCATGTTCCTTCCCCCCCCCCCCCCCCCTCTTTCCTACTTCTTTTTCCTTGGTTCTTGGGACGAGCCCTCTTTTCCGTCCTAAAGTCTCTTTTGAGCACGCAAAAAGTTTCCATCCCATTTCTTGGTTATGAGATTACTACAGCCTTTACCTAGCGGCTCTCGTCTTCTTAATTATTAGCCTAGCATTCTCCCTAGGTACTTTTTCCACCCTATCTAGGTGCCCGAAACTAACCTCCATCACCACTTGATTCATGCGCAGAATACAACAAAATTAGCAACAAATAAGGACCGCCAGGAACGAGCAATCTACGCCTTCACCATCGTCACGGTCATTTTCCTCCCCTTATCGTCGGTGGCGAGCATATTCGGTATCAACACGGCAGACGTGCGCGACATGGAGGTCGGACAGTGGGCTTACTGGGCCACGGCGATCCCGGTAACGGTTTTCGTGATATTCTCTGGTTTGCTATGGACCGGGGAGCTGGGTAACGTCGCTGAGTGGTTCAAGAACGTAGCTAGATCTTTACGAGTAAGAACAACTAGTGGGAGCGGTGGTGGTGGTAGGGCAAGCTGGAAGCGGTTGGATGGTGACGACGGAATTCTGCATCGAATAAGGAGGGGGAGATCTAGTGGATGGTCTTCGTCAAGGGAGAAGGAAGATTGGGGAACTGAAGTGGTAAATATTATTCCCAGGCCGAGGAGGAGGAAGACTTTTGTGAGCACTGGTAGCAGGCACCGTTACTAGGCAAGTTCATTGCGGTATTGAGATGACATGCCGGAATGGGACATTTAGCAACCAGCTACCTAGGTAGATAGGGAGAAAAAAAGTAACAGAGATCCAAGGAGATGACAATCAAAACAAGTAAGGCACGACGATGAAAGGAATCACAAGTAAAGAGACGCAACAATAAATTTGAGGAAATACATAGTAGAAACAAAAGCAAAAAAAGACTAAAGTACTATCTGCCAGACAATAAGATGTTGAGAACTTTTCAAATTGAATTCAAAAAAATTGCAACTAATACCTTACTCCAAAAAGAATTAAAAAAAAAAAAAAAAGAAAAAAATTTCGGGCAATAAATAAACAAATAAAAAACCCAAAAAAGATATCCAAGAATTCATAAGAGAATAGCAGAATACAAAGCCACACAAAAACAAAAGAGAAATAACGTGAAAGCCCGTTAACCCAACATAATACAACTCTCAGAATCGCGTCAGACAAAAGAAAACACAAACTCATAAAGCACCACCACAATATCACATCATCATCTCGTTTCCCCCCTCACTGGAATTCACCACTTCCCGCCATCAACAAGCCCGCTCCTCATCCTCAACAGCCTCGGCCTCCCCATATCCGGCATCACCCCGGACTCCCCCCTCAGGGCCCTAAGCCTGGGGGAAGTCAATCCCTTCATCATCCCCTGACCGCCACCGCCGTTCGCCAAGCTGCCGTCGCTGGTAGAACTCGGCGTAGAAGGCGGACTCATCATCCTCTCGCCTTCCCCGTTTAGCGGGTTAACCCCCGACGGCATCGCCATCATCATGCCGTGCTGCTGCTGCCCACCGCCGCCCACAGAGCTAGCGGGGCTCATGTATCCTCCCCCCGTCGTCGCTTTCCTCCCGCCGGCCGGCAAGAGAGAGTTCCCCCTCCTGTTGACGATGGCCCCCAGTCTGGGACTGGCGACTAGAGGGGAACCCAAAATGGAATTATCCCTGCTGCTGAGGCTGCTCGCCATGGTTTGCTTTCGCGACTGCGACTGCGACAGGGACGACGACGACCCACCACCACCTCCTCCAATCACGAAGAATCCTCTCGAATTGGACCTCGTGGTCTCGCTCTCCGCCGTGGGCGACATCACCGCCGCCCCGACTCCGGCTCCGGACCGGCCGAGCTCCAAAAAGCCGTCCCTCGACATGCTCCTCCCGCCGATCATCATCATCGACTCGTCGTGGCTCCTCGGGCTCCTCGGGCTCCTCCTGCCCCGCCTGCTATTCTCCATCTCGCTCTGGATCCTGCTGACGAGCATCATCTGCGCCTGCTTCGTAGGGTTCTCGAGAATGTCCTCCATGTCGAAGTGGATCCCGTGCTGCGCGTACTCCTCCAGGAACCGCACGGGGGCGATCTCGTCGCCCCAAATCTCGTAGTACGGCACGTCGGAGGTGATCGTGTCAGCCTCGGGGAGGACCTTCCTCCATACCTGGTCGACGATGGTCGACCTGATCGGGATCAAGGGGGGACCATCCCGCGCCAGCAGCTCCCAGAGGTGGCAGTCCGGCCCGGAAGCCAGGGAAGCAAAGATGCTCAGCGTGGCGCAGAGCTTGTCGAGCAGCATCTCGGCCATGGCGGGCTGGACGATCGAGCTGCACGAGCCAATCTCGACCTTGAACGAGTCGGCAAGAGGCGTCGTCTGGACCCAGAGATCGGAAGAGTCGTACGCAGGTCCGAGAACGCCCATCTCGCACCTGAGGTTGTCGGCCAGGCTGAACTCTTGGCCCTGACCGCCGTCGCTGCCCTGCTGCTGGTGCTGCACGACGGAGCTGAACCGGGCCCAGTGAGGCCAGTCGGTGCAGTTCTTGATGAGACGGCGGAAGCCCAAGCTCTCGTGAGGCATGGCGGCCATCTGCTGCTCCTGAACGAGCGCCAAGAGATCCTGAATGGTGTCCATGGCATCGACCTTGACGCGGATGGGGATGATGTTGATGCACGGCCCAGCAATCTCGTCGATGCCGGCGACTGGCAGGTTGCGGCCAAAGATCAGGTTGCCAAAGACAATGTCGCGCTGTCCAGACATCTTGGCGAGAACGAGTGCCCAGGCGGCCTTGACAAGAGTCGCCTGAGACATGCCGGCGACGTTGACAGGCATGGGCGGAAGGGTCCTGGTGCGAATGGTGTCGACGTAGTGCTTGTGCGTGGGTCCGGGATGCTCAACCACCTGCGTGATTGACGACCCTTCAAGCAGCCCACCCCAGAACTGGACGGCGTCGGCTTCCCGATGGGTGATGCCCTGAATGAACTTGCCGAATGAAGGCCTCTGTTGAATATCTTGCCCGTTGTATGCCTTGGCGAGGTCTCGAGTGATCAACGGCAAGCTCATGCCATCGTACTGGGCATGAGACATGCGCATAATCAAGACGTAATGATCATCGGTGCGGACGAGCTTGAACCGGACGATTGACTGAGATAGGTAAGCGGATCTCTGAGTGTCCTGTTCCACCAGCCACTGGATGAAGTTGTCGTCCGCCATGTGCTCGCTGCCGTACCGCATGAACTCGATTTGGTACGACCGGACAACGACTTGCATGACTTGACCACCGATGGTGGTGAACAGGGTTCTGAGAATCGGGTTCGCCGCCACCATCTTTCTGCAGGCCTGCTCGAGTCGGAACGTGTCGAGATCGCCGTGAAGCCGGAAGAGGAAGTAGTTGGTGTTGCCCCTATTCCTCATCAAGCCGTGACTGACAGCCCACGCCTGATAGTCGGTCGCGGGATAAACGTCCTCAATATCGCCGGGGAAGACAGACAGCTGTCTGCAGACCGCCCCGACGACATCTCCGCGGTTCAACTCAAGCTGATCAATGACCCCAAACTCCTCATAATGTTGAGGAAGGGCCTGAACCGTCGTCTCCGCCGGTTGCTGCTCGCCACCATTACCACCACCACCACCACCACCACCACCAGCCTGTATCAAAAACAGGCACAGCTCCTTCAAAGTCGGATGCTGGAAGATGTCCGCAACCGTGACCGTGATGTTCTTCCTCTCCGCAGCAGTCACCAACCGCATCGAGCTGATAGAATCACCGCCCAACTCAAAAAAGTTATCCTCCTCCGCAATCTCCTGGGACTGCATCTTCAAGATGTCCGCCCAGATCTTGCGCATCTCCGCCGTCAACTCCTCAACGCCATTCTTGCGTCCTCCACCAACCTCAGAGGAAGGCTTGCTCAACTGATGGCTGGAAATATCCTCCAGCATCTCGTCAATCTCTCCTTGCATCACTCCCAAAACATCAATCTTGAGCGCCGCAGCAGCAGCCTTCTCAACACCACCGCGAATGGCACTCGCAACCATGATCTCCTTGATGTGTTTCTTTTCACCGCCTTGAACACACAGCTGTTCCAAGACCCCAGCGAATTCCCTCACCATCTTCCTCACTTGCGCCCCATCAACCAACCGTTCATCATGACACACCGAAACCTTCATCGTCCCCAGCTCGCCAAGAATGAACTGCACCGAAAGGGGGTGGCTCATCACCGGCGGGCTCCCAACGTCAACAGGTTCGACGCCCAACCCCGAGCTCCCAGGCACAGACGCTTCAGGAGCAATCGTCACCAAGCATCCAAAGCCGCAAGCGGCCGCGGCGCCGGGGCTGAAGGTCCTGATATTCTGCAGACCAGCCTGCTGATAAGGAATCATCTCGACCAGACTCCGCTGCATATCATCAAGCGCCTGATTCACAGGGGTGTCTTGACCCAGCGTCAGCCTCACGGGAACAGTCGTGATCATCGGTCCCTGAGCATCCGCAACGGCATCGTTTCCACCCCTTCCGCTAATCGTCTCACCAAACACCACATCCTCCGCATTGGCATGCGACCCGAGGACCGTGCCCCACGCCACGCGAATGGCGGTCGAGACTGTGTGCGACGTCGACTCCGCTACCGGAAGCGACATGTCGTAGTCGTAGATCGAGTCCGAATTGACGACGTATCCCGAAGGCACATGCGGGAAATCCAGCGAGCGCACCCCATCGAGATACTTGGACCAGAACTGCTTCGTCTCCTGGACCTGAACGCGCTCGAGCTGACTGATGAACTCGCAGAACGCAGGTCGTCCCGTAGGTTGTTGGCCGTTGTAAACCGCCTCCACATCTTCCAGAAGCATCCCCAACGATGCGGCATCATAAGCGGCGTGATGCATCGTGATGACCAAGTAGTGATCGCCATCATAATCATCTTGCCCATCAACCACAGCAAACTGCGCCAAGGCAACGCCGAGTGACACCCGCTGCGTGTTGACGGCAAACTCGTCAAGGGAGCGAGCTTGTTGCCATACGATTGGCTTGTTGACGACGACCTGGTAAAGACCGGAAGGTCGTCTCTGGTTGGCTCCGTCGAGCTGAACAATGTGTGTGCGAAGAATCGCGCTGGACCGGTAGATGGCCTCCCAGGCCTGCTTGTACCGCGCCAAGTCGAGTGCGTGGGGAAGCCTATAGCAATGCCTCGCAACATATGCGCCGGCTTGCTTGACGGAGAGCACGAACAGCCCCTCTTGAAGCGGCGTGCAGGGGTAAACATCCTCAATGGTGCTTGCCGGCACGCCGCACTGGCGGGAAACCTCCTCCTCTAGCTCAGGATTCCAAGTAACCATGCTGAAGGGCAGAGCAGCCGTCGCAGCAGGAGCGGCGATACCCTTGTCAGACTTTCGAGTGGCCTTGGCCGCCATGTCGGAAAGCTTTGGCGTCTGCATGATGGTTCCAACGCTGAGTGCCACTCCTTTCGCCCGGGCAGCCGTGACCAGCTTCATGGCGGTGTACGAGTCTCCGCCGACCTTGAAGAAGCTGTGATCGGCCAAGATCTGGTCGGGTGCATTCCTCAACACATCCTTCCACAAAGCCGCCAATGTAATTTCCATCTCGCTTGTTGGGAGCGGCCCTGCACTGGTCTTTTTATTCTGCTCGGCTGGCGCCGCAGAGGCAGCCTGAGGGACCTGTCCAACTGCTGGCACCGCCGGCGAAGAACGGGTAGGCAAAGCAGACCCGAGAGCTTTGATCTTCTTGCGGTCGATCTTTCCGGAAGGCATGAGAGGCATCTGCTCCAGCGGAACGATCGTCGACGGGACCATGTAGCCGGGAACCTTTTGCGCCATCTTTGCTTGAAGCTTGGCAGGCTCGACGCTGGCGATGTCAAGACCCTTGGCCGAGAAGAAAACAACAAGACGGGGAGACCTCTTGCCGGGGACGATCTCGGCCACGACATTCTCGGCACCGGGGAACACGTCCCTGAAGGCCTGCTCGACATCTCCAAACTCCAGCCTCTGTCCCCTGATCTTGGCTTGCGTGTCCTTCCTTCCTACGTACTGGAAGGATCCATCGGGATTTTGGTAAACGAGATCGCCAGTTTTGTAGAGCCTGGCGCCGCGGCCTGGTCTCGCCCACTCGGGGTTGCTGATGAAGGCAGCGGCCGTCTTGACTGGCTCATCGAGGTAGTGGCGCGCCAGGATCGGGCCTTCGATCAGAAGCTCGCCGATGTTTCCGACGCGCGAGAGACGGTTGTGGTTGCGGGGATGGACCACCCAGTAGCAGCAGGAAACCGCCTTACCGATGCACTTGGGGCTCGAGTCGATGGTGACCGGAGAATTGGCGGCGCTGCCAACGCAGCATTCGCTAGGACCAAAGGCATTGACGAGGCGGACCTTGTCAGACCACGTGGAGATGTGGGAAGTTGTCATCGGCTCGCCGCAAAGAGCCAGACACTTGAGGGTTGGAACATCTTCCGGTCTCAGGATGGAAGCCACAGATGGGGTGATGACCGCAAAGCTCGTCTTTGACTGGTTGATGAAGGATACAAGGTGGTTGCCTCTCTCCTTTTCGGTCGGAACGCAGACGGTGGCGCCCACCATCAAAGACCCCAGGATCTCCAAGAAGCTTGCATCAAAGCTGTACGACGCAAATTGCAAGACACGCTCACCGGGGAGTTGTCCGATGGCTTGATGATAACCCCACATCGCCGTGCAGAAAGAATGGTGCTCAGTGACCGAGCCCTTGGGCGTGCCAGTTGAGCCACTGGTAAAGACAACGTAAGCTGCATCATGGCTAGCCTTCTGTGCCTTTACCAAGGGGCCGGAATGCGTCGGCTTGCTGTTGACAGTATCCTTGGAGATGGTGACAGTGGGTAAACCGAGCTCAGAGCGGCACATCTCGGCCTGCGCAGGCGACGCGAGAATACGCCTTGCCTTAACCGTGTCGGCGATGCACCTCAGCCGCTCAATCGGATGGGAGTGGTCCATGAGGACAACTGTTCCGCCAACCTTGAGAACGGCGACCATGGCGACGACGATCCAAACCGACTTCTCAAAGCATAGAGGGACCGTCTCCTCACGCTTGATATCCCTCAGAAACTCTTGAGCAACACGAGTAGACAGAGTATCAAGTTGCTGATAGCTGAGAGTCTCTTCGGTCGACCAAAGTGCCTCTCGTCGCGGGTGCTCGGCCGTGCGTTGAGCAATCATTTGCTCGATGCGGAGATCCATCGATGGCGGGAGGGTGGCATTCCACTCCCAAAGTCGCTGGACATCCTTAACAGAAGCCACGTGCAGATCAATCGGGAGAACGTTGGGGTTTTGCACAATCTGTCCAAGGATGGATCCAAAGGTGTCTGCCATGTCGCCGGCGCGTTTGTCCGAGATCCTGTCGCACCAGTAACCAAGGTGGACTTTGAGTTGCTGGCCATCATCAAGCGCCTGGACGACCATGTCGAACTGTATCATCATTAGAACACTTTCCTCTCCTCTCCATCCATCTCATTTGCTCAATAAACTCACCTCGGTAGGGTCCTGTCCTCCAACAGGCTTCAACTCCAACCCCGAGACCTCCTCCGCTTTCCCAGCCTTCTGCAAGGTCATTCCAGTATTAAACAGAGTCCCGGCGCCAATCTCGTGAGTGATCTCCGCCAGTGAAGAAGTTTGATGGGCGAGGTTGTCGATGAACCCATCGTGAACAGCCTCAGCAATCTGAGCGACGGTCTGATCATGCGGCAACATCACCCTTGCAACGAGTATGTTGACCAATGGTCCAACCATATCCCGAATGCCCTTGACGGGCAAGTCGCGGCCGGATGTAACGACGCCGAAAGCGCACTCCTCCCGATCAGCGTTGATGTACTCCCGCAGGGTCAGAGCCCAGGTGACTTGGAGCATGGTGAACAGCGAAACACCGAGCTTGCGGGCTGTGCTCTGCAACTTGGAGTAATTGACCTTCTCGACGGGGATGTGGACCTTTCCGAGCGCTTTCCTCGCCGTTGTCGGAGATGCCTCTGACGGGAGAAGGCAGGGATCAACGCCATCAAGCGACTTCTTCCAGAACTCAACGTCACTGACGGCATCTCGTGAGCTCAAGTAGTCGACGTAGTGCTTCAACAGCGGCTGATCTCCTTCAAAGCGTTGGCCTTGGCAGGCGAGGTTAAAGTCACGCATCAACACGCCCATTGAGACGCCGTCCGCGATAGCATGACTGAGCAAGAAGCTGCAGAACGTCTTTCCGGTGGTCGTCTGGTGAATGATGTGTAACTGGTGTTGAGGGACTCGGTGACTGAGCAGGTCGGAAGAGATTTTCCCAATCTTCAGGGCCTCGACAAGCTCAGCTTCATTGGCCACGCCACCTATCTCGCGCTCGACAACATCCGGCTCGTAGTTGCGCAATACCAGCTGATCGTAGAGTCCGTCTGTCGAGTTTTGCTCGATGAAGATTGTTCTCAGAACAGGATGGCGTTGCACAACCGACTTCCACGCCTGATGTAGCTGCCGAGCCGTGATTGAAATTGTAGGTGCAGATTGAACCTCGTACATCGACCTGAACCAGTATAGCTCGGGGTCCTTTGTCTGACTCAGCAGCATGCCTTGCTGGGATGGAGAGCAGGGGTAAACATCCTCAACATTGGCCTCTGGAACTCCCAGTTCCTCGAATGTGGCGACGGGAACCGGCTGAGGCTGCTCTCCTAGTGCTCTGGCAAGCTGATCAAGACTCTTCTGGCAATTTCCAATCCAGCGGTGGATATCGTCCTGCCGTGCAATGTTGCTGTTGAAGCTGAAAGTGAAGACCAGCTGGTGGTCCTCAATCTCAGCACTGACCTCGATCAGAGAGAACCTCTTGGTCTCCGCGCTGACCTCGAGGGGATCAACGCCAAGATTGCGCCAGTGAACCTGCTTGAGAAGTGCCCCCTCTCGGTCCAGCTGCTGGAAGGAGCCGAAGTAGTTGAAGGACACTTCCATGGCAAAAGGTCTCTTGTCGAAATCGAGAGAGCTAAAGTATGAAAAGCCCTTGCTGGGGGTGTTGCGTCGAAACTCCTTCGTTTCCTTGACGTACTGAAGAATATTTTTGCCACACTTTTCTGCGTCGACCCACACGGGAGCAATGGTGGTGAACCAACCCACAGTTCTCGAGAGGTCAATCGAGTCGCTCCAGGGCTCTCGGCCATGACCTTCATTGAAGATGGGAGGAATCTGACGGTCTTGGAAGGTGGCAGCGAATGAGTGCATGACTGCAGAGATGAAGAGATCCAAGGGTTCAGTGCCGAGAGAGTCGTTACCAGGGCCTAACAGCAGCGTCGAGGTAGCGGCAGAGAGAGCGAATTGGCGATGCTCAAAGTCGCTAGAGTAGTTAGGCCGGCCTGCCATCTCCCAGTAGTTGTAGTCAGTTGAGGGGACCTCGCAGGGGATTACTGAGGTGGTGGCAAGGGTCTTGCGGTGAGTGCTGAGGAGACCGCACCACTTCTCAAAGGAGGTGCTCTTGTAGGGCGAGATGGTGCCGCTCACGAGATGGTCTTCAAGGTCCTTCAGAACAATGCGCCAAGAAACCAGGTCGATGACTAGGTGATGGGCAGTGAGAAAGATGTACTGCTCATCACCAATGTTGAGCAAGTCACCTGCGAAAACTGGGCCATTCTCAAGATCCAAAGACTGCTGAGTCTGATGCACCCGCTCGAGAGCCTCACCAGAAAATGATGAGGATTTGACAAACTTCCAAGAGCGGAAGAGATACGACTCGTCGAGTGCAGGGTCGATCCACTGCTTGAAAGTCCGTCCGAGTTTCTGGAACCTTGCGCGCAACATCGCGTGTCGCCTGACAATGGCGTCCAAAGCCTTGCGCACCTCAGCCTCTCCGACCTGCATCCGATTCGTCGAGACTTTCAACAAGAAGCTCTGGTTGAAATGATTCTCGCCAGGAGATGCTCGAGTGAACATCTTCTGGATGGGTGACAGACCAAAGAGGGTAATGTTCTCCTCCGCCTCGGATTCCTCGGTGCTCTCATGATCGGAGTTCATTTCATCGGTTGAGGAGCCGCTTGGACCCGAGGCAGACAGACCCAAGTCGAGATGTGCAAAGTGCGCTGCGACCTGGTTGACCGACTTGGCCTTGAGTAGCTGCTCAATCAGTAGAGGAACTCCCTTGGCACGGCATTGAGCGACAACCTCCATGGCGCTGATAGAGTCACCTCCCAGATTGACAAATGATCCTGCGCAGACGTCGATGGATTGAGCGTCAAGGTCCAGGACTTCGCTCCAAACTTGACGGATGATTTCAGCAACCCCATTGTTGCCCGGTGTCGGAGTTGAAGCCACCACCGGCTGGAGGTCTTTGTCCGACTTCCTCTCCGAGTCAGGTTGCTGTTGACCGGTGCAGACGTTGTAGGTCTCTTTGCTAATGTTAGAGATGCAAGCGTTGAGGAAACGCCTGTCGATCTTGCCAGAGGGCATCAACGGCAGCTTGTCTGTGACAAACCAGACGGTTGGGATCATGTAATGCGGCAACATCGTGGCCAGTGCCTGGCCAAGTGCTGATACAGTTGTCGAGATGGTCTCCCCAACCAAGACGTCTGTCCCTTCATGCAAGCCGACAGAAAATGGCAACCGTCCAGCGATTCTTGACTGGCCATTGTCCTTGAGCGCCAGAACCGTGACAATCTGGTCGTCGCATAAACCCTTCTTCATCAGCAAGACTGCAGCTTGCTTGACCTCTGGCAGCTTCAGCAACTGGCATTCAATCTCGCCCAACTCCAATCGCTGACCCCTGTGCTTGACCTGATTGTCCCGACGACCCAGATATTCCAAGGTCCCGTCCTCCAGATGTCGGACAAGATCCCCGGTCCTGTACATGCGTCGGTGTCCACCAGCCCAGACCGGATAAACAAAGGCCGCATCAGTCTTGGCCTCGTCATCTAGATAGCCCTGAGCCAAAATGGGCCCTTCCACGAGAAGTTCACCTGCGGCGCCGAGGGGAACAAGGCGGTTAGGGTCATGCGGATACGCGATCCATCCAGCACTGCCGACGCTACCACCAATGAGGTTTTTGCCACGAGGAAGGCGTTCCGGGTTCGTAACATCGAGACCTGCGCAGATGACGGTGCATTCCGTAGGCCCGTACGCAATAAGAACCCGACGATTCGGGGCTCGCCATCTTTGGACCAGCTCGAAGCCAGCGGCCTCACCACCGAGCAGCAGAGTGCTGATGGAGGGGACTTGAACAGGGTCCAGCAGAGCCAAGACGGAGGGAGTCAGGAGCGCGTGGTTGACTTGTCGGTCGTTGATGAAGGCCATCAACTCGGCTGGATCCATCCGCTGGTCTTCTGAGGGAACACAAACACATCCACCCATGAGCAAGGTTGTGAGGATCTCCGTAATGCACGCGTCAAACACGTACGAGGCGAACTGTAGTACGCGAGCTTGAGGGGTGTAGTCGAACGCCTCGCCATGCATCGTAGCACCGCTGCAGATGGCTTCATGCTGAATACGAACGCCCTTTGGCGTTCCTGTGCTGCCACTCGTAAACAGGCAGTATGCGAGGTCGGAGGGGTTTCTGGGTTGGCGTGCTGCTCTCCTTGCCAAGCCGTCAGTACTCTTGAGCCCATCAATGCTTTGGGGTCCGACAACAAGGTGTGGAATGCCGGTGTTGCTTGAGAGAGCTCTGCCAATCTGCTCGTTCGACTCGGAGCAAACAACCACAGGAGCACCAGTGCGCTGTGCGATGGCGGCGAGCCGCTCAGCCGGGTGAAGATAATCCAATGGCACGAAAGCGGCACCGGCCTTCAGAATTCCCAGCATCACCACGATTGCCCACGAGCTCTTCTCGAAGCAGAACGGAACGAGGGTATTGGGAGACACGGAGTACTTCGAAACAAGATGCTGAGCGACGGCATTCGCAAGAGAATCCAGCTCGAAATATGAGAGAGATAAATCCCAACCGCAAATAGCTTGCTCGTGGCCTCTAGCAGTTAGGTGCCGAGCAATGAGCTCATCGCAAAGAGCGGAGACAGTTGTTGGCGCAACCGCCTCGTTCCAGCTCGCAGCCTGCTTGTAGTCACTCTGGGTGATGAGACTGATGCTGCGGAGAGGTTGTGACATTGAGTCAAGAATGCTGTCGATGGCGTGGTTGAAGGTGGAGGCCATGGCCTTGGCCTGTTCCGCTGAGATCAGGGCGTTGTTGTAGGCCAGGCTGACATCCACAAAGTCAGGAGCGTCTCCGATGTTGAGCGCAATGTCGAATTCGCTGGGATCTTCAGCATCTAGCTGCTGGAACTCAACTGTTGTCTCACTTGATCCAATGGAAGCCAGCCTCTGCACAGACAATGCGGTATTGAATAGGCGACTGCCGCCCAAACCCAAACTGCGTTGGATCTCTGCCAGCGAGCAAAGTTGATGAGACAAGGAGTTGACATAGTCATCGTGAGAAACCTTGAGAACAGACTCAACTGGCATCGCACCATCCTCAAGAGACACCATGCACACGAGCATGTTGATGAAGGGGCCGATAGCCTGCTCGATGCCTTGGATTGGTAGATCACGACCGGAGGCCAGAAAACCGAAGCAGGGTGAGCTGTTGCCCGTGTAAGCTTGCAGCAGCAAGGCCCAAGCAAGCTTGAACACGCTAGCTACCGTTGTCTCGGTCTCGGTGCAGACCGAGTGGAGGCGTGTATGATTGGGATAGGTGAAGTGAAGATGTTCCAGCGTGGGTTGTTGAGGCGTGGCCATTCTCAGCGCGGGGAAGACACAGGGCTCTGCCATAGTCAAGTAGGTTTTCCAGAATTGACGCGCTGATTCCACGCCCTGCTGATTGAGGTAGCTTACGTAGCTTCCATACGCATCCTGGACGTGTTCCTCGATATGAAGAACGCCGTCATATGCCTTTGCAAAGTTGTCGAGGAGGATACTGACAGAGGTTCCATCAATCAGGGCGTGACTGATGTCCAACTGAATCCTGACCCGACCAGAGTCTTCTTGGGAGAGGAAAATGTGGTGGGCGGGCCCGTGATAAATGTGGTCCTCTGGATTACCGACGGGGAATGATGCTGATTCGTTGCATGCCAAAACAGCAGGCTCAAAATCCTTAAGGACTACCTGAGTGTACACAGCAGTTTGCCTGCCATTGACGGAGGACATTGTCTGCACAAAGACGGTGCGAAGCATGGCGTGTGCCTTGACAACCTCCTTCCAGGCCGAGATCAGCTTCTCAACCATCACAGGCGCCGCTGTCTTTGAAGATACCGCCCATACATATCTGACGGCATAAAGCTTAGGGTTCAGTGCCTGGCTGATGAGCAGAGCTGTCTGCATGGGCGAGCATGGGTAAATTGTCTGAACGTTGGCAGCCGACACACCTGATTGGGGCAGGATCGTGTCGAAGAAGGTTGATAACTCGTCGTACGTTGTCTTGAAATGGGGGAGATCGACGAGCGTGAGGGAAGCCTGTCCATGATTGCTGGCTGAGTGAATGAGATGGTTCAACGTGTCCGAGCAAGTATCAACCCATTGTTGTACGAGATGCATATGCTTGATCCGGTTGCTGAAAGCAAAGTTGATGGTCATGGTTCCATTTTCCACCCCGGCGGAGACGTCGAAAAGCGAGAATCGCGGTACGTCGGCAGAAGAATCCGAAGGACCAGTGAATGGAGCCCAGCTCACCCGGTTGAAGAAGGCTCCTTCGCGTTCAAGTTGCTGATAAAGACCAAAATAGTTGAAGGTAATCTCCACAGCGGATGAAGCGCTCCGAGCGAATGAAGTGAACCACGGAAGGCCCTTGCCAGGGATCTGTCTCCGAGTGTCCTTGACTTCCATTAGAGACCGCAGCACATCGCCGCCGTGGTCAGTCAAGACAATCGGGCAAAGTGAAGTGAACCAGCCGACGGTGGATGACAGATCAACATCGGATCGCCAAGGCTCTCTTCCATGGCCCTCGTTGAACACGGTGACTGGACCGCGGATCTGGCGGAAGACCTCGTTAAACGAGTGAAGAACGGCTGTAAGAAGAATATCCAACGGCTCCGTGTTGAATGGGGTGTTGCAATCTCCCATGAGAAGCTCAGTTGCTTGGGCGTCAAGCGAAAACCCCTGCTCGATGACGTGGGCAAATGTATTTTCACTGCTGGTGACGCCCCAGAACCCAAGGTCCTGTGCTGGAATCTGAGATGTAGAGATTTCAGATTGATCTTCCAGCAGCCGACACCATGCCCGGAAAGAAAGAGACTTGCTTGTCGACGTGACGCTTCCGGTGCGTAGAATATCCTCGAGATCCTTCAGGACCACCCTCCAAGACACCAGATCAATCACCATGTGATGGCAGGTGATAAACAGGATCGAAGTCCCATCTGTCATCTGATACACGTCTGCTGCCATAAGTGGCCCGCTGATGATGTTGAGGCTAGCCTGTGCATCAGAAGCATAGGCAACAGCTTTCTGCATCGTCCAGACTGACCGGAACAAGCGGCATTGCAAGGAACGGGCCGCATCAGAGGTGATATGCTGCTGCCACCGGCCGTCCGCCTGTTGGAATCTCGCGCGAAGCATTGGGTGCCGCTCAATGATGAACAGAAGCGCAGCTTGCAGTTTCTCAAAGTCGACCGGAGTGGTAAAGCGCAGAAGATGGCTTTGGTTGAAGTAGTTGTGAGAGACTGGCGCGAGCTCCATGAACCACTTCTGGATGGGGGACAGAGCAAATGGCGTATCGTCTGTTGAATCGTCTTCCAGTGGTTCCTCCTCGTGCTTCGGACCAGCCATGCACGACTCAGCACGCTTGCAGAAGTCTGAGATTGTCTTCGACTTGAGAAGGTCCTGGACGGCAACATTGATGCCATCGCTGCGGCAGCGAGTGATAACTTGCATAGCTGAAATCGAGTCCCCACCAAGTCGTAAGAAGGAGGTCTTGGGTCCGACTGTCTGAGGTCCAACATTGAGAATCTCGCACCAGATGTCTCTGATCTTCTCTTGCAGCGCAGTCTCCATGCATGGAATATCGTCCGAAGCGCCGCCAGAAGAGAGAGACGCGATATGTTCGTATGTTGCCTGATTCATATCTTTGGTCCATTCACTGACCATCTTGCGGTTGACCTTCTGAGATGCAGGCATCATAGGGATGGAGTTGAGAACAATCCAGATGGCCGGGATCATGTAAACGGGAACCTTCTGGGCCAGCGTATCCTGAATCTCCGATACTTCAGCCCAGTCATCCACATTCGCGATGGTGATGTCAGTTGACGATGCAGGACCAGTCTTTGGCTTGCTGCGGGCCATTGCAAGGATACCGACCAAATGATTCGCGCATGGCCCAGACCGAGGGTAAAGAACCAATGCTTGTCGGACGCGTTCGTCTTTGCGCAGGTGATACTCGATGTCTGGAAGCTCCACACGTTGCCCCCGGATCTTGACCTGATCATCACGCCTTCCTAGGCAGCTGATGGTGCCATCGGTGTTGACACGTCCCAGATCGCCAGTGAAGTAGACGCGCGTGCTGCGACCTTCAGCCCAGTCCACAGGCATCGATCGGAATGAAGCCGCAGTCTTCTGAGGATCCTTGAGATATCCCCTCGCGAGAATGCTGCCCTCCACTACAATCTCACCAACCGCGCCGATGGGTGCAAGGTTTGTTGGACGACCGAGGTCAGCTACCCACATCATACCGCCGATGGAGTGGCCGATACTGCCATCGATCTGAGGGCCTCTCACACTGTTCTTGGCACAGTAGATGCTGCTCTCGGCGGGGCCGTATGTGACTATCAGCTCGAGGCCAGGCCGCCCAGACCACCGTTCGATGTTGTCCTTGCCGGGTGCCTCACCACCAAGCACGATCGTTTTTAGGCCAGGCACGGTAGCGGGATCCATCAGACGGGCGAACGAAGGTGCGAAGAAAGTCCAGTTGACCCGCTTTTCGTTCATGAAGCTCGAGATGCCATTGAGACGTGTAAAGTCGTCAGGAATGCACACGCAGCCACCAAACATCAGAGTGGTTAGCAGCTCCGACACGCTGACGTCGAAAGTGTGGGAAGAGAACTGAAGAACCCGAGTACTGGTCGTGTAGTTGAAGGCTGCTCCGTGTTCTTTCATGCTAGTGCACAAGGCGGAATGCTCCCAGATCACTCCCTTGGGAGTCCCAGTACTGCCGCTCGTGAAAATGGCATAGCACGCAGAGCTGGGAGTCGCCTCGGGGTTGTTGGCCAAGCTGTCACTCTTAGGGAGCTGGTCCATCGTGGCAGGGGAAACTTCTACGAAATGGTCGACCTGTGTACATGACTTCAACAGATCCGCGTGAATGGCTGACGTGACGATAACCCTGGGCTCGAGCGTGCTGATGATGCTTTGAAGGCGGTCCAGGGGCTGACCTGGATCCAGCGGTACGCAAGCACCACCCGCCTTGAGGATAGCCAGCTGGGCAACAGGCACCCACTTGGACTTCTCAAAGCAAAACGGCGTAAAGCACTCGGGTCCAACACCCAGAGACCGTAGATGAATCGCTAGCTTGCTGGAAAGCTGATGGAGTTGGATGTAGCTGAGATCCCCGTCCCATGCAGAGACTGCAAGGGCATCCGGCGTAGCCGTTGCTTGCCGAACAAACATGTCGTGGACGCGGTCGTCAACGCGAGTTGGCAGGTGTCGGGTGATATTTGAGAGCTCCGTCCGGTCCTGGGGACTGACGGTGTCAATGTCACCCAGCTTGAGCGTTCCGTTCCGTTCGCCTTGGCAAACTTGACCGAGAATGCACTCAAAGGTTGATATCATCCGTCCCATCTGTTTCTCATCCATGATCGAAGAGTCGTAAGATGCAGTGATGGTCAGGCCGGTGCGCGTGGGTTGGCATTCCATGGTGAGAGCATTTGTTAGGAAGTCTGCAACCGATCGGTCAGAGCTCCATACAAAGTCTCTCCCCGAAGCAGATTCTGCGGCATCAGGGTGAACGACCAACAAGCTCTGGAAGTCGCACGCGGCAGATGCAGCAGGGGCAGTCTTCCTGATGTTCTGGAGGCCGTACTGCTCAAACTCCAGCATGTCGAAGGAGTGGTGCTGGACGCGGCTCGCGAGTTGCTTGACTGGCTCGTCAAAGTCAAGAGCAATCCTAAAGGGAACTGTGGCAAGCGTGGGCCCGACGAGGCCAAGGACGCCATCGAGCGGGACGCTACGACCAGTCACAGCGATTCCATAGACAATATCCTGATGGGATCCTGAATATGCAGAGATAAGAATTGCCCACGCGGTGCGGATGAGGGTCGATGTTGTGAAAATCGACTTGGGGTGTCTCGGGAATGCAATGGTTGTTTCCAACATGGCATCTGCGAGGGCCTGGTAAGAAGAGGGGAGTGATGGTGGGAACGAGGGTGCATCGGTTTCATCAAGCTGCTTGTGCCAGAAATTATTGGCTTGTTTCTCGTCCACAGCCTTCAGGTAATCGACAAAAGACTTGAAGCTGATCGTCTGCTCTTGGGAAACCTGCGCTGGGATGTTTGCCGCACCAGTAAACTCTTTGTAGATCCTCGAAATCTGGTCTGCAAGCAGGGACATGGACCACCCATCATAAACACAGTGGTGTGCGGTCCAGACAAACCGAAGGGGATTCTTGAGGATAGCTTGCCGGGTGAGAGCGGTACCGAAGCCGATCTTCTCTTCGCGTACTTGTTGGATGTACGAGGTGATGTTGTCAGAGGGATTTGCTGCCCACTGCAATGGCTTCGGCCGAAGGACGACCTGTAGACCAGATGGTACCATCCTTGTCCGCAGAATTGGGTGGGCGTCGGTGATAGCCTGCCAGGTTCGAAGGAATACAGCCAGGTTGACCCATTTGGGAAGCTCCATGGCATGATGAGCGACGTAGGCTGTGGGGTTCTTTTCCGTCATAATCATCATGCCTTCCTGGAGTGCTGTGCATGGATAAATGTCCTCGATCTCATCCTCGGCAACGTTGCATTGAATTGCGACATCAGCGAGATCTGGATGATCGATCTTGGCCAACTTGATGGATGCAAACGCGTCATCTTCAGACTTGGACTGGATGAGCGATGCGCACAAGGCAGAAATGGTGCCGTGTTGGAAGATGGATGAGACCGTGAAGAGGACCTCATGTGACCTTCCCAGCGCCACAAGCTTGATTGCAGTGATAGAATCACCACCGAGGGCAACAAAGTGATCGTCTACCCCAATCTCGGATTCAGATAGTCGAAGCACTGCCGCCCAGAGCTGCAGCATCTTGCTCTCTGCGGGCGTTGAGGGACGAGCCTTTGGAGCTGTCTGGTCGAGCTTGTAGTGGGCGACCTCCTCATCGGTCAGCTTTGCTGCCGCAAGACGGAGTGCCTTCCTGTCAATCTTGCCCGACACGAGCTTGGGAAGATGATGGAGGGGGATGAAGAGCGTCGGGGCCATGTGTGGTGGGAGTGTCTGAGATAGTCGCGAGCGGATGCTACTGACCAGAGGCTTGAGGTCGATCGTGTCGTTGAAAAGTCCTGATGAATTGTCAGTCTGTTTGTTCAATCTTTGAGGAAGGTAAAGGAAGGAGATAAGAGAAGCGTCTCTGCCAGTCGCAGAAGCTCCGAGAATGTCAACAGCCAATTCAACCGGCTCATCAATCGATGCCCGCAAAGCTGTTTCCACTGCTGTGATCTCAATGCGCTGCCCTCTGAGCTTGATCTGAGTATCTCTCCTGCCCTGGAAGTCAAGCGAGCCGTCAAAATTTAGGCGGGCGAGATCTCCGGTGCGGTACATGCGGACGGGAGTCTGCCGACCCTCGCCCAAAGCCCAGGAGAGAACCTCGGGAAAGGCTGCTTCGGTAAGTCGTGAGTTGTCGAGATATCCTTGCGCTACATTGGGCCCCTCAAAAACAATCTCTCCAATGCATCCTGTTGGGGCAAGCTTGTGAGGAGCACCTGGCTCGCAGATCCAGATGCGGGTGCCATTAGCGTACCCGATGTTAGTCAGGGGCGTTTCCGGGGTAACCAGGAGGGCGGTTCCGATGTTGGTAACCTCTGCGGGACCGTACACATTGACAAGAGGAACACCGTTCCAAATGTCTTTGCACGACTGCGTCAGCTGCTCACCACCCACCGAGAGCCATTCCATGGTGGGGCAGTTCTGCGGCGAGATCAAAGAAGCCACAGTCGGAGTAAGCCAGGCACGGTTGGCACGCAGTGTTGCGATGGCATACGCGAGGTTGTTCATGCGGTCTTCTTCGTTGGGAACGCAAAGGCAGGCTCCATGGAATATCGCAATGGCGAGATCGCCAATGCTGACATCGAAGACGTGGGCAGCGAACTGCAAGATCCTAGAGTCTTTGTTGATGTTCATCACCTCACCGTGCTGCTTCGCCATGATACAGACAGCGTTGTGCTCCAGAGGTATACCCTTTGGCTCTCCAGTCGAGCCAGATGTGAAGACAACAAATGCCGTGTCGCTTGGTGCAGGAGTGCTGTGGCGTCTGGGCGATCTCTGAGTGATGCTGCGCATCGAGTTTTGTTCAACCACAAATGGCCGGTAGCCCAGAGCCTTGATGCGAGAAGAGAAAGCCGAGGCGCACAAGACAACTTTGGGTTTGACTTGGAACAATATCCTGGATATGCTGGAATCCGGGTGAGAGGGCTCCAAAGCGACGCTGACAGCTCCAATCTTAAGAGCACCAAAAATAGCAACAGATGTCCACATCGATTTAGGGAAACAGTACGGCACATAGTCCCCTTTTCCAACGGTAAGTGCGCCGAGATGATTCGCAAGAGCTGAGGATGCGCGTTCCAGTTCGCGGTAGGTGAGTGAGCCATCCCATGCATCGACGGCTGGTGCGTTTGGTTGAGTCGAGGCGTGCTCCTCCAACTCCTGGAGGAGTGTGGTGGCGTCGTACTGGAGCGGCTTGTGGTTGTTCTTGATCTGCAGCTCTCTGTCCTTTCTAGAGGCGTAGTCGATGGTGCTGATGGTATCGTTCAGGTTTCCGTGAGCGCGGCAGATTTGATTCAGCACATGGCAAAATTGAGACTGTAGATACGATATCTGTTGCGTGCTGAAGACGGTGCTGTCGAAGGTCGAGGTGATGTGGATGCCATCGTCCTCCAACGAAAACTCCATGTTGAGGGAGTAGCTGTGATAGCCGCGGAGGTCAAGCGACATTTGATCAAACCCTATCCTTGGCTCTGACCGGCAATCATGATCTGGCTTCAAGGGCCTGAGCGAAGATCGCTTGGGCTGGATGACAACAAGGTGCTGGAATTGGCATCCTTCGGCAGCACTCTGACTAAGACTCTGGATGCTCTGAATACCAAGGTATCCGCAAACCTCGGCCTGGAGCATGTCATTCTGTATGTGTCCAAGTAAGCTCTCGATGGTGTCCTCAGCAGTCCAGGTGATGCGGACCGGCACGGTCGAGATGGTCGGGCCAGCGATTGTATCCACATGCTTCAGACTGGAGGTTCGTCCGGACAGGGTCTCGCCGAAAATAACATCTTGGGAGTCCAAATATCGACCGACCAGCAGCGCCCAGGCGGCACGTATGCGGGTTGCCATGGTAAATTCAGACTTCTCGAGGTCTGGTGCAGAAACCTTCATCTGCAACTTGGAGTCGGGAATAGGGGTGTAAGAGGAGATAAGGGTTTGGGGGAAATGACAGGCCGCGAGACCGGTGTTGGACGACAGTTTGTCAGCCCAGAAGCGCTTGGGAACTTCTTCGTCAGCGTGGGCAAGATGACGGATGAAGACCTTGTACGGCTGCAAGCTGAGGGGATCAAGGCCGATGTACTCTCTCTCAACATCCTCGAATAGCTGAGTGATTGACCAGCCATCAAAGAGGGAATGGTGGATCGTGAAGAAGAATGTTCGATCGACTAAACCCAGCCGCACGAGGTTGTCACCAAACTCCATGGGAGCCGCTCGATCCAGCTCGAGGTAGGCAGCACAGCTAGCGGCGGTGTACCATTCAAGGTCAGAGTCGTAAACCACCTGCATGGCGCCTTGCTCGCTCTCGAAAATGCGGGTCCTGAGGACGTCGTTCCGTTGTACAACAGCGGACCAGGCATGCTTGAACCGGCCAAGGTCAACGTGACTTGGAAGTTCGAGTGTGTGCCGTGCCACGTATGCTCCTGCCCGAATACTCGAGGCGGTAATGAGCGCTTCCTGGAGGGGGCTGCAGGGATAAATATCCAAGATCGGACCCTCCGATGCACCTTGCGTCGTGATATCTGATACGATCTCATTTACTAAGTCACTGGGAAGAAGGCTCAAAGCGAGCGGAATATCGAGCTCCTCATCGTCGTCGATAAGCTCCTCTGACGCGATGGCAACCTGAGAGAGTGCACGGATCGAAGGTGTTTGGAAAATGTTCGAGACGGTGATGACAATGCCATGCTCTCGAGCAGCACCGGCTATCTTGATCGCAGTAATCGAGTCTCCTCCAGACAAGAGGAAGTTGTCCTCTGGTCCCAAGGATGGATGCCTCATGACGTCCCGACAGCACGAAAGGATGACCTCCTCAACTCTAGATCCCACAGGAGATACGGTGTCTGATCCGTGGCCGCTCAGTGATTGTGAGAGGCTCGAGGATAGTTCCTCAATAGTCATGTGGTTGGCAAAGTCGAGGAGACGGCGGCGATCGATTTTTCCTGATACCAGACACGGAAATGCGGAAACGAGTATGAAAAATGAGGGGACTGCTGCGGGGGGAAGGTTCTTCCTCAGGCTGGCCAACATTTCTGTCAGTGATTCGATTTGGGCCATGTCAGCACGATGGGTCTGGATTTCCTGTTGAGGACCCATGGGCGCGGCGAAGGAGATAAAAGCAGCCAGTGCTTTATCTCCCTGGGCAGAGATAACGTCGACATGGACGTCAACTGCATCTGGAAGAGCCTTGACGATGTGGAACCGGATTTCCTCGAGCTCCATTCGCTGACCGCGAATCTTGACTTGGAAGTCTGCTCGGCCCATGAAGTGAATGGATCCATCCATTCCTTGACGACCAAGGTCACCTGTCCGATAAAAACGACGCCGAGAGCTAGCGGGGTAAAAGTGTGTTTTCTTTACCCAAGCTGGATTCTCGATGAACGACCTCGATGTCTTGCCGGCATCATTGAGATAACCCTGGGCCAGGATGGGGCCTTCGACGATGATCTCCCCGACTGCCCCAATGGGGGCAAGTCTGTCCATGCTGGATCGGTCCGCAATAAGCATGCGCCCGCCAATGGCATGACCAAGGGACTCCTTCCATGGCTTCTTAGCCTTGGTAGCGACAGAGAACTCGTTCTTGGCGCAGTTGATGCAGGTCTCTGCAGAACCATAGCCGATGATGAAACGATCGAGTGTCGGAGTCCACTTGTCGATATTGCCCTGGCCTATACCTTCACCTCCGAGGATGAGAGTCTTGAGAGTCGGGACGGCTTCAGGCTTCAGGAGACGAGCGTAAGACGCAGCGAACAGCGCACAGTTGACACCCATGCTCTCCATGAAGCGTGCCAAGCTGTCCGGGTCGATTCGGTCCTGATCTGACGGAACAACGACGCACCCACCGTGAATCAAGGGTGTAACGAGCTCAACGACAGACACGTCAAAGACATGAGATGCGAATTGAAGCACCCTGCTCCGCTCGTTCATGTGAAACTCACGTCCATGCTCCCACATACTGGTTGCAAGGGCGCTGTGCTGCCACTTGACGCCTTTGGGGGAACCAGTGCTGCCGCTCGTGAAGATGACATAGCAGAGAGCCTCAGGCTGGACGTATGGTAGGGGGGCGGCGGTGGAATTCAAAGTGGACGAGGTGAGCGAGGTTCCGTCTTCCAGTTGATCGACGCAGATGATGTGCTTGACCGAGGTCTCGGGTGCAAGAGTCTGAGCAAGCCCAGCGTAAAGGGAGCTGTTGGTCAAGACGATTGGTGCGTTGACTTGTGCCAGGATGTCATTTCGACGAGCAGCGGGGTGGCTAGGCTCAAGGGGGACACAAGCTCCTCCGGCAGCGAGGATCGCGAGAATAGTGACCGGCGTCCATTTCGACTTGGAAAGATAGAACGGCACAAAGATCTGCTTTCCATCGAGAGGGACATCGATCTGGTGGGCAGCGCTGGCGATGAGACTGGCAAGACGAAGTGCCTGTCTGGCGAGTTCAGCATAGGTGAAGTCGCCGTCCCAGGCGGTGACAGCTAGCCGCCGGGAGTATTCGGGCTTGTTGCACCGCGTCAGGATCAGATCATGGACGCAGTCGTCGAGTTTGGCAGGCAGGGGCGAGCTGAACTCGACGATGCGGCTGTAGTCGTTCCTGCTGATGGTCTCGATGTTTTTGACGAGAACATCTTCGGTATCATGCTTGCCGGTGACTCGCAGTCTGGCGGTGAGGGTGTTGAGGGCGTGGGCAAAGTTGTCGGCGACGCTCTGTGCCCGCTGCGTGGAAAGGGCGTCTTTGCGGTAGCTGAGATGCACATGCACCATGGTGCCCTCCATCACATTGACGAATGCGGTTGCCTTGGACTGTGCGTTGCCGAAAAGATTGAAACGTTGTTAGCGTCGCTTCCGCGCTGCTCAAGCTGCATGAGGGGGTGACACGATGCAAAAAGACTTACGGGAAGATGCATGTCGGGGAACCTCGACTTCCATGAGTGGATGTAGACTGCAGTCTCGATGGCCTTGCAGCCGGTTCCCTCGGAAAAAGCACCGAGCGAGTGGAAACTCAGGGTGTGGTCGAGTGTCAATTTCATGTCCTGCTCGGCCGCTCGCATCATGCTGAGCAGCTTGTCATCTCCAGACACGCTCATCGTAGACAACCAAGCAGCCTGCTCACGATCAAGACAGACCCCGAAGCTGACGGGTCCATCTTCGCCGGCATATGACCGAAGAAGCACGGCCCATGCGGCGAGAACAATGGTATCCTCACTGAGGCCATGCAACAGTGCTGCCTGCTTGAGGTTGTTCGCATCGACGGCATTGACTGCCTTGGTGCGAGCATAGGCCTCTGACCCAGCTTGGGATGTCTGAGCATCGTTGGTCAGGTCAAAGAACGACGGTCCAGATGACGCACCTTCAACGGCCTGCAGCCGCTGAGCCCAGAAGGACTTTCTGGTGATGTCGTTTGACATTTTGGGGGAGTGAGGCATTGTCGAGGTGTATACGGTTAAACGAATGGGTGGTGCCGAAGTTGATAATCTTCTGTGTGAGTGTTGTTGAACCTGAAGTTGAACGTTTTAATAAAGTACGCGCTGAGGTGAAGTGAGGGTGATGGTATATCCTGGTACAAGGGAGGATCAAAAATGGGTGATATATGGGGGTGGGTTAGGGATGCGAGATGTCTGAATGTGCATCAAGTTTTTGTCGAAAGTATGTGTATTGTTGAATAAGTATGTGTTATCAACCGGCCCTCAAACACGCCCAGGATCAAGAGCCAATATCAACATGAATAATCGAGTTTGATTCCCAGTAGAACGGTTTGGGGACGTGCGGGTGGTTAATAATTGTCGATTCGAGAGGAAGTTGACCTGCCCACCTAATTTATTAATAACCAAGCATCGATGATGTTTAGGGTGTTGGCACTTCAGCTGCTGCTCAACCTGAAGACATGGGGTGATACTGGAATACTCGGAAGTTGTGAGGCCGAACTAGGAAGACCAGGGGAAAGGGTGAACATGGATCATGATGCCATAACGCGAGCTTACCAATATTTTGCAGTATCCTCAATGAGGGGGAGGGCTGTGATATGATCGGGCGAGCGGCTGGTCCATCGGAAGAAGACTCTTCACAGAGAGAGGTTTGCAATTCCTGTGAACTCGGCTACTCGCTGTTACATCGAGACAATGTAATGCCACTCTTGATGCAACAGATTAGCACCCATGGATGTAGTTTGTTGGTCGTCTCCATACTCTGCACAGCGAAAGAAAGACCGTGCCACCCCGTCCTAGTCCAGCCGTATTACATATCCGGGCGGAGTTGAAAGTGGGTATCATGGATATGAGAGCCCTGAACCGCTACATAGGTAGCCGACCTAGGATATAGTAATACCATTGAGTCGGTCGTCAAAGGAGATGATTGGTCCAGGTGCTAAAACGAGGTACCGGGTCCATCTTTTTTTAATATTTTTGGTCCCCGAATCTGCAACACACCTGCGCTCTGTGATTCGAGAGAACCTTGCAAGACAGGCCGGGATGACTCGAGCTGCAACAGTCGGTTCGATCTTGATCTTCTGGAAGCTTACATGACACCCTGGGCTCCCACCCAGCATGCATGTAATATCGAGTCTGGTCGACACCGAGACTGAAAGCAGAAGTAAATTAATTCATTACATAGCAACCGGGAATGCTACACTGACAGCACAAATATGCACAAGGTGTAGGGCATGGCCACTCACAATGGTACTCTCTTGCCGCAGACATGCACCTTTTTTTTGGAAAAGAAAATCAAAAAAATCAAAAAATCCCATCCCGCCAAGCCAGTCTCAACATGTCGACCAAAGTGTGCACAAAATAGCCCATCGTTCATCCGGCCAAAATGCCGTCGGCCGGGTCAGCACAATGTCCATATCCGGCCTGCTTGCCCAGATTGATGACAAGAGCTGGGAGAAAGAATAAAAATGTGCAAGGGCTGAGCCACGAAACCTCGACAGTTTTCTTGTTTGCACAAATGTCCAAGCCTCAATGCAGCAGGGGTGTTTCGCTACGGACGAGGAAAAAAGAGCGATTGAATGGAAGTCGAGGCAAGTGGGACCATTTGCCGAGAACCGTCGGGCAGATCAACTGTACTTGCTAAACTGTCTTACGCTTGGCGAGGATTCCACTTTTAGCTGTGGGGCCAGGGGAATCGAAACCAGCCAACCAGACCCTCGGATGCGAAAACAAGCTTTGCAGATCCTTCTAAGCTAGGCGGGAGCGTTGCGGGAAAGCCACCTTGTCGTTCCTAGCGCTGATCGGGGTGGTCGCCCCATTTTGGGCTGTCAAGGTAGGGTACCTGACAGACAGGCCTGACAAATGCCTTTCTCAGACAGACTTCAACGATTTTTGCCCATCGTATTCCGCTTTCGCGACCAAACTTCATCACCATCCCCCGCACCCCGCACCAGTCACACGGCCCCAATTACGCCACACACTACGCACCTTGATGAATAACACACCCAAACCGGGACGCCGATGGACGACTGGAACAAACCGTCGCCATCATGGCCCCAAGAAACGCCATCCCGGGAGGGAATGCAGTACCACCCAACCACACCCCTTTGCTTTGGGTTCCGGCTCAATCATGACAGAATAGTTCCTCCGTCCGGCTCGGGCTTTGGTGTTGCAACACGGCTTTGCCTCGTGCGGCTGACCATAATACCGTTGCAGTTCCAACAAAAATACAGCATGGCCAAGAAGGGGAAAAGTTCGCCCTGTCCTACCTCATATTATCATATCGTTGGTCCTCCTACCCTAGGATATATCCATTTTCAGAGGACATACCCTTGCGAACGGCACAGTACAATTCCAACCGTTCGTGAACGATGTGTGATTTGACCCCGTAGCCGTCCATCGGTAATTCCGCCCTTCTAAAGTGATGTTCTGCCACGAGGGTTTCAATAATACCACTCGGATCCGCTCTTCGGAACACCGTGTATCTCGCTCACCTGCTCTGTCCGACCTATTCTCTGGAGGCTCATGTATTAATTGGGACCTGCCAAGCATCTCGTTTGCGCAAGGTAACTTCACCCCCATTCTGGTCCCCGAGCTCACCCACCTCCATCCGCCATAGCCCTTGATCCGTCGGTATCCGGGGCTGAGAAGAGAACTTTCAACAGTATTGATTCGAAGCTTTGTCAGGCGCAGTACCTACCTAGACTTTACAATACTACTCAACCGGCTGCGCAGAACAAAAGAAACACCCACATTCCGAAGTAACATTCGGATGGATTACTAAATTCAACCATACCCTCCCTAATTGCTCCCCCTTGGCGGACAGCTAGCACACCAGGTCCTCGGATATTCATCCAATACCCTGAACCCAAGACACAAATTAGCTACATGAGGTTGAGGGGCCCGTTCTCATCATTTCGTTTTCTGGCTTCACCTTTGATGGTACCTTTCCCCCTTGTTCCATCTCCATTCCCTACCCGCTCTTGCTTTCTTCTCAGCTAGGCACAGACATTTACCCTCTTTCTCCTTTGCAAATCGTCACCCTTTTCTGGGTGAGTACCTTAGGATCTGCGGATCTGAATCGGCGGTGAGTTTGTTTTGATTTTCATCTCTCTTGATCCCTTGACTATTCCATCCAAAGAAACTGACCTCTCCCAGGTTATCATAGTGTTTTTATTCATATCGCTTGCCCGTATCTTCGGGTCAGCCATCATCGGTCATGGCATGCAGCATCACGGACAAGACCTTGGGTCCCTGGGCTGGTGATTCCTGCCGTGGGGGACTCGATTTCACCCTTCTCTTTGAAGAAGCAGTGTTATCCGTCCTTCCTACAGCATTGTTGATCATCATCACGCCTGTTCAGATCGCATGGCTGTACGGCCGGCCGAAGCAAACAAGCAATGGGCTTGTTCTCCCCTTTAAACAGGTATGTGTTTTTTTTTTTCGTCTTCCAGAACCTTTCCCTGCCCCGCAAACCAAGCTGATTGCTTTGAAGGGCCTTACTGTTGCGCTGGGCCTCCTCAAACTTGCGGTGCTGATGTTATGGGCCCTTCCGGGCACCAAAGCACCAAGGACGGAATTGACCTTGACCGCGGCCGCAATCAATTTTGTCGCAATATTCCCCCTGTGTGTTCTGAGTTACTTTGAGCACATCTACCGGGCAGCTCCCAGCTTTGTCATCGAGATATATCTGCTCTTGACAGCACTGTTTGATGTAGCTAGGGTCAGAACACTTTGGCTCATGCCGGGTACTGCCCACACTTCTCTTGCTGCGACCGAGTCAGCCACATTGTTGGTCAAGATCGGCTTGGTGCTTGTTGAGGCTCACCGAAAAGATCACTTGGTCCTCAGAGCCGTCAGGGAGAAGCTTACGGAGGAGCAGCTGGCCGGTTTGTATGGCCGATCGTTGTTCTTTTGGCTTGCCTCGACGCTCTGGAATGGTAGGCCCTGAATCCCCTGTGACAACAATAAGCATCCACTGACCGCGCGGCGTCCAGGATTTAATCGTTTCCTTGTCCCCTCGGATCTCTCCGGCCCTCGTGATGATTCATCCGCAGAGCTTCTTCGCGCTCGCTTCCGTGAGAGATGGGACCATTCCCCCAACAAGTCGGGAAAGACTGCCCTCTTCTGGCATCTATTCAAAGCCATGCCCGACAAGTTCATCAATCCGGCGTTACCGCGCGTGATAATTGTAGCACTTACACTCACCCAGCCGATGCTGCTAGAACGCATGCTCACATTCGTTCAAGGCGGTGACGCCTTCGAACAGCGAATGGAGGTCGGCTATGCTCTGATTGGGGCATTTGCGCTCGTCTACTCCCTTCTCGCGGTGTTCAATGGATGGTATCATCACGCTTGCAACAAGCTGGCGCTGGAGATGCGCAGTCAGCTGATCGATTCCTGTTATCGACAGCTGCTGAAGCTACGGCTGGCTGCGTTGGACTCCGGTAATGCGACGACCCTCATCAATGTGGACATGCAGCATATAATGGAAGGCTGCAAGATCCTGCATGATATCTGGGCGAGTTTCATTACTGTTGCGGTTGCGCAGTACTTGCTTTGGCGAAAGATTCAACTCGCGTGAGTGGCTCCTCTCCCGCGTCTGCTCCCCCCGATTTTTGGCTGATAGTTGTGATACCCAGCTTTGTCGCGCCGCTACTTTGCACATTGGGTAAGTCTTGTCGATTAAGTTTTGTATCAACATCAGCATTGAGCTAAAACTGTACGTTTCCCACAGTTATGATGGTCCTTGCAGGCATTTGTAGCGCTCCGCTGGGGCCGCGTCAGGTCGCGTGGCTCGCATCCACAGAGAAGCGCGTCAAGTCGACGATGTCCATGATCGCCGGCTTCAAAGAAATGAAGATGCTTGGTATCTCGCCAGAGTACATGCAAAACATTCAAAAGCTGCGGATTAACGAGGTAGAGTTGGGACGGTAAGCTTCTCCATCGTTCCCTCGGGTGTCCACAGTCTAACTCAAAACCACTAGACGATTCCGACGCATTCTCTCCCTTATAATCACAATCTGTAAGTTCTTTTCACCTCGGCCAACTACTAGATTACTAGTCACTAACGGAAAATTTCAGCTTCGGCGTCCACTGAGCTCTCCATCCTTGTCGCCTTCGGCGGCTTCGCCATCATCACCAAGATACATGGCACCCCCTTGACCTTCCAAACCCTCTTTGCCTCGCTCGCTCTTCTGCGCATCTCTCTTGATCCCCTATTTCTTCTCATCCAAGGAACACCTGCTCTAGTCTCCATGTTCAAATGTCTTGGACGAGTGCAGGATCTTCTGAATGATGAGCGACTCTTGGGCTTTTCTGATAGCCCTGGTCCAGGTCCCGCTGGTGTTGTAATGTCCGAAACGGTGTCATCTTCCTCGTCTAGCTCACTCAGAAGCAAGTTGAAGGTGGAGCAGCAGTTTCCGGATTACTTCCCTCACGCTTCTGCTGAGAGTTTGGTAGAGATCAGCGATGCCTCTTTTTACTGGAAGGTCGCTGCCAAGGACGAGAAGGTCGATCCGGCGCTGTATGTTATGGCGCTCGACATTAAGCCAGCTTCGTTTACCGGTGTTATTGGGCCGTGAGTACCTACCTACCTAAGCCTGATGCTACAGAAACTTCCATGGGTTGTGCGCACGCTGACGGCGTTTATCTAGTGTCGGAGGAGGCAAATCCACTCTCCTCAAAGCTATCCTTGGAGAAATCGAACACATTTCTGGGTCGAGAAGAGTCTGCCGAGGGATCAAGGTCGCATTCTGTGACCAGGAGCCGTGGCTACTCGATCAGACCGTCAAGGAGAATATCGTTGGCAATGCTCACTACAGCGAGGAGTGGTATAACAAGGTCGTCGAGGCCTGCGCACTGATGCAGGACTTTAAAGATCTGGCCAAGGGCGATGCCACCGGTGTGGGCAGCGGTGGGTCCGCTTTGAGTGGTGGACAGAGGGCGAGAGTGGTTAGTGTTTTTTTCTCTTCGCATCGTCTTGGGATGCGGAATTGTTATTGACTTTGTGCTACAGGCTCTTGCGCGTGCAGTCTACCGCAAACCGGACCTCATCCTTCTTGATGATATCTTCAGCGGCCTGGACCGGAAATCTGCAACACATATCTTTGATGCCGTGTTCTCAGAGGCAGGATTGCTGGCAGATATGCGCTGTGCCGTTGTGCTTGTTACCCATTCCAGTACGCTCTCCTCCTGTTGCTTTGTCGCCGCTTACCTTACCCTGCCCCCCTCAAACCCTTTTGAACAACTGAAGAAGATCCACTAACCCTGACCGTTTGTTTTCCGCAGCTCAATTTCTCCCCAGGTTTGACAACATCCTTCTTGTATCTTCCGCCACCATCGCACACTTTGGGAGTTATCATGAACTTCTGGCGTCGGGTGCTTTGGATGACTACATCCTGTCTCCGTCGTCTTTTGGTGGCGGCGGCGGCAACAAGAAGAGCTCCAATGCAGCTGACGATGTAAAGGTGACGAGTGATGGTCAGATCATCCTCAAGAAGCCGCATTTGGATCTTGAGGAGACCCAGACCAGTCGCGCGCCGTCTGAATGGAGTGTCTACGGATATTTCCTCAAGAGTTGTGGGAGTGTAGCGATCAGTGTGTTTTTTGTCTTGGCGGCCGTGATGGCGGGTGGGAGGTCTTTTGAGAGTGAGTGCACGCTGTCTTGGTCTGTGAGACTGAAAAAATGCTAACAAAACTCGATAGCTGTCTGGTTGAAAATGTGGGCTGAAGGAGACCACACCGCGTTGGGATACTACATGGGTGTACTGACGGCGCTCATCGTTGGGGGGGTTACTCTGCTGGGTTGCCTTTGCGTGTAAGCTGCTCTCCTCCGAGCGTAATTTGAGCGCTCATGGCTGACAGGTTTGGGACAGGTTCTTCTTTGATCAGGTCATCTCGGCGTCCACTCTGCGGCTGTATCTGGCGCAATTAGAGACATTGATGAAGTAAGCCATATCAAAACATGAGAGAAAACGGCGGCGGGTTTGCTAATCTGGCGTATAGAGCTTCTATATCTTACGTGGTATCCGTGGGATCCAGCACACTTGCCAACAGGTTCATCCAAGATATCATGCTCGTTGATGACGAGTTGCCCATGTCTTTTGTCAATACCACTACTGGTAAGTCAAGTGCAATTCAAGTGACATGAGAACTTGGCTGACACACACACGATAATAGCCTTCTTTGGTGTTATTGCCGAGACAGTCATCGTCATGATCTCACACAAATTTGTGGCCGTCTCAGTGCCTGTTCTTGTTGGGCTTCTTTGGGTCATCCAGAAGTTCTACCTCAGGACATCCAAACAGCTCCGCTTGATGGACATTGAGGCCAAGGCTCCGCTTTCAGCATTCCTGTTGGAGACTCTCGAAGGCATGGTTTCCATCAGAGCTTTTGACCGGACCGAAGAGTTCTCGTCCAGGAATACGGAGCTCCTGAACTACTCGCAGCGGGCAGCTTACATGTTGCTTTCGGTGCAGGTATGGCTGAAGATGATCTTGGACTTTGTCGTAGCGCTCCTGGCAGTGCTCGTCACAACTCTAGCTGTCAACTTCCGGTCTTCCCAGTCGCTGGGGTTCCTGGGTTTGGCATTGGTGAACCTGGTAAGCACAAGAAACTAATTTGTTAGGGCTCCGAAACGAATGCAGTTCACTAATGTGTCTGACAGATCTCCCTAAGCACCAGTTTCAAGTACCTGATTACTTTCTGGGCTAATCTCGAAATGTCCATTGGTGCTGTGGCGCGCATCAAGCGGTTCAATAATGATGTTGAGCCTGAAGATGACCACCAACTTCCCCCTCCGTATGCCCACTGGCCCGTTCAAGGTGGAATTGAGTTGCAAAACGTTTCAGCATCGTACAGGTATAACCCTTCAACACGCCCCCGTTCACGTCAGCAGCTATTAACGCATACACACAGTCCCAAGCTGCCTCCTGCGGTCTATGACATTAGTCTGCGCATCGCTCCCGGCACTAAAGTAGCCATCTGCGGCCGCAGTGGAAGGTATGCACACCCTTCCTTTCCATTTTTACATGAGCGCCACTAACCTCCATCATCAGCGGGAAATCCTCCCTCATAGCCACGCTCCTCCGCTGCCTCGATCTCAACTCCGGCTCAATCATCATTGACGCGCAAGACATCACCCGCATCTCCCGTGACGCCTGGCGCAAGCGCATCATGACTCTCCCTCAAAAGTCCTTGTTCATCCACGACTCGATCCGCGCAAACATGCTTCTCTGGGACGAAGATTGTTCGCGATCCCAAGAGGAGACCGATGGGCTGATCGAAGCTGCCCTGCGCAAGGTCGGGATCTGGGATGCGCTGTTCAATCCTCGCAGACCTGGGGATTCATCTCCGGGCTCGTCGCCGAGAAACTCGACAGCTGTGAGTCCCATTTCTTGGACGCCTCCGACGCCGCCTCCGCCAGCTTCACCCCCCGCCGAGGCGGAGGACGGGGAGAAGGGGAAGGAAAAGAAGAACAAGAAGAAGAACAAGCCTAAGAAGGAAAAGAAGGATAAACAGGCGAAGAAGGACGGGGAGAAAGGCAAAGACGATGAGGAGAAGAAGGATGATGAACCGGTCACGCTTGACTCACCGCTCAACCCCAGTGAGCGCCTCTCGGTCGGACAGCAGCAGTTGTTCTGTCTTGCGAGAGGATTGTTTCAGCGGAGCGATGCACGGATCATCCTGATGGATGAGTTCACGAGCAGCATGGATCACGAGACGGAGATGCTGGTCCGAGAGATTGTCGGAAGGGATTTGAGGGGCAGGACGGTGGTGGAGGTGCTGCATCGCTTGGAGCATATTCTCGATTTTGATCTGGTAGTCGTGCTGGAGCAGGGCAAGATTGTCGAGGCAGGAAACCCGGAGGAGCTGTTGCAGAATGAGGATGGAATGTTGAGGGAGCTGTATCAGAGTATGAGGGGGTAGGTAGGTAAGGATGAGGTCGGTAAGGAGGTAGTAGTACTAGTCGTTTTGGTTGATGAGGAAGTAGATGGGAGTCTGTGCACCTATTTTTTCTCTTTTTTTGGTAGATCATTTCAAGTTTGTGTACCCTATTTCATTCAGCAGAGATGGCAAATCACTGTCCGGGAAGTTTGCAGTTTCCCTCCTTGTTGATACTTTGTTTTGAAGTTTGATGGTCCCATGCTTATGTAATCGAGATCGTCGCCGCAGCGGAGCTTGGAAAGTTAGAACTCGGGAACCGACGGTTGGGAGATCTCGATCGGCTTCCCCACTTTCTAAGACGGCAAAAGCCATCCGACCGTTCTAAAAAAGCTTCCGACTTCGCGCCAGGTACCAAACGTTCCCAGACATAATCTTTGGGCCGGACAACAATGCTAGCGGCAGCACGTCCAGTTACACGATTTGCTGGGGTCTCCAGGCGTTTAGCATCACCAGTAATATCACGTTTGACACTCACACCTGTCACATCAGCATCTGCGCGTCACCACGCCTCGACCATGTCTTCCTCTACTACTGGCGACAAAAAGTCCGACTGGTCACCAGACCAGTACATCCTCTTCAAGCAAGCCCGCGGTCGCGCAATCGACGATCTCATAGCTTACCTCGGCCGGTCACTTCCGACGCCTCCGTCCCGCATCGTCGACCTGGGCTGCGGTCCAGGAAACAGCACCCAGTCCCTCATCACCCATTTCCCCTCGGCCGTGGTGTCGGGAATCGACTCGTCCCCGGCCATGCTGGAAACAGCGCGAGCCGCACTTCCAGGCGTCGAATTCTCCCTCGCCGATGTCTCCTCGTACTCGCCCCCGCCTGCAGCGGCTGCAGCGGAGGGGCCGACCCTCCTCTTTTCCAACGCCGTATTCCACTGGCTCCCCTCGCGCGCTCGAATCCCCACCGTCTCCCGCCTGCTGCGGTCCTTGAGCCCCGGGAGCGTCCTGGCGCTCCAGGTGCCCGATAACTTTGACGAGCCGTCGCACCGCGCCATGAGGGAAACCGCCTACTCGCCCCGGTTCGCCAAGTACTTTGAGGGCGGCGGGCCGGACGAAAAAGCGGAGCTGGATCCGATCGAGCCTGCGGAGCGGTGGCACGACGAGCTGGTTGGGGACTGCCGGCACCTGGAGATCTGGAGGACCGAGTACCAGCATGTTATGGGGGATCACGGCGAGATTGTCGAGTGGGTTAGGAGCACGGGCCTGATGCCTTTTCTGTGGAGGATACCGGGGGAGGAGGAAAAGGCGGTTTTCCTGGACGAGTACAGGAAGAGGTTGGAGGACGCGGAGGGAGGGGGCTACAAGACGCTGGGGGACGGGAGAAAGGTCATGTTGACTTACCCCAGGTTGTTTGTTGTTGCATTTCGGGGGTGAAGAGGGGGTTTGGACGAGCCCCAAAAAAATAAAAAAATCTCAATACAAAATTGACTGACAAATAAAGGAATTTTTTTTAAATTTTTTCTTTAAAATGGAGGGGTGTCGCGTCGTCGAGGAGCATTGGCGTGTCGGGTGTGGGAGAACTGATCTGAGCTCTCGTTAATGACGAACGAAGCATGACGGGAATGTGGGGAAGAAACGGGAAGGGTGGGGTAATTTTTAGATTAGTGGAGGCTGAGGGATGAGGGGTGTGAGGCTGGTGATTTGTTTGCAGATTCAGTTTCTTATCGTTACAGGAGCTTCACTAGAAGTAAGAAATAATGCACTATGCCTCGCGCGGTGTCACGATGGCCCTTGCCAACCATCTCAAAGGTTTATTGATTAAGAGTGTGTAGATTCTTGAAACAAAATGGAGTAAATGATGCCGTCGAGAGATGGGTGGGGTCATCAACACCGCCACAATTGAGGACATCTTTTTGACCAGCGTCCTCAGTGGGTCGGTGCAACGTGAGTGGCCAATGAGCAGCTCGCCAGTCTAAAATCAGCCCTGCGAGGTCTCCGATCTGCAAGCGGCGCAGGCAGGAGCCGAGTGGTCGGCTTGCAGGGGCTCGCAGCGCTGGAGGAGTCGCTCAACGGGGGATGGAGCGCTGAGGACGGCTTTTAAACTGGCTTGGGTCCGTTGCGCCCTGGCCGGGTCTGACTCTCTCCCTCTCTTTCTCTTCCTCACCCTCATTCTCTCTTCACATCAACATCGGTAGTATCGTCCCAATCTTTTGGGAATTGCTGCCTGCGCTTGTGTGAATTCACCAAACCAACCCACTTACCAATACTCTATTTTGTAACAATTTGAGAGCAAGCGTCAATTCCGACACTCCGAACTGGTGCGCTACAAGACGGAACACGCTCCCTAACCCCTTGCAGAAACTAACATGATGGATTTAGACATTTTACCCAGCTGCAACCATGGATCTGGCCATGGCCATGGCCGTGGTCCAACTCAATGTTGCCCTTATACCTCCCGACCCCGGTCGTCAACGGCGATTGGTGCGAAAACTGGAGGAACTTGAAGTTCAACTTCAGAAGCTTGATGCCCTCCTCGCCCAGCAACCCCTTGTCGCCGCTAATGCCAGTCCATATCTGCGCACTGGCCTTGAAGAGCTCCGACACCGGGTCATCATCAGCAAGCGGCCGAATTCTCGGCGCATGTCGCCGCACGACAGGAACGCCAACGGCCGTTCCATAACGACCGGCAACCAATGCCTTGTCCCGCCGCCCCGGCTGCGTGCTATGAACGCTGCCGCACCTCATCCATCACTACATGGTCCCGGGTGGCTACGTCCGCGTCGGCTGCCTCCCTGGTACATGGAGGAAGACCTGACTCCCGTGGACTTGAAGGGTACCACCTTCTCGCCTGGTCTTGGCCGCTGTCTCGCCAAGAAGGCTCTGTCGACATCACAAATGTCCACTTTGGACGAGAGGTCCTCCCACGTGGGCGACTTCAGGAATGTCGAAATGTTGTCACTCCAAGACAACCACCACCACTCTCGTGGTGGGCCGCAACCAACACGATCCCCAAAATGGATCGACGCCTTCACGTTATCGTCTGTCGACCTACCCACAAGTTCGTCATCGGAATCGACAGAAAACATTCAACATGATCCGCCCTCACTCGAGAAACCACAAGCACGGTCAGACAACACACTGATCGAGTCGAGTACCTCGGCGGTAAGATCGATATCGACATTTTTGTTTTGGGTCTTCCACAACTTTTCAGAATCGAGACGACCCGACAGTTTACATCTTCTATGAGAGTACTTCCAGAGTCTTTCCGAGCGATGTTGAACGTCGATCATCTCCACTATTGGAATCTCCTATTGCACATTCCTTCCCTCTAATTTTGACATACACCCCTCCTTTTTGTTTCAAGAAAAAAAGAAAATCGCATTGTAGGGGATGGGCTGTTCGTTTTGGATAATCAGGTTGTTGGGATTTCGTGAGCCAGCTGGTTCTTGGGCAAGCGATGGATTACTCTTGACGATTCAAGAGTGAAGGATTTCTTCGAAACCCTTCCGACCTTAGGACTACGTCGTAAAACTGGTTCCCCTCTGCTGCCACCGCTGCCCAAAACTGCTGTCTTGACAAAGACTCAAACAACAATCACAACAACTACAACAACCAACCGAAACTGAACGCTACCAGCTCGAGAGAGCATTTATCCGACTCACGAGATTCCGTGAGTTGGAACCCCCACAATGTCCAACAACATCTTCTACGCCCACCCTCACTCCCCTTCCTTCGCCGTCGAGGAGGAAGGGGAGTGGGTCACAATGTGGGTGCCCAAGAACGCAGCCGCGCCTATCTCCCAAGCCGGCTCCCCTGAAAGTCACTACAGCATCAATACCGCACCCTTAATCAACAACTTCGACACGATGAGCTCTCTAAACACCTTTGCCGCCACTTCCTCCTCCTCCGTCGCATGGGATCACTCGCCGTTGACGAGCCACTTTGACAACATTTATCCATCACCCAGCAGTCCGTCCACCACCACCATGAACGACTTTAGCAGTCAATTCACCAACAGCCCTGCTGAAGCACTCTTGGACGACTTCAACATGGATTTCGCTCTCCTCGGCGCAACTTACGGGAGCGCGGACCCAGTCGCGCCACTGGAAGTCAATCCTGTTGATCTTTTCTCCAACCTGGAGATGGCCGTTGACTTTTCCGACTTGGGGCTCGACGATTTTATCTACACCTCACCTGTGGATCCCCTCACACCTGACTCCTTCGTCCCTCCTGTGGCTTCTCCCTCCCTTAGCTCTCCCACCGCTTCTTTCTCCATACCATCCTCGGCATCACCGCAGCCACCCTCACCGCCAGCGCAATCCTTTGCTTGCTCGGAGTCGCTCTGCACCAAGACCTTTGACAAGCTCGCCGACCTCAGGCGTCACGAGCGCAAGCACCGCCAGCCGTTCCGGTGTGACATCTGCAACAAAGGACATCTTGACAAGCGCGCCCTAAGTCGTCACCTCTGGGCGCAGCACCCAGAGCATGCCCAAAAGACCAACACCCGCTCGGAGCGCACCAAATGCACCAAGTGTGACTACGAGGGACGAGCAGATAATGTCGCGCGTCATATGAAGCGGCATTCCAAGGCTAAGAGATGATGAATTTGTATTATATAATGGTATGGGTAAGGAGCAAAAAAGGTATTTGATGTTTTGTGACCCTTATGGGGTAAAAAGGTTCTTTCACTGTTTCTTTTTTTCTTTTTCCCAAGTTTTATATCTGTTCTATTGTGTTTATTTATTCTTGTTCATTTATTAGCGTTTTACGGTGTCATGAGTCTCAATTATTTGGGTACACATTTGTCGTTCTGGAACTGAAGGCAAACATGGTTTGGAAAGCGGATGATTGAGACTAGGATGGTGGTAGTCTTTAGACCATTTTCTTTTTACTTTTTTCTTTTGGCCATTGTGGTAGCGAATGAATAAAAACACATAAAAATTAATCCTTTTGGTTCCCTATTACACTGTGACCTACTAATACTGTTGGGAGGACAGACAGACAACAGATGTTTGTGTGGGAAAGGGGCGCGGCCAGGAGTTTGAGGGCGCGGAGAAGCCCGTTGATGAGTCTGCCTAGGCACACACTAACAAAACAAAATTGGGGAGAATAGGTTAAAAAAAAAAAGAAAAGAAAAAAATAACAGAGAGAAGAGCCAAAAAAAAATTGTGGTTCGACTCTCCCGCCGGGAATTGAACCCGGGTCCCGAGCGTTTTGTCGGAATGACAAGCTCATATACTAACCACTATACTACGGAAGATGTTGCAGGTGTTTGTCACCTGTCGTAGGAGCGCTTGGGAAAAACGTCGCGGAGCATGTGCTTATAAATGATTCAGTGAATCTGTACTCCGTAGGGCCCTTATTATCCTGCAAACAGGGCATGCGCCTCGATCGGACAGTTTTGGTCCGTTGGGTGGGTGACATTGCATTATCGTTATCATTATTATAATAGTTATTATTTATCGGGTACGATCAGAAGAATACAAATGACCAGTCGTATCGACAGCGAACAAAGTTGGTTGCGTCTCGAAATAAGAATGTTGAAATATTCAAAGGGCGATTAATTGCGGACAGCTAAAATGCTTGAAAAGATTTTAGAGGCAAGGCAGAATCGTGGACGCCTTTCTTTCTTAAATCACGGATGCCTTGTTTAAAAACCCTTGGGACCGGTCGGGGTGATAATTTAATTTCCTCGCTCTCGACCCTTGTTGAGCATGCGGGGTTTGCCGATAGCCTCGCTGTGTGCTCGGACAGGGCACCGGCAGAAGTGGCAGAGGTAGTGTCACCCTGTGGCGTTGAATGAATTTTGTCCGGCGTATCAGAGAGCTGGGCTGGCATCGCTTGTCGACAAGGGAGGGGGGGGAAAGGAAGGCCATGAAGTTCAGCTTTTGCATTTTTTGCGTAACCCTCCCTCAAAAAAATCATACCCCCCCAACATTGAACAGTATCTTGGGCCTGAGCTTGTGGGATGCGAACCAGCCCCCCTTAATCAGAGCCTGATCCCCATGCTGGGGAAGGTGTGTGGTGGGTGATGGGTGGTGGTAATTAGCTGTGAGGCGGCATATTTCAAAAATGTATTAATTATCTGCGGGTTTTCCTTTTTGCTCGTATAGTGACTTGAGTTCCTGGTCATTCTTTTTTGTTTCATGGTTTTTCCTACTCCGTAGTTGCATCGGAAATTCAACCAGAAAAGGCATTGCCCCGGGTAGCTTCATACCACCCTACCTCACCTTGCCTACCTTACCTATTTTACCTAGATAATCATCACACAACTTGCATTACCCTCGACAGCTTCGTCATCATCATCATCATCATCATCTTCAACCAATGGCGTTAATACGCTCTCCCTCAGCACAGCTCTTCCTCCCGCGCCGCCTCCTCACCCACGACGACCACGGCAACTTCTCCGTCATCTACCCCGAGCTCCAAAATGTCCAGTCATTCGACATCATCTCGTACACCTGGGGTCCCACCGAGCCCGGTCGGCCCTCCAACATCGACGGCGTGGGCTGGCCCATCATCCTGTCGGAAGCCAAGATCCAGGAAATCAAAAACCTAATGATCACGGCGGGGATCCGCTACCTCTGGACCGACTGCCTCTGCATCGACCAGCAGAACCCCGAAGAGATGAACAGGGAAATGTCGCTCATGTATCACTACTACAAGGCCGCGTCCAAGTGCCACATCCTGCTGGAGCTCGACGAGGTCTGGAACCCGCAGGTCATCGTCGACAACCTGAAGCTGGTCGATCACGTCATCAACAACGTCCACGGGTCCGAGTTTGCCTCGAGCGACAGGCTGGGCGGCAAGGTGACGGGCATGCTGAGCGACTGGGCCGACGAGGGCAAGACGAGGTGGAGGTTCCCCGTCGAGCGCGACACGGTCAGGTCCGCTGGCGTCGAGCTGGGCCTGCTGAACGCCTACGCCACCTCGACCAAGTACGTCCAGGAGGTCTTCCAAAACTTTTACTTCAAGAGGGTCTGGACTTTCCAGGAGATGCTGCTGGGCAAGAACATCACCATCTGGGGCGTCAAGCCCGAGAATCTCAAGGACATACGGTGCATAGGCGAGCTGGGCACCTGGATGGACCTGGCCATCGAGGCGACCGACAAGGCCCTGAAACTCTACGAGTGGATCAACGACGCGCGCTGGACGAGGAACCCGAGCTCGGTCAACGCGATCCTGAGCTGCATCGACGAGGACAAGATCACGCTGCTCCTGCTGCAGGCGCAGGTCAAGGGCATCGAGTCGGCCAGGACCGACATCATCAGCGGGGGGCCGGGCTGGTGGAAGCAAAACTTCAAGGGCGTCGCCAATGTTTTTTCGGCCATCTCGCTCACGCCCAGGCAGGCGTCGAAACCTAAGCCGGATCTGTTCAAGGGCTTGTGCGGCGTTTTCTCGGGCCTTTTTGACGTTGAAGAGATGGGGACCCTGCTGAGCGAGAACCTGGGCATGGACCAGATCGCCTTCCACTTTTTCAGGCAGCTGAGCACCAAGACGGGGCTGGCGTGGACGAGGCTGGCCATCAGCAGCCGGGACAGAGGGGTCGGGGCGTCGTTCAACTGGATTCCCGTCTTCCCGGACCAGGAGAAGCCCATGTCGACCGACATGTTTGCCGGCGTGGTGAATTTGGGCCTGTTCAAGGCGAAGACGTCAATGGTAAAGACCACGGCGACCACGGGGCTCGTCGGGACTCCGAGGCCCTACGTGAAGATCTCGCTGATCTCCCACGAGGACAAGGAGAGGAAATACCCCCAGGCCGTGTGGGGGGATTACTTCTTCAGGTTTATCGGGTGCAACTGCGGCAAGCAGCTGAGGACGGGCAAGTTCTTTGGCACCGAGGAGATTCCCACAAACACCGAGATCATCTACGTCGACTCGGACCAGACGGGGAGGGTGTTGGTGCAGTCGGCCACGGTCCTGGGCCTCCTGTTTGACCCGGGCGCGGACGTGGTCGAATACCGGGAAAGGCTGCTCTACAAGCTCCAGCCGTTCTGGACGCCCACCGACCGCAACGCGAAGCCGCCCAACTGGGCGGCAAGGTGCGTGTCTGGGACTCCGTACGAGACGCCCGAGCTCGGGAACGCGAGGATACACAACATGTCGATGGACTACGCGCTGGGCGCCATTGACGGCTGGGGATCTCGCCTCCACAACGACAACAGCAAGGGCCTCGTCTGCGAGGTCGAGGTCAACTGCGGATGCCGCATCGTCGGCCCGTACTCGCTGATCGTCTCGGCTCTCACGGCGGTCCACGGCTGCTCGCTGGGCAACGTCACGGCCGAGATAGATCCGGAAACCAACAGGATCGAGCTGAGCGACGGGCTGGGGCTGATCCAGGTCGGCGACGTCGGCAAGACGTTCAACCTCGTCGCCTTCGGCGGCGACGTTGCGGCTCACGCCAGGTGGGCGAGGCGCTGCAGGAGGACCAGGGACGGCAAGTTTGTGAACGGGTCCGGCATCTCGTGGCCCACGGGCCGAGCGCTGGTGAAGGAGGAGTTCACCCACGGGATCGGCGACGTGACGAGGAACTACGGCTACGTCGAGACGGGCGGGTCGGGAAACCTGCTGATCATGAGGAGCAACCCCCTGGGGGACTACAAGATCCTCGGCGTCTGCATTGACGACAAGATTGCCAGCAAGAAGGAGGAGAGCGAGAGGAGGAAGGCCTTGGCGGAGCAGCGAGAGTTCAACCCGAACCAGAAAGACTGGAAGAGTTCAGTGACTATTCAGTAAGCGATATCATGGTGCATACATCCTACCTACCTTGAACAAGGTGAGACCAGACAAGAGGGGGGGGTTTGGTTGAATAACAACCAAAATAATCTTTTTTGTACTATACAACCATTTGTTTAACATTTTTTTTAATATCTTATGAATTCAATGTATTCTTTTGCCATGAAATCTTTTCTAGAATTATGATAGCGTCGGATTTGTTTTAATCTTTGCAAACCGTGTAAATGTTTGAAAAGTCAACAAAGTGGCCGCCTAGGTAAGGTATGTACAAAACAAAACGCCAAAACACGCATGTAGTCGTATACCCAGCCAAGCAAATAGGGGGGTATAAACAAAACAGGTATCCCCTTTTGAATCATTAACTGGGGGGGGGGGGGTGGGGGGTATCTTTTAATCTTCAAACGTCCCCAAGTCCCTGGACAATTCTGTCAAGCAGTAATTACTATTAAAAACTTGCATCCTAAACACTCTACCTAGGTAGGTATCTACCTAGGAAGAAACTAGCCATAGATTTAGAAAGATATCTAGATAGGTAGGTACTGTACCTCACCTTCAACCAACCCCCCCCCCCCCCCCCCACACACCCCATCAAGGCTTCCACCCCCCAGTCCTCCCCCTAAACACGCCCAGCGGGTCAACGGCCTCGGCCACCTCCCTCGCCAGCCTCCTGCTCCCGCTCTTGAGCCTGCCAAAGTAATCCTGCCTGAAATACCCGTAATTCATAAAAACGGGCAGGTAAACGTCCCCCGGAAGCTTCCCCTCGGCCTGCCACGCCAGCACCCGCTCCCTGATGCCTCCGTACGTCGCCTGCATTTTACCATCCATGGCCGCGTAGTCCCCTGGGTTCAGGAACGCGTAGTTGAGCTCGATTATCAGCTTATCCGCGTCCGGGTCCGCGTCGATTAGGTCGGGGCTCTTGGCCCTCGCCGCGGCGGCTATCCGGCGTGGAAACGGCTGGTAAGCGATCGAGGCCACTATGCCCGGGACCGCGAGCGTGGTGGTCGAGATGTTCCTCCAGTGGGAGTGGATCCCCTGCCAGAGAATCTCGTCCGAAAGAGCCGAGGACGATGAAGAAGAAGAAGAAGAAGGGATCGGCACGGTTTCTGTTGCGATCATTACTTGGAACCCTCTTAGGACAACCCAGTTGGAGAGGGCCATCAGGTCGGCGTAGGTGCGGGTCCGGGCCGTGTTGGTTATGAGTCCCGGGATGCCGTTGGAGGTGAAGTTCTTGAACGTGTCGGCGGGAGGGGTAGGTCCGTCGTAAAACAAAAAGAGGATCCAGGTGTCGACCAGGTTCACCTGGGCGCGCTCGGCCGTGACGATGACGGCGGCGCGGTCGTCGGTGTTGAACTCGGTAAAGTCGCGGACGGCTCTCAGGATTTTCCGGTCGGTCTCGGGCGTGCGGAGGTAGACGAGGTTGCCGCCGTACACGAGGCCCTGCCGGTAGGTCTGGAGCTTGTAGTTGGTCACCACGCCAAAGTTGTTGCCTCCCCCCTTGAGCGCCCGCCAGAGGGACGGGTGCGCGGTCGACGAAGGGTAGACGACCGTGCCGTTGGGGAGCACGAGCTCGTACTCGATGACCGAGGACGCCGACCACCCGTACTGCGCCGACATGTACGACAGCCCGCCGCCCAGCATCAGGCCGCCCGAGCCCGTGTTGCCGATTCGGCCGCCAACAAACGTCCAGCCCGTGCCCTGGAGCTTGGCGCCGATCTCGTCGAGGCGGTTGCCGGGCCCGAGGTCGGCGACGCCCGTGGTCGGGTCCAGGTTGAGGTGGTCGAGGCGCTGGGTCGAGATCAGGGGCCCGCCGTCGACGCTGGAGAAGTAGTTGTTGGGCGAGTGGCCCCCGGACTTTATGGCGAACTTTTCGTTGTTGGTGTTGAGGATCTTGATGACGGCCGAGACCTCGGCGGCGGACCTGGGGAAGATGATGCACGACGGCTTGAGGGCGCTGCAGGAGGCAGACCAGTAATCCTTCTGCTCGTTCAGGTACGAGACATCGAGAGGGCTGGTGACTTCGATGTCGGTGTTGAGGGAAACCTCTGAGCAGGTATCACCTAGCACCGCAGAGGCAAACAAGGGTACTACTCCCAGGAGCGGTATGGAGCGGAGAAGGTTCAGCATCTTGTCTGGGAGGTTCGAGGTTCCACCGTAGCAGGAGACTCGCCGCCAAGTTGCACACAAAGAAAATTGTTTGATTTCTTGAAAAAGAATCACTCCGGGGGTAGCTATTTATGCCTTTTTCTTCCATTTCTTCCCCTCATGAGCATCTCACGACATGAAAACAACAATGACGTCGGTGTCATTGCGAGCGGATCCATCTCCGTTCCGCAGAGTTGAGAAAGCTGGTAACCAAATGCATAACGAGGGGACGAGGTGAAAAAGGGGGGTGAGAAGTTGTATTATTCGCTACTTACCTAAGGTAGGTACTAGGTATGGTTCCTTGGAGTGTTCTAGACATGAACCGTGGCGAGGTAACATCCTGTTCTACTATCGACCTGCAAAGCAACCTCAAACAGCTGGGGACTTCTGCAGAACCAAGGCCCCTTCTGTCAGAACCTTGGTTGGCCTGCCATCTGCACGGCGGTTTATAGATGCTTTACCTGGTGAGCTGACCTTTTTGAATGAATGCCGACGTGCAGAATGGGGACAGCTGGATGCTGATGTAACACCCACAACCGACCTTGGGCATCTGAATTAAGAGCTGATCGGCGCCGCTCGTCCAGGGAGAGCCAATACATTTTGCTGCAACCCCTTCAACGGCCCAAATCCTGTTTTTCGTATTTGCAGCGCCTCTCCTGCGGTCAGATCCTGCAGGTGAAATGGACCTAATAATGGTCAGTCTTGTCCTTGTCGGTGGTAGCATTTTCCATCAGACCACCTGCAATGATACCGTGGGCGAAGCTTGGCGTCCGCGCTGGCAGGCTTGACAGTCCTTGGCGCGATGATGATTACCTTAGTTGGCGTAAAGGAGCCCTGAAGTTCATGGGAATAGCCCGCGTCACGTGTGATGGGTGAGAATGATGTACAGGGTCTGTAGTTTGCAACATGAACATTTTCATGAAGTCCATAGGCGCTTCTTGTTGAGAAGTGTAAGAAGTCAACCATGAGGATCCGCTATGGATAAAGCACTTGAAGCGTGGGAAATTAAGGGAAATGTGCAACTCATTGATGTGACACCAAATACGGGGATGCCATTAGTTGGCTAAAGATATGTCCTAATTCTCATCGAAACAGGAGTAAACTTAGATGACGAAAGCCCAAGAACGTATTCCTCTGACGATTTTTGGCGTTTGAACAGCGGCCACACGAGATCAAAGAGACTCTACTAGGTGCTAGGTAGGTAAGGAATGACGCGAATCCACACTTTTAAAGGCAAGAAAAATAGGTACATATTGAAGCTTCCCGCCCACTCTCCTCGAGGTATGTACAGAAACAACGGAATAAGAACAAGACAATATTTACAAGAAATCCTCCCCTAAACTTAGGTAGGTACCTTATTCAAACAAAAGGCCACCCCCCATCCCCCCACCCCAACTTATTCCATCCGAATCTCTTCTGGCCATCCTGATACCCAACCCTCGTATCAACATAATGATAATGCAGCACAGCTCCTCCCACCCCACCCTGATCCTCATAAACCCCCTGCCCTCCCGGTCCGTAAACCCACCCGTGGCTCTCCAACAGGATCGTCCCGCCTCCGCTTCTACAATCCTTCCCTTGCTTGTCGAGATACGGTCCCGCCACGCCCGCGCTCCTACAAACCATGATCCTGTACTCTTTACCCTTTGCGGGCATGGACTTGTCATAGCCGCAGCAGCTTCCTTTGCTGAAAAAGAGGTAGAAAAACCCATCCCGGAAATAAATGTTTGGGCCCTCGATCGCCGGGTCGGAAGGGTCAAAGGCCAGCTGGATCGCTTGAGATGGGGACTGCTGGACGGTAAACCTCGGCGGGTTGGAGTTGGGGAGGGTCGTGAGCGGGAGGATGAAGATGCCCCTCCAGAAGGAACCAAAGACCAGGTGGGAGGCCTGCGTGCCCGGGTCGACGATCAGCGAAGGGTCGATCGCGTTGTACGGCGTGCTGGGGGACGAGGTGAGGTTGATGCTGCCGTGGTCGGTCCAGGTATTGGAGCCCGAGTCGAGGGTGGGCGAGGTGGCTAGGCCAATTGCCGAGGTTTGGGAGCCAAAGGTTGAGACTGAGTAGAAGAGGTGGTAGTAGTTGTTGGCAGAGGATCCGGAGATAGCCGGTGCCTGGATGTTTTTGTTGTTGTCGTTGTTGTTGTTGTCGTTAGTCAGAGTCTACTTAGGTACTTGAAGAGTAGTGAGATCTTGGGAAGATTTTGGAGAGGAAGGAGTGGACGAACCCAGAGGTCTTGGTTACCGGGAATGTTGATTGAGGAGCCGCCGGGCAGGGCAGCGCCTTTGTACGTCCATGGTCCCGTGATACTTGGTGCCGTATGGATGGCGATTTTGCCTCCCGTTGAGAAGCGGAAATAAGTGCCGTCTGCGCGGCGGATGATCGAAGGGTCGTGGGTGTTTACGCAGACGCCCGTGCAGAGTTCAGGGAGAGCGTAGGAGGAGACCCAGGAGGGAAGGAGGGAGATTACTCCCACAAAGGAAGTTTTGACCATTTTCGCAAAGGCTCCCCACAATGTGCAGAGACACAGAAGGTTGAGGTAGGCTGTTTACCTACATGCTTATAGCGGCCCTTTATCTACTAATTACTCTGCCTTTTATCTTTACTGTCTTGTCAACTTTCTGATTTAATTACTGCCAGACAGAGTATAATTAGAGCTAAAACTAACACTTTCCAGCGTATACATCCCTGTCCTATGTTTGAGTTATAACTCTAGACAGGCAATTGGAGGTTTGCTCTAATTAATAGACAGTGTCACATGAAACTCAAGGGGTTTTGTTTTACCGTTCATCGTGTGTGTCATTAATCCATGATCCCGGATGTCGCTCAGAGGTTGTATATGCGCGCCAATCATGGCGGGTTTGCCAAGTCTGGGGAACATATTGATGGAATTGTTCCAGATCTACGGTAACCGTGGTACTACGGACTACGTATACCCCGGATAATTCCACCAGTAAATTTTCTTCCAGTGTGATCGCTGTTCAGAAGATTTCCCGAAACCTCATGGTGGTGACCTTAACTTCACCTACGGTAGCTTCAATACCGGAAAAAGGCCATACTCCACTTCCATTAGGTCGAATATCATAAGATGAATGCCCACAACATGTGGAAAGCTTGAGTTTTTTAGTAGTTTTTTTTTTTTTCTTTTTCGGGCAACATCAACGGCAGTAACAAGGAACCCAATATGAAGTTACTTTCTTCTCTTTTGACCATTGGGTCCCTTGCCTGCGGCTTCGCCTCGGCCGTGTCGTTTTCCAACCCTCTCAAAACAAAGGATGGATCCGACCCTCACATGGTCTACTCCAACGGGTACTACTACCTGATGACAACGACGTGGACCAACCTCCAGATCACTCGAGCAACAACGCTTGCGGGACTGAAAACGGCTCAAGCAAAAGTGGTTTTCACCGACTCCAACGCCGCCAGGTGCTGCAACGTCTGGGCGCCAGAGCTGCACAACATCAACAACACGTTTGTCTCTCTCTCTCTCTCTCTCTCTTATCTTCTCTCATCCTCCCTTGACGTAACACACCTGAGACAAAAGTACCTAGGTACTAACCCACGGCAAAGTTGGTACATCTACTACACGGCAGGCAACAAGGACAATCTCGACGGACAACGAGCTCACGTCCTCAAAGGTAAGCTACCTATCCTTCCGACCTAGACTCATCATCATTTACTAATTCGCTTTCTTCTTCTTCTCCTACAGGCGGCAAAAACCCCTTGGATCCATACACCTACGCCGGCCAGCTCACAACCGAATGGGGCATCGACGGCACCGTCCTCCGCATCTCGAACCGCAACTACTTTATCTACTCGTGCTTCCCCAGCGCCAACCTCCAGTCCCTCTGCATCGCGCCCATGACCTCCCCGACCTCTCTCGATCTCAACTCCAAAAAGGTGCTCTCCGAACCGACCCTGGCCTGGGAGCGCGTCGGGAACCCCGTCAACGAGGGCGCCGCGCCGCTCTACCACGGCGGCAAGACTTTTGTCGCCTACAGCGCCAGCTTCTGCTGGACCGACAGCTACCAGCTGGGCCTGCTGACGTACAAGGGCACCGGGGACCCGCTGCTGGCTTCGAGCTGGGACAAGAACGCCACTGGGACCGGGTTCAAGAGCGCCAACGGGAATTATGGGACTGGTCACAATGCGTGAGTTTTCATTTTCATTTTCATTTTGTTATTGTTCCCAAAAAAAAAAAAAAAAAAAAAAAGGGGGGGGATGATGATGGGTACCTACCTACCTATTCAAGGGTTTGCCAAGTTACTGACAATTCTTGATGGCAAAACAGGTTCTTTACGAGTCCCGATGGATCTGAGGTTTGGAACATTTACCACGCCACGTCCATCTCGACCGGAAACTGCGACGGCCAGAGGTACACCATGGCCAAGAAGGTCAACTGGAACGCCGACGGCTCGCCGAATCTGGGCAAGGCAGATGCTCTAAGCGCCGTGCTCGCAGGACCGTCAGGCGAGTAAAAGGCGAGACTAGGTACTGTGTTTGTGCGACATGGTGGATACATGTGTTAGTCTTCTTAATACGGCAGCCTACAGGCATATTTATCTGTATTGTACGCAGTAGTACCTCAAATACCTAGCCAAGATGGTGGTTTACAGATATAAAAAAAAAAGGTAAACTCGCATTTTTCACCGTCATATCAAGAGGGTGGTTGTTAAGTACCTAATGTAAATGTGCTGAACACGGCCGAGGGAGGAGTTGAGACACCTTCCAAATGCCACCAGGACTGGAATCAGCGGACACCGTGAACCGTGAGCGAGAACACATGTAAGGACTTTAAGGCTCGGCTTTCAAAATCATCGAGGCATTTCTGGATGATGCAGAGAGCGTGGGTTCAGATAAAAAGAAGTTGAGACGGGATATGCTCATTTGGAAGGGCGTCTTGAAAAATGTTTAGGAGGGAGGAAGCTGGGAGAGATCGTAGGAGGTGAGAGGGCGTGGAAAGAAGTGGCACGCCAGCAGCAACTCCGGGTTGTGTAAAAACCAGGGGAGGAAGTGAAGAAAATGCGGAGGCGGTAGGTGAGATTAAGGTATCGTTCAAGGGCTTGCGGATTAATTCCTTCCACTCGTACTGTTTGCAATTTGAATCGATTCCCATGGAATTCTCCCTAGTAGATATCAAACAACTTACGCCCCAGCGCCCATGGTTTGAAGTTTATAATACTCATCACCCTTCCTCCTCTCGTCCTCGATAATCTCCTGAACCGACTTGGATCCGAGTCCATCTCCGTAGTACTTCTCAGCCAACTCGATACACCGAAGGTTAGCCGCCAACTTGTTCATCGTCTCCATCCACTCCTCAGTCTTTTCACTGTCAAACACAATACCGCCGCCAGCCTGGAGGTAGGCAGTGCCGTTCTTGACCAGCATGGTACGGATAGCAATGCAGGTATCCATCTGCCCCTCGTCCAGCCTGGCCTTGCCCTCTTTGTCGATCCGGACAACATCGTACGCAAACCAACCAGCTGCGCCGGCGTAGATCCCACGCTTCTCTTTCTCCAGATCATAGATCAGCTCCATTGCTTTGATTTTGGGCGCGCCCGAAACAGTGCCGGCAGGGAAAATGCTTCTCATGGCGTCCCAGCGAGTGCATTCTGGCCGCAGCAAGCCCGAAACCTCCGAGGTCAGATGCTGAACGTGAGAGAAACGATCGATTCTCATCAGCCGATCCACCTTGACCGTGGATGGGTGGCAAACGCGGTTGACATCGTTGCGCGCCAAATCGACTAGCATGACGTGCTCAGCTCGGTCTTTGGTACTATTGTGCAACACAGCAGCGAGCTCGTCGTCCTCGGCATGGGTGGCACCTCGCTTGATTGTGCCGGCGATGGCATGGTTGACGATTTTGGGTCGAGACTTGCCGGCTTCCGGGCCATGACCGAATCGGCTATCTTCCGGGAGGTCGGCGTAGCCATCTGTCTTCATGAGGCATTCCGGTGATGCGCCGACAATGTGGAAGTCGGAACACGACAAGAAGAAGAGGTATGGAGATGGGTTGAGGGTGCGGAGGGTGCGGTAGATGTTGAAAGGGTGCAGGCTGGTGCTGCGGGAGAAGCGCTGCGACGGGACAGCTTGGATAATGTCGCCTTTGATGATGTGCTTCTTGAGGTCGGTGACGAATGACTCATAACCGTGACGGCCAACGTTGGAGGAGTATTCTTGCTCGGAAGCGGGCTTGCTGGGGGTGATTGGCGGCAGAGGCGTGTCCGGCTGTTCGATCTTTTCGAGAGTCGAGTGAATGGTGGCCTCTGCCTCTTTGTAAGCCGCATCGAATCCCTCGACGGTCTCGGGTAACCTCATGTGGGTCACAATGGTGACCGTCTGGAAGAAGTGGTCGAATGCCACCACCGTGTCGAACAACATAAAGAGCGCCTCGGGAATCGCAAGGTTGTCCTTGAGCGGCCTCGCCGTCCTGGGCTCGAAGTACTTGATGCAATCATATGAGATGTATCCAACGGCGCCTCCCGTCAAGCTGGGAATTTTGAGCGTGGGAATGCTGAGGACGCGATCCTCGCCAAGGGTCGCCTGAAGAGCTCGGAGCGGATCGCCCACATCTTGGTAGCCAGGGCCGGTCGCAAGGACTTTTCTGGGATCTGCATAAAGTAATTAGAGGGCCTATCTATTTCGCCCTTCACTCTTGAGCGGGGCTAGGACACTCACTGGCACCGATGAAGCTATAACGGCCGACGGTCTCGGTGCTGCCGGTGGCGCTCTCTAGAAGAAACGAATATTCGGCGGTTGCTCTGCAGCACCACACACGAACGAGTCAACCAACTTGCCCAAATTTCTGCGCCCGATTGAATTGCCTCATGGCACGCACCCATTTGAAAGCTTGAGGTAGATGGCGGTCGGCGTCAGCAAGTCGGAAGGGACAGAGATGCAAATGGGCAAAAGCGTTGGACGTGGGGCAGCTAGACTGCTGGTCTGCTCAAAAAGAGTGCGCGCCTCCTGCGCTGACGGCAGAATATCCAATTTCCCTCGGGAAGGCATTTTGTTTATGACGAGAAAAAAAGAGGTCCGGATGGTTCACCAGGCGACTTTCTATGGATCCGGGGTGTCACGTCAATTGGCCAAAACTCAAAATTTTGAGAGGTGTCAGGCCAGAAGGCAAAGCTGGCAACTCGAATAATTCCGCTGTTCACCGCCCGCGCTGTCCGATTGCGGGTGACTCACGGTGGGGTAGGCAGTGCCAAGGTGGGGTCGGGTTGAGGAATTCTGGCCAAATTGCGTAGGCGGTGAAGCCTTCAGCGGAGGGGCAAACATGTCAATTCACGCCTTCGGCCATTCGCAGTTGCAGTTTCTAATTATATCATCAAAATCTACCCAAAGTTTTTTCGAGGGAAGAGCAGCAAGTTTTTTTTTAGTTTTTCCATTAATTTTTTTTTCCTTCAGACGAGTACCGCTAATCGACTCAATTATGTATTGGCAATTGGATTTTCCACGTTTCATTCGTGATTTGTGATCTTTGTTTGCTGCGCTGCAACACAAAATGTCAGCGACCTCGATCCTTTACGGCAGTGCATCGAATGCAGCAAGCCAGCACTGTGAGGATGCACGGTAGCGAAGCAGGTTGAAGTTGACCGGCTCGGGTCAGTTGGACACAAAGGATTAGATACCACAGCACTGGACGATTTATCGCGATAATGCAGGCACACACTAGGGATAATCAGAGACTCCTGGAAATGATTGGGGGTCCTGCACACATCAAGGCGACAGCAAGTCGGGAGCCGGAAGAGACAATCGTTTCTGAAAAAAAAAACCTAATTTATCTAAATACACCACTCGCAATCTGATCTAGCAGCGCATGGTAATCCACCCTCCACGTATCACATTCCCTCATGATTACCTCCTTCACCCGCTCACCCCTCGGCTCAAACCTCGCCTTGAAAGGCAAAGGCTTGGTAACCAACCCATCAGTTCCCTTGGTGTCAACCACAACGGGCTTCCCGCGCTCATCCAACTCGGGCTTTATGTCAAAAGCCCACAGCAGCCTCGCAACAGCAATCCACAAAACATTCCTCGCAACGTGCCTGCCCGGACATATCCTCCTCCCATACCCAAACCCGGCATTCTTGTTGATATCAATATCCTCCCACCGCTCCGGTCTAAACGCTTCGACGTCGTCACCGTACACTTCCGCCTCCCTCGTGATGCTCCAGTGATTAGCAATGACGACCGAGTTGGCCGGGATCCTGAAACCCTCATAACTGCTCTCCACCTTGGTGAAGTGCGGCACGCCCGCGGCGCCAGCCGGCCTCCACCGCAACAGCTCCTCGACGACAAACCCAATGTACGGCAGCTCCGCCCTGTCATCGAAAGCAGGCAACCTTCCCTGGCCGACAACCCGGTCCAGATCCCTCTGGGCTTTCTGCATCCACCCATTGGAATTGTCAACCACGCACGCAAGCACGAACCACATCAGGGTTTCCGTGCTCGCATCGAGCGCGGCGTCTGCCATGATCCCAACGTCCAGCGCCAGCTCCTCGGTCGGCATCTCGACGTCCTCCATGGCGTCGACGGCCTGCTGCATCTGCTTGGACACGTTCCACCCGCCGCCTCCCAGCCCGCGCTCGAGGTTGCCGACGTGCAGAGCGCGCTGCTTCTCCCAGTGCGCTGCGGCTTCGGCCTTCCACGGCGCCAGCGCGGCGGGCAGATTGTTAAGCGCGGGGAACGAGTCGACGAGGTACCTGCCCACCTGCGCCAGCTGGCCGAACTCGTGATTTACCGCGTGCGCCTGCAGCAGGATCGGGTCCCGCGCGGTGCGGACCCGATGCCCGTAGAAGAGGCTGTAGATGATGCTGGCAGTCATGCGCTCCACGTGGTCGTGGGGATTTACCGTGACTGCTTTTCCCTCGGACCCGCCGGCTGAATGATCCTGGAGGAGATCAAAGAGCAACTGTTTGGATTCCAGGTCCTGGAAGGGGAGGTACGCCCGGGCGGCCCTCTCGCTCAGCACGGGGCTCTCGAGCTTTTGATGGAGCTTGAAGCGCTCGTCGTACGGGCGGAGGAGCATGTGCATCCCTTGCAGGGCGAGCTCGGCGGCGACTACCAGGCGGGGCCTGTCGGAGAAGGCGGCGCCCTGCTTGGCTAGTAGGTCGTGAGCGGCCTTGGAGGACGAGAGGATGACCACGGACTGTCCGGCCATGTTTAGGTACAAGATGGGGCCGTAGGCTTTTGACCAGGTGTGGTACTGAAGCCATGGATGCGATTTGGGCGCTTGGTGGACGTTGCCGATGATTGGGAGGGTAGGAGGGCCGGGTGGAAGTGGTAACTTGGATAGTGAGGAAGGTGACGGTTTTCTTGAGAGGAGATAGACGGTCAAGGCGAGTATGGAGAATGCCGGATATAACTCCGTTGATGCCATTTTCTTTCTCTCCCTCTCCTTTTTTTTTTTTTTTTTTTTTTTGTGTTGGTGTAAGTCTGGTGGATTTGATGTGTGTGATAGCTTCAAGTTGAGTCAATCAGAAGGAGGGTTTGGGTACAGAAAGGGCGTTGAGGGAAAAACGGTGAACAACACTGAACCCTTTCAAGTTGTTTCGCAGGAGAGGTTTTTGTTGTTGTCTTGGTTGCCTCATCTTTTACTTGTGTTTTTACGACCCGCCTCAAAATTCCGCTTGGTCAACCAAAACAGAAAAAAAAAAAAAAAAAAAAAATTAAGAAATGTAACGGTATGCCGGGAGGGAGCGAAAACCCGTATCAACCAACCCAGTGCATACATACCTATGGCGCAGCAGCTCTTGCAGGTGTTGTTGGCACCAAGGTGCATCGAGGAAAAACATCCAACTTGCATGGCCAATCCATCAAAATGGACCTCAGACTCGAACGAAATGCACGAGATGGCGCCACCCGCGGAGCCAACATCGGCAGGGGTCGGCTCCCCGGTTTCCCCCCACCCCAAATGAGGACCGAACTGTGCCCCGGAGATGCTTGGGTAGGAGAGCCGGAGGAACTGGGGAGCAACAGGAGCAACGGTACCTAGCAGATCATCGGCGGGCGGGCGCTTAGAAGAGCTATAGGAAACGGGCCGGAATACAGAATTTGGCTCATATTTTCCAAGTCTTGTTTGCTCTACCGGATGGTTTTCTTCGTCTGTTACTTTCTAAATGTTGATTACTCAAGGATTCCGGCCCTGAAGGAAAAAAAAAAAAAAAAACCACTTTGCATGATATGTAACGTCAAATGTGTTGTCGAAACGCTTGGCACACTTCTGACACCGTCCACTGAATGCACAAGCACACTGTACGTACATACCTACCTACCTACCTACCTAGTCTAGGTATATGCTTGATAATTACCTACCCACCTGTTATACACTTTCCCAACCGGTAATATGTTTACATGGTGCACTATAAAAGGTGTGCCAACCCCCCCCCCCCCCCCCCAAACCCCGGCTCTTTATTCCGTATCCCACCCATGCCACTGATTCTACTGTCCATGAACGTTTGCAGTATCATTACACTTGGCCCTCCTGTGGCAGGTGAGCAACCGAAAGCAATCTTAAAGCTTAGGGCAACTTATGGTCTGTCATGATCCCATCCGGTGCAGTCCGCCCCTGGCTCCCGCGCCCCGCTTCCCGACTGTTGGCGAATGGTTGGGCCACCGCCCGGTAGTATTACAGCGACACGGTGGCGGTGGCGGCGGCGGCGGCGATGCCGAAGCTGCCCCTCAGGAACACCGGTGTCGGCCGTGCGGAGGCCCGGACTTGCAGTTCATGCCCGTTCCACATGGCACGCGGCGAGGAAGCCGAGGGCCGTGATGACGATGAGGAAGTATCCCGTGTGTGTCGGACCCATTTGCTTGGATGCCAAAAAAGTCCGCATTAACAACGATCAGGTTTGGGAGCTTGGCGTTGAAGTATGTACATGGCTGCGGTTGCTGTGAAGATGCATGCTGCTGCTAGCTAGGTATGGGAAGGAAAGGCAAAAAAAGGGGGCTTGTCGAGTTAGTTATTTGGAAGTTTTTTTAAATCTTGTAGGAAGGCACCCCTGGACTTGCTGCTGTTATGAAAGTGATATCCCTACCTATGTCTTCTGGCTTCGAATTAAAGGCTGCGTCATGTCGACGCAGGGTCAGCAAACGTCAGTAGGGTCCCCCGCCCCCCCCCCCCTTCCCCTCCTTTTTTTTTTCTTTTGGCACTGATACTTACACCTGTTCATCATTGAAGACGTTGCTGAATATCTGCACACAAAGGCAAACTAGGCGACGACACTGAGGTCTGCGCGTGCGTACGCAACATGGCCAGCCTCCTCATGTTTTCTGGCTTCATCTTTCTAGGTATTGTTGGCGTTGTCTAAAGTGCGGATGCTGACGCAAAGATTGGTGGAGAGAAGGTCAAGTTCAACCTGTATTTCGCAGATCTAGGAAACACGCATCATTAGGTGCGCTAGGCTTAGCTTGAAAAGGGGGTGGTGGCTTGTTAAACAAGTAAGTCCCTACGGCACTGTTCGACAATGTTCAGACCATCAGAGATGGAAAAGGGGTTTGGTGGGATATTCGATCGAGATGAAGCAACATTACTCAGGTTGCGGCGTAGGAAATACGAGCACTTAAGTGCCTGGACTAAATAGCAACACCTTCACACAATCAAGCTTACTCATCTATCGCCCCTCGCGGGTCAGCAAAGCAGAGAATTCGTGCATGGGGCTGATCCCATGCGATTGTGGGAAACTCTCTTTTAGGAAAATGCGTTTTACTTGACTGCCTCTTGAACTTTGTCGGCCGGTAATACGTGTAATAATGATTTCAATGCAGGTAGATGTGTCTGTCCACCATGTTCCTCCATCCCCCGCGAGAAGTTGCTCACCGCAATCAATACCGGGGCTTGTCCTGATAGAGAGAGAGTCACGGTTGTCTGCAATGACAGGGAAGGCTGAGCCAACAGAAAAACTGTGCCACCTCGTCAGCAAGACTAAGGTGATGATTAAGTGCCAGAATCCACTCGATATCCTGCCACTCAGTAATCCGATTGGATGGTTAGGAGAAACGTGGAGTCTCTGCTACGACGTTGCGACTTAGTCAGGTTTTTCTTTTTTCTTTGGGCATTTTTTCCCTCTCTTTTCTTTTCGGCTGACGATTAGGATCGGTGAGACCAGGTTGTTTGCTCCTTTGACGATCACACCTAGTGTCATCTTGTTGAAGCGTCAGATTACCTTATACATGTAGAAGACGTTCCTCCCCTCCTCCCCCCTCCATTTTTTCCCGAGGTTCATCATCCAAAAGATTGCGACGTGACAGTTGTTATCCAAAAACCAACAGCAAGACCTATGGCTTCCTTCAGGTCTTCCGTACCTCTTCCGCCGGCCCATACAGCACTTGTTGTCAGGTCTCTTCCTACGGTAAGGGCCGAGGAAAGGAAGAGAATTCTGGAAGATGTCGAGTACAATGTCTTTGCCTTTCCTGCCGGGCTCCTCACTTGCGACTTTCTATCCGACTCTGGCACTTCGGCCATGACAGATGTCCAGTGGGCAGCCTGTAAGTTTTCTCAAACGATCCATCCCCCCACCCAAAGAAAAAAAAAAAAAAAATCAAGAGACAGACATTCTTTGCTAATTGGGTCTCCCAGTAATGAGAGGAGACGAAAGTTACGGCCGCAACTGGGGATACTACTGCCTGCTCGAGGCATTCCGGGACATCTTTGAGCGAGGAACCGCCCGTGAGCACGCCATAGAAAGAATTCTCACCGGCAGCGTGGACGTGGAATTCTACCAGACCAAACTCCTCATCTCATCACAGCGCGGCTTCGTCAATGGCGGCGGCTATCAGCTCGAGCGCCCCAATTTCTTCATCCTCCCCCAGGGCCGTTGCGCCGAGTCACTCCTCTTCTCCACTCTGGCCGGCATGGTTGGCGAGAGCACCACCATCGTCAGCAATGGCTTCTTCGACACGACCGGAGCGAATGCTTCTGCCGCGGGCTTTCAGCTTCAAGTCTTTACCCAGCCCGGCTTGACTGACCCTTTCCCGCCAGAGTTGATAGGCAAGAAGAACAACTTCAAGGGGAACCTGGACCTGGCCGCCGCCGAGGCCTTTTTGGACGAGCACCGGGAAGAAGTCAGCATGATCCTAATTACCATCACCAACAACTGGGCTGCTGCACAGCCTGTTTCAATGGCAAACATTCGCGGCGCTGCCGCCATTGCAAAGAAGAAATCCATCCCCCTCTTCTTGGATGCCTGTCGGTTTGCCGAAAACGCCTACTTCATTCAGCGGTACGAGGAGGGATATGCGGACAAGACCATTGCCGAGATCGTCCAGGAGACATTTTCGTACGCCGAGGGATTCACCATCAGCTTGAAGAAGGATGGCCTTGCCAACATGGGCGGCGTCTTGTCCTTCCGCGACCAGGGATTGTTTGCTCGGAAATACCAAGGCATTGGCATGCTGTTGAAGGAGCGGCAGATTCTCTCCTACGGCAATGATTCGTACGGCGGCAGTAAGTCAGCCCATCCTTTTTCCCTTCTCGCAGCCTCGCCGACACTAACCAAACCCACCTCCCGCTGTCTACCTAGTGAGCGGACGAGACTTGATGGCAGCATCCGCAGGTCTGTACCAAGTGACCGACAAGACATACCTTCGTAACCGCATCACGCAGGTTGAATCATTTGCCCAAAAGCTTCAAGCCAACGGCATCGCCGTCCTCTCGCCCCCCGGAGGCCATGCCGTCTACCTCGACATGGACCATTTCTTTTTCGGGTGCAACAGGAAGCCCGAGGACTTTGCCTCTGTCGGTTTTACCCTGGACCTGATCAAGGACTACGGCATCCGTGCTGCCGAGTCCGGTCCTTTCGGTTGGGCGGCAGACCTGAAAGCGCCCGAAGAGCGTGTCGGGATCCCCAACCTGGTGCGCTTCGCCGTGCCGCGCCATGTCTACTCTGATGAGCACATCGACTACACCGTCGCAGCCATCAGGGACCTCTACGACCGAAGACATAACATCCCCAACGTGGTAATCACGAGGGGCAAGCACATGAGGCTCCGACACTTTTCAGCCGGCCTGAAGCCCGTTCCCGTCGACAAAACCATCACGGGCACCTGGGTAGCCGAAGCCACCAGACAGCTCAGCCATCTCTCCGCGGCCGTAGCGCACGACACCACAGCCGCCGAACAGCTATCCCAGGCTTTGGCTCTAGCAATGGGCGAATGGGGTCAGGCCCAAATCCCGCAGCAGGTCGACCGATCCGCCTGGTTGTCAGGAGTGAGCAACGACGGCTCAGCCATCGAGTTCTCGGTCTCCATCGACCAAGGCACCGGCAAAGCCGAACTGCGATTCCTGACCGAGGCCCAGCCTAGCACCAACACCTGGCAACACCTCACCGAGGCCGCCCTGCGCCTCAACGGAGCCATCGCCTCCACGTACTCGTCAACCGTCTCCCTCGATCGCTTCGACGCGATCCGCGACCTGTTCATGCCCCCTGATGCCCCGAACGAGCCCGCGAAGCTGGCCGCCTGGCACAGCTGCGCCTGGTCAGCCAAATCCGGACCGCAGTGGAAGATCTACCTCGACCCGGCGGTCGCCGGTTCCGCCACCGCCCGCTCAACGACCCGCGAGGCCTTTGCTCGGCTCGGTCTGGAAACCGAGTGGGAGCAGGTCGAATCCATCCTCGACCCCACGGACCGGGTAACCTACTTCTCCCTCGACCTCTCATCCAGCACGGCCGAGGCGCGAGTGAAGATCTACCTAGCGCACGACGGCGCCGACGCCACCTCCCGGGTTATGGCATCCAAGGTCGCGCAGAAGCACGCCGCCATCTGCCCCGACGCCGACGCGTTCGAGATCCAGCGGTTCTTTGCGACAATGGCCGGCAGCGATTTTGGCCGCCGCGACGGCGACGGCAGAACGGGTAGCACCAGGAGCAAAAAGTCGTTGATCTCTTGCTTTGCCTTTGCAAGAAATACGGGCGGAGCGGTTGGGACGGTGCATTTCCCTGTTGATGCGTACTTGGCGGACGACGCAGAGGCAAAGAGGAGGGTCGACGCGTACCTGGCCGGCGTCGGCGCGTCCAAGGAGGCCCGGGAAAGGTATTCGAGGGTGCTTTCTGCCGCTCAACGAAGGCCGTTAGCCGAAGGGAGGGGAATACATGCTTGGGTCAGCCTGAAGCAGAAGGCCGGAGGCAAGAAGGAGAATACCTTCTATCTCTGCCCGGAGATGGTTAGACCGAGGACTGCATGATGGGTTCCCCAAAAGAAAAAGTATTGGAACCTTCGGACTTATGAAGTATAGATGCGTCAACAACCAGCACCATCGGACTAGATCCCGCTGTGTTGGCGCCTTGGACAGACGGCAAGTGAATTAACCGGCATAACTCCGCTGCGGTGGCCCCTTTTTACCCTCCGAATGTTGTGTGACTTGAATCGCGGGTGCTAGGTAGCACGACATATACCAAGAGTTACTCGAAATTGTCGCCAAGCTACATTTGTTTGACGCGATGTTGTATCACCCCTTTCCCTCGGACTCTTATTGAGTAACTCGAGATTGTCACTAAGCGCTATTAGTTTAGCGCGCTGTTATACCACTTCTTCCCCTCGGACTCTTGTATGGCTTGAACGGCTGGTGTCATTTACCAGGATACATACCAACAGTAGATCGAGATTGGCGCCAAGTGCCATGTGTTTGGGACGCTACTGTACCCCTCTTCCACCCCGAGCCGTGAGTAACCTGAATGGCTGTTGCAATGTAGCACGACATATAATACCAAGAGCAACCTCGGGAGTTAGTGTCAAAGCGCCATTCGTTTGGGACGGATCCCCACTCTGCCCGGCTGTCTGATAGAGAGAATGAAGAATGAAGATGTATATCTAGAGGTGTCCAGCACGCTTTGGATGTGATGTTGATGGTTAGACCCGTCATCAGATTTGTCCCCAAGGGTTGCGCTCTCTCACGATGAAGCTCCTGGTATTGTCGGCTATCCTTTTGCAAGACTTCGCAAACGCGCTGTCCGTGTTGACAGAAAGCGATGTCTCCAAGTTTGCGGCCGTCTCGTTTGCCGATCATCGTCTACTCGCTTCCAGAGGCTCTGACGAACCTCGATGCAAGATCGCGCCAGAAGACGCATCATGGCCAACGCGGGAAGAATGGGCCAAGCTCAACGCGACAGTCGACGGAGCACTGCTGAAACCAGACCCATCGCCTTCAGTCTGCTACCCATCCCACCCCAACTACAACAACGCCTCTTGTGCCTTTTTGACCTCTGGCGCGGCAAGGCAAACCCGCTTCTGGCTTGACGATCCTCTCTCCGTCTTGAGCCCATGGACCCAAGGAAACACCTGTCTGCCTGTCAGCTCACTCAATGCCACCACCCAACAAGGCAGAACCTGCACGCAGGGCGGGTTCCCCGCCTACGTGGTCAACGCAACCGAGGTAAAACACATTCAAGCCGCCGTGAACTTTGCTAGGAACAAGAACATCAGGCTCATCATCAAAAACACCGGACACGACTTTCTCGGCCGGTCCAACGGATACGGATCCTTGAGCGTGTGGACCCACCACTTGAAGGCCCTTGACTATTCCCCCCGGTCCACCATCGGCTCGTACACAGGCCCCGTCGTCAAAGTCGGATCCGGCGTCGAAACATGGGAAGCCAACAACGCCATGATCAAGCACAACTTCACCATGCTTGTTCCCAAGCTGCCAACGGAGACGGTGGGACTTGCAGGAGGCTGGTTCCTAGGCGGTGGTCACTCCAATCTCGCCTCCAAGTACGGACTCGGTGCCGATCACGTTCTCCAAATCGAATTTGTCACGGCCGATGGTAAGTTTCTCACGGCGTCCAAAGACAAAAACCAGGATTATTTCTTCGCCTTGCGCGGAGGAGGAGGGAGCACCTTCGCCATCGTTACCTCGGTGTACTTCAGGGCCTTCCCAGGTCTCACCACCCTCGGCACCGCAACCTTCACTATCACCACCGGTCCTGCCGCCCCCTCGACATCCCAAACCGCAACCGCCAACACCTCCTTGAGCAAATTCTGGGCAGGTGTCGGCCTCTACCTCGCATTCGCCAAAAATATTGTCAACGCCGGCGGTTTCGGACACGGGGATGTTACCTTCCTCGGTAACGACAGTTTCTCCTTCACTCCTCAATTCCTCATGCCGGGCATGTCTGCCGCTGAGGTCCTTTCCTTTATCTCCCCGCTCCTTGACGACATTCAAAAGCAAGGCATCAACTTCACCACCGCTCCAGTCCCTACCGTCGCTCCCTACGCCGAACCGGGCAAAGGCATCAACACGAACCCGGGTGCCATCATCTTCTCCTCTCGCCTGATTCCCAGGTCCAACTGGGACAACGACAAACTCTTGTCGGAGACCATCGCGGCGATTCGACGGGTCTCAGAAGCGGGCTTCAACGTGCGTACGCGCGCCTACGCTCCCAGCCTCAAGGTCGCCGGCGATTACGCAGCAAAGGCAATCAACCCGGCCATGCGGGAGATGGTACTGCACACCACCGTGTTCTCCGTCGTATCTGATGTTTCCCTGCTGTCCAAGAAGGACTTGTTGACAGAGCTGCAAGCGCTGGATCGGCAGGTGGAGAAACTCAGGAAAGTGACTCCTGGAAGCGGGGCGTACTTCAATGAGGCCGGGAGGCTGGAGCCGAACTGGCAGCAGAGCTTTTTCGGAAAGGAGAACTACAAGCAGCTGTTGAAGATTAAGAAGAAGGTTGACCCGTCGGGGCTGTTTTGGGCGCCCATGACGGTGGGGAGCGAAGGATGGAGCGTTGAGACGGCGGATGGGCTGCCTACCGGTGATGGGAGGTTGTGTCGGGTTGGAGGGAGAGAGAAAAAAGACAGCGAGTGAATATACCTAGGGTGCATAAGGTACACAGATAGGGGAAAAAAAAGGAGGGGAAAAAAAAAGAGGGGAAAAAAAAGGAGGGGAAAAAAAAGAAGGGGAAAAAAAAGGAGGGGGAAAAAAAGAAGGGAAAAAAAAAAGGAGGGGGAAAAAAAAGGGAGGGAGGAAGGAAAGAGGGCGGGATGATTGGAGTTTGACACTGCATGGCAGACGGGATGCGTGATGTGTTTGATTATTTTTTATTTTTTTTATTTCTAGTTAGTGCGAGGTGCTCTTGCCTCGATTTAGAGCACCCAAGCACTACCAAACTTAGAGGGGAGGAACGGCTCGTTCTTGTTCTTGCTCCATTATTCTCAGCCGCTTATGACCAGTCCATATAAATCAAAATCCAGCAACATGGTTCAACCGCAAAAAGATGGTTCAATTTGTCTACTGTCCCTTGTGTGCTTTTGGCAAGGCGGTGTCTGCTCAGCTGCTGTCCGGTCGTTTACTCTTTCCTGTCTTGGGCATGTTTGGAGAATCCTGGCAAAGACCCCCACAAATGAGGGGAAGTCTAACCATAAAAGGGTCATTATGGGTGCTGTGCCCCACGTGCGTTGGGGGTTTAACCCCTGCATCAATCAGACCATCCAGAGCGAGGTCACGGTTCCCTCTCGTGCCTGTCTTTTTTTTGTCTTTTCCATTGCTTGTTCATGAACCAAAGGGGGACAATATAGAGCTTTGTGATGGGCAGATTACGCCACATTTTTTCCAATCTGAAGCTTTCTTCAAACCGCCAACACGATGGCACTCTTCAACTCCCACTCCAGTCTGATCACCCCCCACACGCCATCGACACGCTTCCAACCCTCCCGAATCCTCGACGTCCCATCACTCCGGTCAGCGTAGACCCTCAATTGGCGTCAACATTCTTCAGGCTGCCCCCCGAACTCAGGCAGCAGATCTACCGCCTTCTGATCTCGGGCCGCGAGATTCACTGCGACATGCGCTACACGTCAACCGAGACATCGATCCCGCATTCCACCAGCGGCGCCGTCTTCGAGCCCGATCGTCATTGGCGATGGCGCGCGAGCACTTGTCACCGCCACCCAGACGCCCAAGTCATCTCGGATAGGTGTGGATGGGGCGGCCCACCGCCAACGGCCTGTGACCAGTTCGATACCCCCTGTGGGATCGGGAAGGAAACCTTCGGTCTGCTGCTCTGCTGTCGATTAGCATATCGCGAGGCCGTCCAGGTGCTCTACGCCGAAAACACTTTCCACATCAACACGGGCGCACTTGTGCTGTACACCGACCTACTCCTCCCCAAGGAGAGATCGAGCGCCATCACCAGCCTGATCTACACATGCACCGTCGAGACGATTTGGGACTACGCCCCGGATCATCTGCGCGTCAAGAGAGGGGCGCATGCATACCGAGCAATCATAACAAACATACCAAACGCCTTTCCTTCCCTCAAGAGACTGCAGGTAATTCTCACGAATGACGCCAATATGAGGGTTCTTCGGGGACAGGCCCTTGCCGTGCGACACCCGTTAGGAGATGCTCACATGAAGGATATCTTGCTGGAGCCATTGGATTCAGCGGTGGGTGCATTTCGGCAGAGATTGGAGGAGTGCGTTCTGATTATGAGCGACGGACCGGTCATTTCGTCTCTGCGTGATGAGATAGCTGCTTCTGCCGAAAAGGTAGAGTCTCGCGAGGACGAATGGGAGCAATTCTGGCGGCCGCTTTCATCTGATCAGACCGACGACGACTCTGTCAACACCGGATATTGGGTTAGGATGGTATCTCTACGTGAACAGCGGTGGTTTGTGAACAGGCTTCAGTTTGATCTTGATCAGCAGCTTCTCCACCTCGATACTTGAGGGATTCATCTACATACTGTCAACTCCATACTATGTACTGCACATAGCTGATCCAAAAATTAAACGACTGGCTTCGTGAAAACCCAAGACTTCAATTGTGGCGCAGAGAGCAACGGTAGGTAGGTGGTCAAAACACGCGGAGCGCACAACCCAATTTTATTACAAGAGAGCCCAACAAACGAGAAAATTGCATGCCTGCATAGCCAAGGTAGGACGACGTCTTCAATATTCAATCAAGAAACAAGCAAACGATAGCCCCTGAGCTGAAGAATTAGGCGCTTCATGGCGGGTTGGCGTGTTTCAGGCACCAAGAGGTGCATGTAGGCGTGCATGCAATCTGCAAGCCAGCGGCACCACAACCATTCACCACACGGCGCCGCAATGCTTTAAAGGAACAGCACGTTGCCTGTCTGTGGATTGTGTCAACCAAACGAGTTTCGACATATTATCTATCTTGTACTCTTGGGATGTTCCAAACAGAAACCACGTTACGACGTCGCCGGTTCCCCATTCGCGTGGTAAGCAAAATCATGATGCTGTGGCTGTTTATCCTCAAATGACCTGAAGAAATGATCAGTTAATGTACCTAGCGTTTTCCAATGAGCGACAGCCGCAAACCTCTAGGCTTGCTTGAGCCCACGCCCTCCGAGTCCGAACTAGCCAACATTCCAAAAACCGACGCCCCATGTTCACAGGGTAGACTCTTCGACATTGACCCGATCAGTTCTCCCCATTCTACCCCTGACTGGCTAGTGCCGCAGGGTGCTACTAAAACGGCCACCATGTCCCGCCCGTTGGAGTTTCCCACTTCGACAACCGCCAACATCTTTGGAGCCTTCCTGAACAGCGCCAATATTGACCCAAATGATGATGGCTCGAAGGATGACGACCCCCCTGAGAAGGCCCCGTTTGGATCGAAGGAGTCAACGACAGGAAGGACCTTTTCCGCTGGCATCCCGGCCATGAATCCTTTCGCACTACCTGCTCAGTTCACTCCACCAGCAGCAACTTCGCAGTCCAGATTGACGTCTAGGCAGTTCACGTTCAACTCATCCCCGGGTAAAAGTTTTGGGAATAAGTTTGAAGTCTCCGCCGTAGTCCCGCAAAATTCGGACGATCACGCAGCCTCCAAGTCTCCACAGACGACAGATACACAGCCCATGGGGAGCAGCTCCGAGGTGGCAAACGAGCCAGGCATGACTAAAAGATCCTGTGCGGATGCTGTAAAGTCGCGCAGTACCCATATTGCATTCCCTGGGAGGGTTATCAAGATCGCCAGGAGTCCTAAACGGCCGGGTCCCAGAGCATCAGCCTCGGATAGCAACCCGCAAGTAGAAGATGGGGTCCCACCTTTCTTGTTCACAGCTGCCGGAGTGAATGCTTCAACAAAGACGCCACCCATGTCGTCATATACTTCGCACAATGTCTCAGACGAGGAACCTCCAAGCGATTACTTCTATTCTGCCCGGTTTCAAGGCGAGCTCAAAACCTCCAAGGCACTAATGTCGAGTGTGCGAGATATTCTTGGAAGCTCCTCTAGTCATCTCGACGAAAGCTCACCAGTGTTCCATCTTTACCGACGAGCCAGGCAGCTTTCTAAAATCGAACATCGCGTTTCGAGAACTGTGGGATTTGTTGGAGACACATGTGCGGGCAGGGCTTCGGTTCTAAACTCTCTTCTTGATTTAAAGAAGCTTGCTTTCGACACCGGTACCTCGACGTGCAAACGCGTGATTACGGAATACATCTACCATGATCGGCAGGACTACGAAATTCATGTCGACGCGTTTCCTGAGGACGAGGTACAATCTCAAGTTGTTCGGTGGATCCGTGCTTATCGTCTGTATCACCTCCACAAATCGGAGATGGATTCCAAGGATGATCGCTACCCAGAAGAACAAGCTACCGAAGCGGCTCATAATCTTCGAGCCATGTTCAGGGGTCAAATGGGTGCGATGAACTTCATTCTTGATCAGGCTGAACATAAGATTGTGGCTACCATGATGGGATGGTGGAGAACTATAGTGGACATGAAGGAGTTTTTGAACGGCAAATATGTCATTACGACGCTAGAAGAGCTATCCAGCACTGTGAAGAGGTTATCGTTCAAATACCCTCAATATGCCGGACCGGCCCAGTGGCTTTACATCAAGAGGATCAGGTCTGTTTGACGCCCCCATCTCACAGAGTAGGTAGGTATCTGGTGACGGACGGCTTTGTGACTGACCATATGCGATTCGCACAGAGTCTTTCTCAAATCAGTCATCCTGAGTCACGAACTCACCCTCGTCGAAATTCCCAGCTTTTGTGGGCTTTTGGACCCTACCAGACAGAAAATTGCCGAAAGATGTCTTCTGGAATCTTGCGACGATGTGTTTTTGGTTTCGGATGGCAATGTCCACGAGGCATCCGTCACGCTTGTGGAGCTCAATGAGCTCTCTAAACAACCAGGCATAGCCGACATAGGTGTTATTTGCACAGGACCTGATTTGGTGAGTTTTACCTAGATGGCTTTCCTGAGTTTTTGTGTGATTTATTACGTGGAATTGATGCTTATTTGACGATTTTATTACAGAATGAGCATCTGGCAGAATCCAATGACAGCATGAATCTGAAGCACCTCAACCTGTCCGACGGTGCCAACATCGAGAAACAATTCAAAGATCTGCGCAGCGCGAGAACTAAAGCAGCGCAACTAGAAGAACGAACAAAGGAGTTGCAGGTCCATTTCACGCATCTGGTACACGAAGAACTCCAAGAACTCACAGAGCTCAGAAGCAAGTGCAACGCCCAGAAGTAGGTCCAGTTGTTTTTTTCCCTCTCCCATCTTTATGTCAGTTAGCTAACATCATTTCAGGGAGCTCATTGCCAAATTGGAACTCCAGTAAGTCAGATTCCCTTCTTTGTACTACCCGATCCACCACCACCCACCTTCCCAAGATACCCTATTTCACGTACCATTTGAACACACACCTGATTTGCTTTTTAAAGACTCAAACAAGACTTGGCACAATACCAAACGGGCCGACTCCTCACGGAATTCAAGAAACACATAGAAGCCTCGTCCCTTCCTATCCAATGCCCCAAGCTCTTCTACGTCAGCAACTTCCACTACTGGAGTCATCGCGACCTGCTCGGGAACCAGGCTCTTGCGTACCTGAACCTGAGCGGCATCGTCCAGCTCCGTCGGCACGTCATCTCCCTTGGAGCCTCGGAGCGGCTTCGCGCAGCGGAGCGGTACATCAGAGACGAGGTCCCTCAGCTGCTTGCCGAGGTTGAACTCGAGCTCGAAACCGGGCGAGGAAAGCCGCATCGCCATGTCGTCCTGGCCAGACTATGGGAAGCGGTTGACGAGTTTGAGACCATACTGCTGAGGAGGCTCGGCCGGTCCTCTTGGAGTTCGGCGCTGAGCGGTTTCAAGTTGGTTTCAACCTTGATGGAAAAATTTGACGAGTTTATCGTGAAGAATGGAAACATTAGTGGGTGGGGGTTTGAAGCTGGGGAGGCCGCCAGCGAGTGGGTTACTACGTTGGACGAGGGAAAGATCGCGGCAGCCTGCCGGGATTTTGGCGGCGTGGAAAGCATCCGAGGTCCTAGCAGCTCAAGCTGGAACACGGAGGCGATGAGGGCCGTGGGTGAGGATTTGGGTGAGGGTTGGGAAAGGTTGATGGAAGATTTGGAGCGGGTGATGAAGGATTTGAAGAAGATTGTGGCGGAAGATTTTACTGATGGGTTGAAATTTGCTGGTAAGACTTCCCTTTTTTTTTCTCTCTCTCCTTCGTACTGCGTGCCATGGACGCAAAGAGAGCTGACCAAAAAATTCTGAATTTTTTTTAATTTTTTTTGAGAGCAGCTCTTCAGCGCTTGGCTATTGACCAACCAGCTGCTTTCTCTCTGAAAAAAGCCATCGAAGGTCGCCGACAACTATTATTGCTTGCGTTGGATGATCTTTACAAAAGGTTCAAAAGGCGTCTAAGGCGAGTAAAACTTGACTACAAAATTACACCTGTTTTACTAACAGCTAAGGTACCTAATCAGCCTCCTCCGCACTGATGCATTGACCGGCATCCGGACCTCAATATTCGGTCAGTGGATGGAGAGATACTACGCACAATGCAATCTCGAGTACGGACCCGAGGGCCACGCCAACAGGGTCAAAATCCTCCAGGCTGCACTGGGTAATCAGGAGGTATACCGGCACTTGATGAAGGAATTCAAGAAGCGGTTCGCGGCGCTGGTGAGCAAGTTCGATTCCAAGGTGCAAGAGGTCGTGGAGAGTCATTTGGAGGGTGTCGTGCAGATGTTGGATTTTGTGAGGGATAGGAGTCCCGTAGTTGGAAAGCAGGCGGATGAGGGGAAGTTTAGGAACGAATTGAGGGAGCTTGTTGGGAAGGTGGTGAAGGAGATGGAAGGAATCAAAGGGGGGTCTCGGGATGTGAATGAAGGGAAGCTTATGAGCGAGGTGAAGGCGATCGTTGCGAAGGTGATGGAGGAAAAAGAAGGAATCAAGGGGCTCTGGGGTGGGAATGTTAAAATGGAAGGGGGATGAGCTAGATTGAGTTGGTTTGTGATGGGTTGTGTAAGATAGAGGGGTTTTTTTTTTCTTTTCTCTTTTTTTTTTTTTTTTTTTTTTTGTTATCTTCATGTTTTCACTACTCAGGCCGCTCTATCACGCAAGGCGATTCAGTGAATGTTTACGATCCTCCATTTTGCCGTCTTTACACACCTTGAAAACCATGGACAAACTGAACTACGAACGATATGCCCTTGAAGTTTAGTTCTAGTCCCCAAAAACTCATCTTGAATGACCGGTCTCAAGTGTTTCTTGTCCTTCTTCACAGGCGCTTGAACCTCTGCGAGATGACTAGGTAGGGTTTCATGTGAGAACAAGCAAGTGCACCAAGCCATATATCACAGGAGCGGTGATGGTTGCATGTGTGAGACCTAGCTCCCTCAGTCGCTAGACGTTTGAGATTTAAGGGAAAGCCAAAGAGTAAGATATTTACGCAGTGGAATCATATAACCACAAAAAGCTTGGAAGGTATGCTTACTCACGAACGGGTGATTATGCACGACACTGCACTGGCCGGTGGCTTGCTGCATCGAGCGGCCGAGTAACGTTCCCGTCTGCAAGCGGTAAATTGTACCGGTTCATGTCATGGAGAGAGCATGCTAAAGATAGTCTGGCAGGACAGAAACCTCTCTCAGTCTTTCCAGGTTATCGGTTCCTACAGGCCCGGGTGGAGAGAGTGCAGCTCCCCCCTGGCGAAATAAAACAAGATCAAATTATTTGTCAAAGACCGAGAATGAAAAACCAAAAATAGCCACCATCTATATGTTTTTTGTTTTGAGGGCCAATATATGTTTGGTGTATTTAAATCACCTACTATAGTTTATATGTGGTCCTTTGCAGGGGGTTAGACACGTGCAGCAGCGCGGTGCAGCTCTTGGGGCCCGCGGGCACTTGAATGTTGACATTCCCCCCTATTTTACCTTTGAAAAAAAAAAAAAAAAAAAAAGGATAATTCCGGCTGTTTCGGGAACAAGAACCGTTCTGCAACAGTAAAAATTGGGGTTGCCTAGACCACCAACCAAAGGGACCACTTCTGTCTTGTCGCCGGGGCTCGCCGAATTGGTTCCAAGGCGGGCGGTGAATAACAACGGGGCCGCCTTGATTAATATATAAAAACCATTCCTACGCTGACATGTTGGCTCGAACAAACACAGAAAAAGCGGTTCACATATTGTGGCCCTACATGCGGGTATATGGAAACGAACGAGTACAAGCTGCATCTCAGCTCCGCCCCGGCCCCGATATTGATCAGGGCTTAGCGACTTGGATTCGCCAACGGCGCATTTTCCCCGAGGGTTAATAAGGGCGGGCTGTCGCTTAACACCGGGACGATACAGATCATGCAATTTATTCCCTAAACTAAACCGCTCAAACAATAAGCTCGTGAGATTGCGGTTTAAAGTGAATCGAGTTCCACAGTCAATTTGCGGCTTTGTTGACGTTGGCCCCATCTCGCGATCTAGGCGCACGAGTGCCCCCGTACCCTATCGTCGAGGAGACTCAAAGGACCTCTGTGGGGTTGTTTACTTTCATATATCGACAAACTTGGATTTCTGGGTTATGAAATATAATCTTTTTTTAGAAACATCAAAACTTCGGAGGCTCATGATACCGCCACTGTTTTTTGTTCGAACAATGAAGCCATCTCGGCGCCAGTCCATCCAGTCGAGGTCGACGGGTTAATGGAGGGGGGGGGGGGGAGAATGTGTATATAAAGGTCGTCCAAAGTCCTGCTTTCAGACATCAAATCATCAGCATCAGCTTCAGCATCATCTTCATCCTCATCACCATCTACACACCTCACAAAGCACTGAGTCCCATCTTAAAAAACCATTTTTCAAAATGAAGTTCCTCTCAGCTCTTGCCTCGATCCTTCCCCTCGCCGCCGCGGCGCCCCGGGCCCAGTCTCTCACGGCCGAGAAGGTGACGCCCTCGTCCGTCAGGGTCGTCGGGCTCTCCCTTCTGGGCTCAGGCTGCCCTGCCGGCTCCGCCGACGTCCAGATCGACGCCACCAAGACGCTCCTCGAAGTCACCTTCTCCGAGTACATCATCCAGACCGGCCCCGGCACCAAGGCCAGCGAGTGGAGAAAGAACTGCAAGCTCACGCTCAACCTCGAGTTCGACGAGGGCTTCCAGTTCGCCACCCTCGCGACCAGCTTCGCCGGCTTCGCCCAGATCCCCAAGGGCGCCAGGGGCCTCTGCACCAACACCTTCGACTTCACCGGCGTCTCCGGCTCGAGCACCTACTCCATCTCCCTCGTCGGCCAGCGCGAGGGTCCCTTCTCGCTCAACGCCGATCCCGATATCACTTCGTGGTCGCCCTGCGGTGGCACCAGTATGTTTTTTCTATCCATCTCTCTCTATCTCTCTATCTCTTCTCCTCTTGCTAATCGGGTTGTCTTTCTACTCAGCTTCCATCATGAACATGAACACCCAGTGCAACATCTCCCCCACTCAGTCTCAGGCTCTCATTGCTGTAAGTTTTTTTTTTTTTTCTTACTTACTTTTATTTTTGTTTCCCCCTTTTACCGCCGCCGTTGGAGAGAAATTCAAGTAGTAATAAAAAGTTTTTTACTAATACGTCAGATCTTCCCATCATCAAAGGTCGATCGCATCAGCGGCAAGCTCACCCTCAACGTCGCCCTCGAGTGGAGAAAGTGCAGATAAATGGTTGGAGGCTAGCAGATATACCTAGGTACTTACTTTACCTAGGTATCCAGGTTTGGGGAGAGGGGCGGTTGTTTTTCTTACCTACCTATGTACCTATGTTTGCCTTCAATTCTTTTTTTGCTTGGTCGGCGAAATTCCCTCTGTCTTTACCACCCAGTATATACACCACACACACACACACATATATAGGTATATATGTTATGTTTGTCAACAGAGTTTTCGTTTGAGAATGTTCAGAGTTAATCGTGAAAAGTATAGTATGTCTAGATTTCTACCTATATAGTCACACGCAACAACATTTTTTGCTCAGTCCGAATTAGTCTCAGAAGGTAAGCAAAAGGTAAGCGCAGTAAGTATCACCCTAAGCTAAAGTAGATCCAAGAACCGTTCGGCTATACTTACCGCAACCAAAACTGATCATGACTTCCGTTTTCTTCTTACGCGTACTAATAACCCGTTATTAAACCCACTAGAACCACTATTTATATTAAAATTATAACTTTTAAATATAAACAAGCTTATCTATTTTTCTAATAGAAAAAAACACTTATAAATTACTATATTTATAAATATCCAGTTAAATAACTTTAATTACTATAATTTATAAATTATATAAAGACGGTAAAAATATATATAACAGACTATTTATCTATTGCCCGAGTTTCTATTTTACTGTCCCTTTAGTAGTGGAATATATATTAGGAAATAGTATGGCACCAAATAGATTAATTCAACAGCGTATATCAAATAACAGCGATATTTGTTAGTTAATATAATTTTAAACCAGTAATTAGTTTAAGATAATAAAGAGTATATATTACCTATGGAAAAAGATCCTGGTCTAAAGGCCTATACCTAAGGAAGAAAAAGATAACTAGACTCTAAAAAATACCAAGATATTATACATTAGATCTGCGTTATTACTTCTATCTGGTAGATAGACCAGTATTTCTAACACCTTTATTTTCAATAGCGTATACTAACCTTAAGGGATAAAAGGCATTAAACTTTAATAGCTATAAATCTATAAAACTATATAAACTAATTATTATATAACTTAGTAAAGCCCTTTCTATCATACAAGTTGCCAATCGAAAAACCATACCCAGAAATAGCTCTTATTGCCATATCTAGCGCCGATAAGGGCCGGGTAATCTAATAACTTTAACTAATTAGCACCTTTAAAGTCGTCGAGCGCTAATAAAGGCAGAGTAACCTAATAACTTTAATTAATCTGGTATGCTCTAGAGGTGTAGAGTTACTCTGCGCTTACCCGACGCTAGATATAACTATAAAAGCCGTTTAAATAAAATATAGCAGGTGATTACGGCTCTAGAGGTGCTGATTAGTCAAAGTTGCTAGGTTATCCAGCCCTTACCGGCGTTAGATGTAGTAATAGGAGCTGTTTTTGAATCTAGCGTAGAAATAACCTGCCTGATATGGATGGCGAAAATAGTATTCCCCCCCCCTCCCTTTTTTTTATTTTATTTCTTATACGCATTGCTCCTACTTAGCTGCTACCCTGACCCTCCCTATCAACCTATCCACTAATGGCGGATTCTATTATCCTCTTTTACTAAAGCCAGAAACAGCGTTTGTAGTCATTTTAACAAACTGGCTCCGGCGCTCTTAACTGACTTGACCTAGCATCTGTCAAAAAAATGTTTTTGTAAGTAATCGCCTACAGACATGTTCTTTATTACCATTCAGAGCCATTTCTGGCTTCAGTGAAGGCAACAATTTCCGCCTTATTACCCAGGCTAAAACGTAGAAGCTGTTTCTGGCTCTGCAAAGCATAAGTTCCTTGTCATAATCCCTGCAAGCCGCATGGCTGCACTCCACAAAAGGCTCCTGGAGTCACATTGAAGTAACATTCGATAGGTGACGCGGCTTCGTTGGAAGGGCATGGCTAGCGTGAAAATGCGACATTCTATGCTTGATCGAGTTACAGTATGTAACAGCTATCCAAATTTTCGGTAATCCCGAGTGTAGGAACAATATCTGGAGGCAGACGACTTGCCTGATTTGGATCAGCCCGGCAGGAATCGTGCCGATGAACGCGGAGGAAAGGACTTAACGCCGTGGATCTGCAGGTACAACACATCAGTAACTGAAATCTGGACTCCCAGGGATAGGTAAGAAATACCACCGGAAGTGCAGCGATTGGCGAGACTAAAACGCGTTCGTAGAATATATGGGCCATAACTCCCAGCTGGGGAGATATAAGATATCCGCCTTAACAAACAGATTGCTTTGGTATATATTTTAAGCAGCTGCTAATACTTCTATATTATGCTGCTTCCTGCTAGTGCTGTCCGCCAATGAAGCTGGCGTGCAACATTGAAACTAACGTGAAGCATCAAGTTATCCAATCTGTGAGCCAAACGCCCCGGCCGCGGCAGGCGCTGTTTATAACCCAATGGTCTGCACTCTGCGTATTCCTATGACTTTAATCTGGCTGGGCATGAACAAGAAAACAGCAGGGTGGCTAGTATTATGCAGCGCTTGTCATGCTTGGCATTTTAGGATTTTAGGTGGGTTATTTTTCCGCACATGGACCGTAATGCAGTCCCCGAGGTATCAGGTACCCCAACTAACCATTGGGTCAGGGATGGAAAGACCCGCAAGTTCATATATAACTAATCACGAGTTACTTGCCGTAATAAAAGACCGCTTATTTTCCCTTTCCGTCTCGGCCTATTCATCCCGTCTACGGAGGCAGAGATATTTCTTAACCAGCACCAAAACTTCTAACCATCCCCAAAACAACCTCCATGCCTACCCAAGTTTTGGCGCAGTCCAATCTACATAGCGCTTCAGATCCAAGTTGAGCTTGGCGTCGGGCTTCCAAGTCTTGGTACTGACGCTATCTTGCCCCAGCAAGAAGCGATTAAAGAAGGCTGCGACGTCGGCGTTCTGGCTAGATGGCAGCTGGTAGTGCGAGGAACCGTAGGCGACTTGGGAGAAACCTATGGCGTCGGTTGCGCTAAGGGCCTCGTAGACCATCCTTGCGGCGCTAGTGTAACCGTAGGAGCTGATGGGGCTGAGGTAGTCGATACCCGAGTTCTTGATAACGAGGAAAGGACGGGGGGCAATTATGGTAGCCAGTATATGGTGGTTATGGGGCAGCTTGTCAAGGGCGTTAATATACTTGGAGAATTCGGTTGCGAACTATTAATCACCGTTAATAATTTGCGCCGCATCCTCCATCTTAGTCCCGTTTTTCTTTATCTCCCTAAAAATATACCAGCATCTTATCGCGCCTGATCCGCCCTCCTGTAGAATCGTTAAGTGAATTTACGGATTAAAGGCGCCCGTAACTATGGCGCCCTTACCGTTACGCAAGCAGCCCGTAATGGCTATACGCTTAGGGTCAATTTTGGTTATGGCGGGGCCGAGCTGCTCCAGGGTATCCATAATCCGGCTGGCGCCCTAGGCCCAGGCAACGAGGCCGCCCGTTGTGGAGGATATGCCGTACAAGTCAAAGAATTTGCCCTTGCCGCGGGGGTTAGTAGCGGTAATCTCCTCGTTATTGTAGGTAATAAGAGCAACGTTGGCCGGAACCGGAATCGATACGCCGCCGAGCGCGATAAGGGCCGGGAATGGCCCCTGGCCGGACGAAGGCATGCGGATAGTTGGGGTCATAGTTAGGGTCTTACCGTTAGCCTTGACGGTGATGGTGAGCCGGGTACCACTCAGGGATGCCTGCACCTCGGGGGCCGCGGGCATAGGGCCCAGTTCGTAGCGCTAGAAAATGGCGCTGATCTCGTCTCTCCGGCAGCGCCATTCGGCTTCGGTCGTGACCTTAGACCCATTCAGGAAAGTGAAGGGGTCGGGCAGCTTGATGGCATTTCCGGAGAAGGAGGTGGTCACCGGCAGCGTCCCGCAGGACTGGCCAGCGGCGAGCCCGGCGAGGAGGACCGATGCAGCCCCAAGTCGAAGCATGATGGCGGACAAGAAGCCAACCGTATATAATATGAGATTTGTGTGATGGAGGGATCAGCTAGCTTTAGGTAGCTTTCTGAAGACGACTCAGCAAGAGACGAAAATAGTCTATTAAGCTATATACAACCATAGCGACCAAGTTTTGTCTTGCTCAGAGTGAGGCCTGATAGGCGGCCGGCACGCAAGAAAATGACCGGCAACCAGAGCATGGCGGAGGCAATCTAATGCAGATTACACAACTATTGCACAACTATTTGGTACGCGGACATGTATAGTCTGTAGAACGAGTTTCTTAGAGACTCTCGCTAGCGTGAAACGATGACTGCTATAAAGGTTACTAGGAAGACAGCTTATCACTGCAAATGCCTAAATGGATGGCGGAGAAACTTTGTCCTCCAATCAAAACAGTGGTAACGACCAGCCGCTAGGTACACAAATATAGACAGGGACAGTGCGGGACAGCATACACCCATAGTTTCATCCGCTATTTGCCGCTGCCAGTGGTCGTGGAATCATCTTCGCACGTTGGAGCGACACGGTGTTTATAGCCTGTTTATCGGGTGACATGGATCAGACCGTATGTCCGCAAACTGCTTTCTCAGAATCAAGCTTGGGTGAGGTAGGCACTTTATTGACCGACCCGTATCCCAGGATCTGTAGAACCACTGATAGTGGTTCCCGTCACCCATCTGGACTCGGAAACTAGACGAGCTGGATATATATTAATAATTCCGAAGAAATCCATTTCGCTTAAGCGGGCCGGAACAATACGTCAAAGACCTCAGGCTCCGTGACTTATAAGTCATCCCCGCCGGAGCAAAGGAACCGCCAGTAAAAAGGACAATCCCGATCCATTGCGGTAGCCAACCAACAGCAGATATTTTGGATTCTCACCACCTCAACAAGTGCTTTGCACATCAAGCCTCAGCAGCAATGGCAGTCCTCCGGTCGCACCAACCCAGAGGCCGAACTTGTATGTGGCAGTGACGCAGCTGGTCGCTGGCAACACGACTATCGATCGATACTTATGAGACACGATTCGGCATCCGCGCCCTGAAGGCTACCGGTAACGGTTTGCTGGTCAACGGCGAGCGCATTTACCTCCAGGGGGTCAACCAGCACCACGACCTAGGCGCCATCGGCGCTGCTTTCAACTACCGCGCGGCGCAGCGTCAGCTCGAGGTACTCCGGGAGCTTGGGAGCAATGTAATACGCATATCGTATAACCCGCCCGCCCCCGAGCTCCTCGATCTGGCGGATAAGATAGGCTTTCCCGTTATGAACGAGGCATTCGATTGCTGGCAGAAGCAGAAGAACCCGAACGATTTCCACCTTATCTTTGACGACTGGTCCGAGGCCGACGTGTGGGCTATGATGCGCCGCGACCGCAACCACCCGTCCATCTTCGCGTGGAGCATCGGCAATGAGGTGGGCGAGCAGACGGACGGAGCGAACGGCGAGAGCATCGGCCGGCGGCTGAGCACCATCGTCCACGAAGAGGACCCCTTCCGCGGCAGCACGGCGTCGATGAACGTGGCCAAGCCCAACCAGCCGTTTCCAAAGTCCCTCGATGTCATGAGCCTCAACTACCAAGGCGAAGGCACCCGCACGCCACCCCTCTACCCAGATTTCCACAAAGCCTTCCCCAACGCCCTCCTCCTCAGCAGCGAGACAGCCGCAGCGCTCAGCACTCGCGGCACTTATTTCTTCCCCGTGGCCAAGGAGTTCAGCGCGCCACAGACCGACCAACCCGGCGGCGGTGGGAACCCGCAGCTGCGACAAGTGAGCGCGTACGAGCTATACACGACACCATTCGGGGCTTCCCCCGACAAGGTGTTCCAGAAGTAGGATGAGAACCCGTACGTGGCCGGCGAGTTCGTCTGGACGGGCTGGGATTACTTGGGCGAGCCGACGCCGTACTACTCGGCGCGCAGCTCGTATTTTGGCATTGTCGACCTCTGCGGCTTTAAGAAGGACCGGTTTTATCTGTACCAAGCGCGGTGGCGGCCCGATCTCAAGACGGCCCATCTCTTCCCGCACTAGAACTGGTCCGCCCGCAAAGGCGAAGTGACCCCCGTCACGTCTTCTCCGCCGCCGACGAGGCCGAGCTCTTCCTGAACGGCAAAACTCAGGGCAGGATCAATAAAGAAGCATCCAACTATCGCTTCCGGTGGGATAACGTCAAGTACGAGGCCGGCGAGCTGCATGTCGTAACCTACAAGGGCGGCAAGGCGTGGGCTAATGACACGGTTCGCACCACCAGCTCGCCCGCGCAGCTGCGGCTGCGAGCTGATCGGTCCCAGATCGAAGCCGACAGCTACGATCTGTCGTTCCTTACGCTCGAGGTGGTTGACAAGGACGGCGAGGTCGTCCCGGACGCGAGCAACCTCGTTACCTTTGCCGTTTCCTCCGGCGAGGGCGAGATCGTGGCCACCGACAACGGAAACCCCTACGACATGGTCGCCTTCCCGTCCAAGCAGCGCAAGGCCTTTAGTGGTATGGCGCTGTCCATCGTGCGGGCAAAGCCTGGGGCGAAGGGCGCCTTCACCGTGACCGCGACGGCGGGGGGGCTTGTCGGTGCCAACGTTACCATAATAGCACAATGATATCCTTGGATGTAAAGGACTGCTTTCTTCTTAGAAAGGCATTATCTACACTAATATAGAATGCGTTAGGAGCAGCATCAGCGTAAAGCGTAATAGCGAGCAGCGAATATACATGTAGTTCTTGGAAATTGGCATCATGTCCTCTAAAATCAGGATCGAATTTCTCAGGCTAGAAATGACACCTCTAGATGTTATATTGCGCATACTTGTATATCTAAAGAAATCTATCAAGAATCAAGCAGTTCCTAGAGCAGCCCAGGGTTCCATGTTTTTCATCCACGACACAGCAGCCTCCGTCCAACAAAGTCGAAGTAGAAACATCTACACCAACATTCTTCTAGCAGATGGAAGATCCGCCCTTGGCATAGCCGTATCTCTGTAGCTCGGTTAGTCTTTCTGGACCTTTCAATAAAAAAAAGTGTGTGTGTGAAACGTACCTTGTTCCAGCCGGGAACGTGGAGATAGCCAGGCTCCATCCACCCGTCGCTTCTTCCGACGCAGTTCGACGAGACCCAGTTGACCGCATCAACCCACTCATCAGCGCTGCAGGGATTGGCCGAGTAGGCGCACATGTAAGCCACGGCGTTGCCCTGGTAGTTGGCAAAGACGGTTCCCTGGGGGAACTTGTGGTTGCCATTCGCGTAGCACGAGTCGTAAAAGGCGTTCCAGGCGTGGTCGTAAAAGTCGCTCAGGAGGAACCAATCGCCGCCGGGGCAGTAGGGGTAAGTTTGCGAGGGCCAAGGGAAGCGCTTGCCGAGACGGGCGCTGGTGCTGCCAGGTGTAATATCGCGTTTGGGAGTGTCGGTGACGTTGGCGGTGGCGACTTCGGTCCAGGTAGGCTTGCCGTCGGCACCGACACTGATGAGGTAGCTTCCATTAGGAAGGGACTCTGGGAGCGTGATGCTGTCGGCCAGCGCGGAGCCGAAGATGGCTGAGATGAGAAGGACGGGCGAGAACTTCATTTTGAGGGAAGGATGTTGGCAATTGGTTGTGTTTGGTGTCTGGTCTGAAGGAGGCTTTGAGAGCTGCTGATGGCTGTTGGGATGATGGAGAGAGGATGTGAGGAGGACGAGGTCCTATATATACAAAAATCCCCTCTAGACAGATGATATGTCTCTGATAATCCTTTGCACTCCCCCCATCAAGTCAAAGTGCAATTACAAGGGGCTGTGAGGCGCGAGGCGAGCTAGTTCTGAGAATACTACCTGGGTGCTTATTGATGCTTCTCTCCATCTTAATTTCACCGCTTCCTCCACATACAGAGTTCTCCTATTTGCCTCGCCGAAGACATTCACGGTTGCCTACTTAGCCTACAAATCAAAGATTAGTAGCGTATTCGGTGGAGCTGAGACCCTGCACGTCGCGAGGTGAGGGACAGACTAGTTGTGTGGATCACTGGCTGGGTACTGAAAAGGTGGGTATGGGGCTCAAATTTTTGCCTGCTTCCGATGCGAAATCGAATCGAATGCAGAGGAAAGAGGATATTAGTCCGTCTCTCACCCTGTTCAGTAGGCTAGATGGCGTGTACGCTGAATAAGGCCTTATCCACCAGCCCTCCATCATGACCCAAAAAAATATGGATACCAAAACATCCACACCCCACTTCAAACATTAACAGCACAGCCAATTTTGCAGCAAACCGAATGAAATTAATTGTATTCTAATGCCCAGTCATTGCTCTCTCTCACTCTGGGCAATTTTTTAAATATATTTGAGGGATACTATCCACTCAGCGACTAACCGAGGCTTGTTCCAACTTTATTTTTAGTGTCCGTATTTTCGTCCTGATAGGTGGAGAAACCAGTAATTCGTAGACCTGGCCAGCTGATGTAAGCCGAAGCCAAGCCCATGTTACATCGTGGGAAAGCTTAACTAACCCCGGAACCGCTGATCATCAAGGTTCGTAGTATGTATAGAAGCCCTGCAGTGGATCGCCTTCTTAATAAGCCTCGGCCGCTAACCCAGGCACCAGCATTTTTTTATTTTTTTTATCCACAAAGACATTGCAAGAATTCAGAGACAATTGTGGATAATGAAACAGATTCTTTCAGGGACAAATGATGTCCCAAAATTTAATATCATGTTTGTGATTCTATTCTGCAGTTTTCTGATATTTCTGCAAAGTGTAAACAAAAGGGCGCGCATTACAATGTACATACATACCTGAAGAATAATGGTATTACTCAGTGGCTTTTTGCCTTTCAATGCCAAAATTTTTGTATGGCTGCACATGTGACACAGGCCCCCCCCCCCCCCAAAAAAAAATTTACATATATATTGTGACAAAAAGACACTACTAGACTTCATTGCTGACTGGACATAAAATCCTCCCTCGGCAGTACAACCTAAAATGGACTTTAGTACTCCATATTGATTTTCCTTGTTTTTTTCCCGCCTTTTCACCCAGATGCACATTTCATCAGTTGGAAGGGAATAATGGCGACTCTTGAAAAGATTTTTTTTTTTCTCTTCAAAAGGCATTTCTTCCTTCAAAAATAGTTTTTGGCATTTTTTATCTTTTGGCGGGGTTTTGATGGTTACATGCCTTGCTTTTTGTCTTGCAAGCGCGGACTCGGAGAGTGGGTCTAAGAAAAGGTGTAACTCAGGAGTATATCAGTATCGGTTATTTCGAATGGCCTTATTGTCGGGTTGTGATGGTGGTAAACCAGCCTTTGGAAAATGAGATATAAAAGAAAGTCGGAGTGAATTGGTGCTTACTACACTGAGAGATTTCGGTTCTGTAAACCACGAACTGGACCGCTGGTGTGTACTCCATGACTGCACGTGGTCGCAAGTGATGTGCTTTTTTTTCCAGCTCATGCTTTCTGTTTATTACCTAGCGGAGGAAGGGGATCTGGGTGGGTATGTGTATCTATCAACAGTCAAAGATAGTGATACATGAGGAAGTGAAGGACTCAATGGACACATCAATTTTACGCACGCATAAAAATAGCGACATGTTCATGACCAAATGATCATGCTGAGTTGTGGTTTTTAGTTTTCTTACGATGCTTACCCGGAGGCCTAACAGTACTGCACCCAACCATAGATATGGAGTCGTTGTGGGCAGGGAAGTGTTTGATTCTAGGACATACCTGGCGAGGATCAAGGAGAGTAACAAATTGCAAGGTGTGGACTTGGATGCTTGCGACCTGAAAAAGATTTTTGGCCAGTCCCACTAAGTCGTATACCGAGCTATATAGCATTTTAGATTGCGTGAATGCATTCCCCGACCATATGTTCTGCTTATCCGGTAATGAATTTTCTAAATCTCTGTTGGAAATCATGGAGGATAGTTCAAGAGAGTGCCAAAAGTTGATAGGAGATATTGGGCAACTGTTAGAGACCGACATCTCGACCGAGCCACAACTGGCGCATTCGCGAATATTATATCTATTACAGATCAGTCAAAATGCCAAGGTATCCCTGAATCTCCTTCTCCAATCCACCCAAAGAAGCAATGCGAAATCTTTAACGACTCAAAAACCGAGCCGAGGAGCGACCCATGTCTAAGAACAGGGACTATCTAAAATCATTATAAAGCCCCGAGATTGATCTCTGCCATTGTTCTGCGAGGTTCACCTTTGCCATCTCACGATGGGAATCCCTGTAAATGGTAGCTTGATTCTGGGGCGATAGTTGATCCGGAGGTTCTGACTGGTCATAATGCGAGTCAGGAACTACGCTTAGGGCACATGAGACAGAAGAGGCGGCGCCACTAACAGGTGGTAATGTACCTTCGAGCCATTCTGATACTGAGTCAACATCCTGGCCGCTGTGCAAGCGTGATATAATCTCCTGCCAGAGATCTGAAGAAGCAAGAGCGGAAAGGACCCGGTTGGTCGATACGGGGGAGGTTATACTATAATTATTATTTAGTTTACTGTATTGCCCAGGGGTTACACAACTACGATAAAGGCTTATAGTAGCTCCCGAGTAAGCTAACTAAGGTTTATAATAAGGAAATGGATATAATCGAAAAACAATCGCTTACCTCGGAGTCGGATACTGAACCGTTCGATAACACGTCTTTGGAGTATTGTGAAGATACGACGGACCAGAATAAGGTGGTAAAGGTAGATGTTAAAACGGCTAGAGGTAGATTATAAAGAGTATTATAAAGGAGGTTAACAATAGAGGACGATATATCAGTATCAAACTTCATCTTAGGGTTATAAGGGGTAAAAGTGCTTTTAATTACCTCTAGTCGCCGTTAATGTTTAACCGAGTAAGCCAGTTTATTAAACAAATCGTGATCCTATCGAGATATAAGTTCGGCAACGGGTCATATAGACTTGTTACCGTAAAACTTTAATGCCGGAAAGGAGAGGGAAGGCCTTCTAGAGGGAGGCCGACTTTTTACGATGGTTTAAACTGGGAAACAGGACAGAGACGGCGACTTTCGACGGGACCAGCTAGAGCCTTCACTCCAGAAGTACCTTCCCAGTGTACACGACCTGAACCCACCTCCCCCCCCCCCTCATGCGTGGCCTGCCCCGAGAGCCATCTTTTCAGGTTATCTGGTGCATCCCACCCCCTCCGCTCCCTCCACTCCTGCACCCTTTTTGGTCCCCCTTCCCCCCCACTCGCTGTTGCACTGCTTGAATCTCTTGCTGTTTCTGGCTGCATGCGGCTGGATGCGGGTGAAGGGCCGGGGTGGGAGATGTCTTTTTCGCTCGACATAGGCCGCACGCCGAGGATGCCGGTGGTCGCTTAGGGGTGACGGCGATGGAGTTGGCCGACAGAGACGACGTGCCGTGGCTCTTCTTCGGTCTCGCCTCAGAGGCGCTCGACCGCGATGTGGCTCACCAAGAATTCTTCGAAAGCCATCAACAGGATATCGACCTACGAATTCCGGAATGGTTCTGGTCCGAACTGAAGGCCCGATGGAAGCATCTTCGCGAAACTGCATCCAGCAGTGCATACAAGCAAAAGCAAAAACACCTCAGGAAATGTTACGACTTTGCCAGAACACTGGCCGGCTTTCAAGACTTAGAGAAAGACATAGCACAGGAAGAAGGCTCGCAACTGCCTTTGATCCTGCTATCTGTTCACATGCTCCTCTACCTCATTTCTACCGTCTTCGTCTCCGCGAAACTGCCGCGCAGCATCTTGAGTTCCAAGTCAACCCAGCTGCTTGTCGAAAGGATGGTGGTGGAAAATGGATGGTGTCGGAAACGCCTGAACTTCCTGGACTCCATCCGCCTGTTTTATCCAGCGCTCTATTTCATGGCATCATTCCGTCCTCCTGGTTTGCCAACCGACAACCACCGTTTGTGCACGGCCACGAAATGTCACGTCACCACAGGACTCGCTCAGCCCCTTCACCGGACACCAGGTTGTCAGTGTCAGGATATCCATGTACCGCTTGAGCAAGTTCTGAACATTGTTTCTGAGGGTGGCATTCCCTTGATACGTATCACACGCCCACAACCCTCGGGCGACTTTCAACTTGAAGTTGTCCCATATACTCGCTCACTTAATTTCGTAGCCATTTCGCATGTGTGGTCCAATCGGCAATTCGGATCGGCCGAGAATTCGCTCCCAAGCTGTCAAGTCGAATATCTTGAATCAACAATCGCTCAGCTACCCCCTGATTTAGTCTCTCGCCGCGATACAACTGAGTTCGCCCCCTTTCGTCTTTATCACATATTTCGGCTCATTTTAGAAGGGAGATACTCTGCACCATCTAGCGCGATAAAGCCACCACGCACATTTGAATACTTTTGGTTGGATACGTTCTGCATTCCCCAAGATCCTGAGCACAGCGATCTCAAGAACAAGGCTATCGGATCGATGAATCTCATCCACGCGGCGGCTACCCAAACCATTGTCTTCGATTCGGCCCTGCAGAAGCTGGATGCAGGGCAGCTTCCATCATCTCTGATTGTGTCTGGCCGTCCAACGTTTTATGCACCAAACGACGAGGCATTGCTCGACGTAACTGCACATATTTGTGCATCTAACTGGATGGGTAGGGCGTGGACCTTGCAAGAAGCTGTTTTGTCTGAAAATCTGGTTTTTTCCGCTCAAAGGCTCGTTGGCCTTCGTGCGCGTGCTGAGGCCGGGCTTTAATGAAAAAGTCTCGACGTCAGAGCTTGTAGAATACCTTATTGAGCAGGTCAATGGCTGGCTGGATCCTGTTTCGGAGGCGATCACCATGGACGACTCACCACAAACTGATGGTCATGAGCCAATGTAGAATTACGTTCGCCAAGACATTCTTAGACTTGTTGAAACCTCTCTGAATGTTCGGGAACATCGGTACTATGCAAGAGGGACAGTAAGTTGTGACTTCAAAGGCAGTTGTTAGTTTATCAGTAGGTCTCGTGATTGCAGTGGCACTAACGGGCAACAATTTGCAGGCCGATCGAGCAGCGAGATTCGTCAACGCGCACACACGTCTCCAGTCAAGAACTACGACCATGACACAGGACTTACCTCTCATTCTGATGAATATGTCTGGGATGAACGGCAATGTCATCTCACAGTTTGCAGATTCAGATCAAAAGATGAAACTCCTCATCTACAGCCTAGGCGAGCTCCCCATAGAGCTTCTATTTTCCCAGTGCGCTAGGATGGGCTGTCGTCAGACAGATTCGTGGATTCCCCTGGAGGTTGTCCCTGAGAGCTTTTTGGAGGAATCTGTTTTAAGACTGAGCAATGATGGCTTTTTATTTCACAGCAAAAACGCCTCGCCACTGCAGTTCTATACCGTTTCCCCTCCAGCAGTTTGGCACCGTGATGGGCAAGCCTTGCTTACCATATCAGACCGGCCAGGGAAGATGGAACGCCGCTATTTAGTCAAAGCTGTCCCTAACACAACCGAACGCCAAGCAACTGTTATCTCTGAGAAGGGCTGGGTGATCCTTTTTGAGGGCCAGTTGGCAAGCTCTAGTCGAGCTGCGAGATTCATCATCAGTCGAACAACCGGGAGCAAGGTATATCTTCATTTCGACTGCTCCATGGAGCTTGTGCAACTTTTCCAAGATTCTCCAGAGTATAACAAAATCAACCAAGCCTCAAGCCACAATTGGACTGCCCGGCGAGCAGATTCAGCGGATGAGTTCATCATCGAGCGAAGCCCACTCACCCCCGAGTCCCTGAGTTTTGTGCGGCCCCAAAATCCAGCCCAGTACTCGGACAGATTTGTTGCCGTCGTTGAGTTCATTTATTTTGGTATGAGCTACCTCGAGCGGTGGATTCTTCGGCGGATCTTTGGCGACGAGAACAACATGGGCTGGCCTATCGGTGTGGCCTTTTATCTATTCAAGACAATGGAAATAGCCTGGATCGAGCAGGCCTTGCGCACAGTGGCCCACAAAGCATGGATCAAAACGTATGCGCCGACGTGGAAGCCCACTGGAGTGTGGAAGTGGTTCTGGAAACTTTCCAACTACGAACCGCCAATTCCATTTTCCACGATCAATAAACTCCTCTCTAGTCATTCAATCTGTTTTTTTTTGGAGGGACACTGGCACATGGTGGCATTGATCAGCTGGTACTGGGTTGAACTTTTCCCGAAAGAGGAGCTTCTTAGTATGTATGTAACCGGTTTCATTGGTAAGGCAGTTTGTTGGTATTTCTTTTGATGCTACCGGACAATGGAACAATACGAGTCTTTGAGCGCACAAAGCCACGGCGTAGCGCTCAACCACTACTGGTCATTAGAGTCTTCCCTGCAGAGTCACTGTCAGACATGCAAACAAGGAAATATGTTTTCTTGGATATAATATGCAGGGCAGAACATGAATACATTCGAAGAGATAACTACCCAGTAACAGTCTGTGCAAATGTCGAAATCTCCAAACTTCACTGAATGCTGCTTGGGGCTTGTAAATCTTCACCGCGGGCCAGAGGACCTTCACTCGGTACATGTCAATCCACTCCCTCCACACCTCTCTCGAGTCCTTCAGCAAATTGGACAAATGTCGAATCGTTGCTTACAACTTCCCTGGTTTCAAGCTTGCCTCTGAGGTCCAAACTGCTTGCTAGGACACTCCTGGAATCTCAACTTACCCACCGTTACCTACATCGGTAATAAATGAACCTTTTCGGTGAGGGTTAAGCTATCCTCCGTCATAAAGACACGGATAAGGTCGGACCCTAGATCGGGGAAAATAATGATTTTCTCCAGTAGGGTCAAGGACAGCTTGGTGAGGGCGGGACTGCTTTTGCGCTTCGGTAATACCGGCCTGGGTCGGCGGCGGGAAGGTTGGGCCGCCAAGAGGGACAATACTTGAGGCGTTTGTGATATTAAAAGTATTAATACCACCTCTGGCGCTAGAAAATATACCATTAATAACTCAAAGATGTGCCGTTATATGTAAGCCTGCAGGACATGGCGGCCGTAATATAAGAAAAGAGTAACTTACTAGTCCGCGATAGCCGTACCCCTAGAACTGTAAAGAATAATATGAACGGGGCCACCATGAGTTGAAGCTTTGCTTAGGCTTTTTAGAGTGCTATTGGCATTTGCTTTAATGGAGTAGAAATCCCTCTCTGAGGAAGGCCATGCTTCGTTAATATAATAAAGTTAGTCCTTACTTTTATAGGTAATTTAAGAAGGATAAGAACCGCAGGCGTTAGGGAAGGTAGATTTAGTGAGGGTATTGTTGCCTAAAATAAAAGTCGTAAGACCCTTTACTTGTCCCTCGGCAGTAGGATATGTTGCTACTAAGAGTTTTAAAGGCTGAACGTAAGGGGAAGTAAATGTAAACCTAAGGCTGGCCGTTAAGATAGCAGAAGCGGTGCGAGTGAAAGACCACATAGTAGTACGCTTTCTCAGGTTTTAGCAATTATCGTTGTGACAATAATAATGAAAACAGAAAGAAGCTAATATACCACGGCGGGAATATATGCCCGGCAATCTCCGAGCTTAGCGAGGGGTAATGTAAGAACAAAGAGCCATTAAAGGCTTTTCCCAGCTACCTGGTAGTCGAGCCTTCACCCAAACATATATTTGATATGAATGCTACCTTGCATAAAAGATTTGGTTTAGGGGAAAAGTAAATAGAATCCAATTTTGGATCATAGCCATTTGTCGTCCGACATGATCTTTACGCCCACCGAGCTACTTAACCTTACTCACACAGCACGTCATGGAGTTTAAAAGTCAGAAATCACCCGCAGTACACTTTTCGACTTGATAAACAGTGCAGGAAGCCTGAAATTCCGTTTTCCTCTTTCATCGTCATTCCGCCAACTACGTCACCTGCATATTTGGGAAAATACCTCTAGCCAAGAAAACAGCAGCTCACATTATTCCCAACCCACCATTCCATGGGCTCATTACTTAAGTTTTTGTTTCTTTTTCACTTTTGACACTCCATCTCACTCGGAGAGGCAATTGTGTGTTGTGGATTCTTTCTTGGTAATTACAACGTCACTATGTAATTATTTACTCACAATTCCTCATCTCTCATAACAATGGCGTTTCCAACATACGTTCGTCGCACGCTTTCACAACCCGCTTAAAGCAGGCCAACGACACCAGCGGCAGCCATGACAGCAGCGACGGCAAACCCGGTCTCTCGGGCGGCACCAGCAGTAGAGGGGGTAGACGAGGTTGAGCTAGTTCCGGCGGCCCCTGAACCAGACGCGGTGGTAGTGGTCAAGGTGGACTGAGAACCGGAGGTTGTACTAGGCAAATCGGAAGTTGTGCTGCCGGGATAGCTGAGCTTCCAAGCACTGACGCAGTCGGCCTGTTCAGTAGCCACAATCTCCAAGAGGATGCTTGCCTCAAAGGTTTGGCCAGCACTGCTGCAAACCGAGGCAATGGACTTGGCCTGCGTTTTCGCCGTCGCCACGAACGAGGACCACTCGCTTGTGAAGCTGGAGTACACGGTGGCGACCGACTCGGGGAGGTCGGTGAGGGTACGTTCGGCCAGACGTGCGGAGCATGCCTCGTTGATTTGCTCGTCGGTGGGCGGCCCGTATTGGGGCGTTCTGGTCACAGTCGACGGGTTGTATGTCTCAAAGTATTTTCTTGTCGACTCGGCAAGCCAATCGCCCAGGACCGGAGGGGGGATAAGCTTCGGATTGGAGCTAAACTCCCAATACAACGAGTTGCAGGGGCTCTGAGTGGTAGTCGGACGGGGAATGATGAAGCTTCCACCGACAGAGGTTGACGGGAGGACGCTGGTCGGGCTCCCGGTCGCGGTCGAGGTATCCGAGGGGGTGCTTGTCTGAGCCACAGCGACAGCGGCGGCGCCGACGAGAACAAGGGTGCTGAGATGCATGTCGGGCGATGATAAACGAGTGAAACGGAGCTTGGGGAGGTAAAGGTGAAGAAAGTGAGTGAGCCTGCTGAAAAATATTTTGTTGACGACAATCAAGCCTCTTAATAACATTCGCTTAGGCCTTGATCAGCTGAGCCAAGCCTTGTCTTGTTGTCTAAGCCCCTAGATGCTACATAGCACTCCCGTGTTTGTTGGTCCCTTGTTTGGATAGTTCCTGTAATGGTGACCATGGGAACCTTGGCATTGGTATGCGAGGGGATGCCAAAAATGATGCTAGGCTCGAAACGGGTTCCGAAAAATTGGAAAGATGACGACTCTCTGCGCAGCCAAGGTTTAGGCAACAGTCCTTGAGGGATGTGGTTGCAACCTCATTGTGTCTTTCCATCCCCCATCGATGCGACTTGACGGCGTCCGTAATGGACGAAATTCAATTTGGTGAGTATGCATGTGGGATGCACCGCACCCAGAGTCTGGATTACGGAATTGTGATTGAAGGAAATATCGATATGATACTGGATAGTGGGGAGAGATACAAAATGAAGAGGGGGGACGTGGTTGTCCAGAGGGCGACGCAGCATCAGTGGGTGAATACCAGCGAGACGGAGTGGGCGAGGACGATGTTTGTTCTGCAAGATTGTAAGCCGCTTGTGGTTGGAGGGGAGGTGATGGGTGAGGATTTGGGAACCAATAGCGGGTTGCCTCCCAGTGGGAACTGAATGGCAAGCGAAACAGGCGAGTCCGTGGTTGGAAAACAAATCAAGTGCAGTTCCGAGCAAAACACTGCCTGCTGGGGCGAGCTGTGCCTCAGTTGGGGGGGACTATACCTCCGCCGGGGTTACACTTGTTAGCTCGATTTCACCAAAACCAGGGTCATTTTGGTGAATCCGCGCTAACATGTCTAACCCCGGCGGAGGTATAATGCAAAAAACTTGATATATAATCAGGGTAGATCCCGTCCTCAACCATGTTTGCATCAAATGAATTGAGCTCATTTTCAAAAATGGACAAGTGTCAGGAAAACATTCAAAGGCTTTGCGGTATCTGTTCATCTATGACAGACCTGGGCCAAAGAGCACGAATTCTGGTCCCCCGAACAATGGGCAAAAATCCTCTGGACCGACGAGACCTGGGTTACTGGTGGCCCGCACAGAAAGCAGTACGTAACCCGGCGACAAGGCGAGGAGTGGGATCCTACTTGCATTGTGGAAAAGCATCAACGAAAAGGGGGCTGGATGTTCTGGGGTTGCTTCTCTGGCTTAGGCAAAGGCCCTGGAGTCTTTTGGGAAAAGGATTGGGGGAAGATCAACGCTGAGAGCTACCGCGCACACACCGTCCCTGTCATTCACGGCTGGGTACAACTGTGTAAGGCAGAGCTTGGTGAGGATTTGATCCTAATGCAAGACGGTGCTCCAGGGTATGCAGCTGCAGACACTAAACAAGATCTTCGTGAGCGAGGCATTATCGTGATGGATTGGCCACCCTTCTCACCAGACTTAAATCCTATTGAGTCTTGTTGGAATTGGATGAGAGATTGGATTGAAGACCGGTATGGCCTGGAAGAAAAGCCCTCGTATGATAAATTACGCCAGTATGTCAAAGAGGCTTGGGAGGCACTGCCAGAGGACTACTTGAAGGAGCTGTTAGCTTCGATGCCACAGCGGTGCAAAGCAGTAATTGCAGCCAACGGGACGCATACAAAATATTAGCCAAGCAGTTTAGTGTATTTAATGTATTGGAGTGTGGATCCAAGTACTCTTGGCAAGCGGGGTACCTCGCCAGGGGCTTTTTATTGCCCATACCACCATAGTAATTCATTTTGCCAAGGCTTTTTTAATCCTTTTGATCGGTTGGATTTTCGATGATTGATCCTATCGCCAAGCCGGCCGAGGGCATTTTTCCGACCGGAACGTCAACTGTATACATGAAGTAAGGGGTTAATTTTGCAGGCGAATACCATACAAACCAGCTCCTTCGTGACTCGTCACTGTTTGTCTTTCCAATATAGCGGTGTAACTACTGAAAATTTTGATCTGACCAAGTGGACCTATGGTGGCCAATTGAGTAAAAATTAAGACAAATCGCAATGGCAGGTGCCTCAGTATCGTGGTATATTGAGACTGAAATATCGAGATGCCCTCGCCCGTATCTTACGTGAACGCTGTCTCCAACCCGATCAAAACCATCGTCCAATTGCCCTATCTTTCCTGCTCTTTTGATCGCAGAAGATTACCATGTCATCCATTGAACCCTCTTCGCCATCGGCGGGTCCGGGTACCGATGCCTCTACACCCCTCCCCATACCCAATCGTCCTCGCAAGCAGGGCGCTGCAAAATTTTGGTGTGGCTACAATTTTGGCGCGGCCTACACACTCGCTTCTTTCGGCAAAAAGGATATGGCCGAATCCTTTTTAGATTTTATATGAACTGCCAAAAACATTTATCTGCATAATTGCCAGTGGCAATGGGTTTTGGGGGGAGAGAGAAAAAGAAGAGATAATGATGTGTATATTGCTTTTGTAATTAACTAGCCGGAATTTCAATGCTGTAAATACAAACCTTCTTGGGAAAACTCTAGTGTTCACGAGAGACAAAAATATTTATCACCCTTTCGCAAAGTTTTGTGAGAACTTGTTTGTGGTCCAAGTAAATCAATCTCCTTCTGGGCTGCTTGGCTATCTAAGTAGTCATTGAACTTGGTTCCGCTATCTCAAGGTCTGTCTTCACTTCGCAGGAGCGCCTCAATAGCAGGAGTTTTGTCCCTTTGCTTATGTTGCACGATCCCGCCGGTCCCCATCTACAGCCGTGAGGTGGTCGAGCCCAATGTTCGCCCGTCGGCACCTGGTCATTTTGATCAACTACATTGACTACGGGCCGAGGGGATCCCCTCCTCCTCAATCTGCCGCCCAATAACGATTTGCCATTTGGAGGAACTCTGCTCAAATACCTGCTGCACCTGTCGCATGGTCATGAAGCCGTGGAATTTGGGCTCTATGACCGGCAACCGACCACTTGGAAATCAAAGAAGCAGCCCAGGTTTTTCTGCCTTCGGTGCAAGTACCGATCTGCGCAACAGAACTGGCCGAATAAACTGTGGCCGACTTTGCAGTTCAATGGGGAGCGGAGATGCTCGAAGAATAAGCGATAAAGAAATTAAAATCGTTACTTCTATTTACGGAGAGGCTAGATAAATCCAATGACCTTGATAGGCGTACCTTGTGTAATATAGGCGGTCCCCCAAGCGCAGCTGGAAACTTTCATTCCTTTTTTTCTGCCATTAAGCTTTGCAAAGTTTGATCAATGCGATCCATCGATACCATGAATTTAATCTCCTCAACCGTATCCTCTCCCATAAAGATTTTCGACTTTTCAGACCAACCAACGTTGAGCTCTTCGCTCCATGGCAACCGAAAAGAAATCCGATACTGCAAAGGATTCTCCCGTACAAGCTTAAGGAAATAGTCACTATTGAGCCCGTTCTTTTCCTCGTTGAGAAAATCTTGAGGTAGATACTGAGGAATCTCGCCTTCAGCGAGGAAAAGCTGCCGGCGACGATTCCAACGAAATGTCACTGGGATATTCGTTTCTGAGTCAAGGTACATTTCGATGCGTTCTACCGACAAGTGGGATGACTGACTGATTTCTCCACCTGAATCCAGGGCACTGGCAATTGTTTTGTCTTTGCCCTTGCTCTTACTGCATCAACGTCTTTTGGGCGATTGAGAGCTGCCTGCACCGGAGTCGGGCCCTCTTTTCCTCGAGGCCGAACCAGCCCGAGAAGACGTCACTTCAGTCAGCGGACGTTTTTCCAGAAGGGTAGATCCTCCAAAACATTCCTCCAAAGCATTCCTCCGACAAACCATTCCGACAAACCATACCTTTCCCCGCCACGTAGTACATATATACTCATGCATCAAGGTATCCACTTGAGGGAGACCCACGAGTACAAGACGGCCGCAAGTCTTGCTTTCCTATTTATTCCTCTTCATTTTGACTCTTGGGTCGGATCTGCAGGGACTTCAGCAGAGTACCAACTAGCTCAGCCGTCCTATCAGAATGCTTCATCACAGAATAGCTCACGCACAACTGCCCCGGAGGTGCCGTCCAGACACTCAACTCTTCCCATATGTGCCTTTTCTGGTGACGAGAGCTCTGGGGTGCGAACAAAAAAGCAGCTAAGAAATCATGCTCCAATCAGTGGATATCTGACATGAGGGAATTTTTTTTTTTTTTTCTTTTGGGCAAACCAAAGAGATTGGATTATGTATTACGCCGTGTGACGCATACCAAATCAAGTGGCACTACAACGATGTGGTGCTTTAGTGGACGGAAAGCTTCGCATACCGCCAGTTAGACAAGAAAGAAATTACGACCCTCCGTGCTAGTTATAATCTCTCTATCTATAATACTATCACAAAACGCTTCTCTAACAAATTAAACCCTTTATTTATCCAAATAAATTGTGTCTTAAGTTCCTTTAGAAGCGACCGGCCTTAATAAAAACGGAATTCTATTTCTATAAAATATAACCACGACGTCCCTTTCCTTTAAATCCGCCGGACCCATCCCTACATAACCATTCTTAATAAAGAACGGCCATTTCCTATTTATATATTCCATTAATTACCTATAATTCATCTCTTTACGCCTTATTATCTTATTAAACCCCAGAACCGCATCTAACTAATCTCCTCTAACCACTTTTATACATCACTATCAGCTCGAGGCTCATATACTTTTCTGCCACTCAAATATCCTCTTGCTCAGGGCGACCTTTAAAATATATCCGATATTCTATTTTACAACTTTTAGTCGAACGGGGCCGTATAACCTCCACCCCCAAATAAAGCCCTCTATAATTCCTCTCAAAATCCTCGATAAGCCCGGGGTCTAGAATATTCTTACGAGGCTCCCAACTACAGCTTCCCTGTTTTAATAGAGTTATTTGGGCTCCAAAAATAGGACCCTCCTTATCCAGCCTTATTTTTGTCCCTATAAGAGCGGGAGGCTCCAAACTTAAATTATGGGAGTATCGTGTGAAATTGGCGATTTTAGAGAATGACGAGCGTAGGGTGAGCGTAGGGTGAGCGGTGGTAAGCTTAAGGTAAGCCGAGGGTGAGCCGAGGGTAAAGCGAGCCTGATTTTGGGCTAACCATGTTTGGACGAGATACAAAAAGTTTTAGAGACCGACTACCTAGGTAAATATCTCTCGCGCGGGTTTGTATCCGTTTTTACATGTTATTATCACAGTTCTAGGAGTCGACAAGGGTTATGTAACCATCGACTCTCCATCTTCGTGGCTTTCATATATACCTCAGAGGTACCTAGGTAGGTAGGTAATGTAGCTAGGAACCAACCTACCTTAGTTACCTATGTAGACAAACCGGCTTTGAAAACGATCTGCTAGGCAGAACTAGTTAGGTATGATAGATACTTGCCTAGGTATGTATGCTCTCAACATGATAGTAGTCGTAAATTTTTTTAATGTAGGTATATACTTGGCTTGCTCGACCTGTTTATTCGATTAAATCATATTTGCCCTCTTATAAATAAAGCATGGTTCTCTTAGTCCACACAACTCTCCCTGGGTTGCTGGATTTGGCATTTGAGTTTCTAATGGTGTAACAAAATGACACAAAATGTTGTAGAGGTTTATATTCAGACCTGCTTTCACCACCCATACAGTCTGCTACCAGGAAAAGAGGGCAGTCAACATTGCATGAGACAGGGAAGATGGTAAAGAAAATCAAAGTGGTGGTAGTATTGGTCAGTAGATCTCAAACAATCTTTCGGCGGGTTTAGTATCCAAAAACTCCCCAAACATGATACCATCAACATATGCATCGCCCTGGAACTCAAACCCACCATCTTTGGTGCCCCGCGGTCGTAGAATGATCGGCGACGGCACACCCCAGAGGAGAGTTACCACGTCCCCTTCGCGAACAATCTTGTGTCCAGCTCCAAGCATGCCTTTGGATGTTTTGAAGAGGGTCCGCCCACGGAACCCACAAGCGGCAGAGTCCCGAGTTTCCTGGCGAACGCGGGCAACGTCATCTTCCAGAGTACCATTGCTAACGGTCGAGGATGACACCACGCTATATCTGAGAACTTCACGCTTTACATAGTCAATTTGTTTCTCAGTAAGGCCACCCACGTCGACCTTCCCTGGTCGAAGTAGTATTCGCATAAGACATCGTATTTCCTCGTCCATTCTGGTAGGGCATGATCCTTTATTGCCTGCGTTGCGAGATGGCGTCAATTGTCCCCACTCCACACACCTCCACACATAGTCTTCTGCTGGACCCGTCTCAGGGCCCAGGCCGACAAAGTGATAAACAGACGAAACGAAGTCGTCTGGGTTTTTCGGCCATGTTGGGCACCACTCATCGATCTTGAAATATTCGGGTGGCTCCATGACTTCTGTGATCACATCCACCTGACAGCCTAAACATTCCAGCACAGCCGGGCGGCTGAATTTTTCGCAAGGCATCGCGGACGGAGCTCCTGCGCTGGCATCGAAAAAAGTGCTGTACCGAACAGGAAACACTGGCATGCCGTATCTTCCAATTAGACGCCAATCAGGAACCCATGTGGGTAGGTTGTCGGGATTTGTCTCTTTCGGCACCACTTCGTCCAGAGTTCTCCCCTCAGAAATGCAAAGCATGCTTCTTGTCAGGGTGCTAAACACGTCAACGAGCGACCGAGTGTAATCAGCGCGCAAACCCAACTTGTCGGCGCTATCGATTACTCCCAGCAGCCCAAAGACAATATCGCGAGGATCAGATGCCGAGTAGTATGGACGACCGGGCGGCGCTCCATGCTCGACCAGGATGTCGCTTAACCTCACAGGTAGTTGCAGAAAGCGCAAGTTGCGTATTTCAAAAGGCTTTATCGTGGGCCAGAGTGTTCCCGGCAGCGGCATGAAAAAGCCATGTTGTTTCGCGTCGAGATGACTCTTCGTCCCGTTCCTTGGCACATCCCAGAGGATCTGGAAAAATGCTTGGAACTGGTCCAACAATACAGTCTTCTCCCCGCACATTACTTTTCCTTTTTTCGCAAGCGCCACTTCTTGGAAAATCCAAACCCGGTGCCAGTATTCTCTCTGCAGAATGTCCACAATACCTTGGAGTAGATACCCACCGCCGCCCTCAGAGGTCAAGTGATTTGGTGATTGTCCGTACAAACCCTTCTCCTGCAGAAGTGACACCATCACCCTTGTCAGCGGAGATAGCCCAGAGTGAACCACATCGCTCGAGCCCATTTCGGAGGGGGAGGCCACACTGTTCAGCTGTTTGCGGTACATGTCTCTCGACAAGTGGACTTCCTCGTTAAAGGGCCCCAAGGCGCCTGCTGCAACTGCTTCCCCGCCGGCACGGGCAACCATATCCATGACATCGTCGGTATGCTTGGATCCGAGTCCTAACCACATGTAGACCGTTTCTGCTCCTGAAAACACCGCGGCCATGTCGTTGGTGTGCCAGCTCTTTTCTTCCAGGTCCCGCTGATTGATGCAGATGGAATCGATCCAGAGCCAGCCTGAAATCCCATTCCGGTCCAGCTGCTCCAGGGCGGAGTGCAATCTTTTGCCCACAGGAAAAGTCTCGCCGTTGACAGTGATGTTCACGGTATCGGACGCGTCACCCCAGACGTACGATAGGGCCGAGTACTCATCGTGATCGAGGAAGCCATGTCGAAGTTCGAGGCTGATGTGCTCTATTCCACGGTCAGAAGGTAGAAAGCGGACGAGTCTAAACTCGCGTGCTTCGCGGTTAAGCGGTTCGTGTGTGAACATTGATGCGAGTAATACGGTGAAAGATGATGGTGCAATTACGGACTTCGTAGCATGCATTCGGTGTCCAGAAAAAAAAAAAAAAAAAAAAAAAACGCATCGCTTCCTTCTGACAAGGTGGCAGGTGATTTGGGTTGCCTCAGATCCCAGATCAGGCAGCAGTCTTCGGCCCCCAACAAAGATTTTGACCGTCAAGGTCTTTTGCCTGTGAAGGTCATTCCCAATGGATAGTATTTTCACGCATTTCTTCCCATCGCCTTGCACCGCTGATTCCGGAGATTTCATTGAAAAATGGAAGCAATCTGGAGATGATTGGGAGGGAGCGGGGGAAAACTGAGACCTGCGGTATTCGTGCAGGGTCCAATAAGGACAAGCGGTCTGCACTGCATGGAGCAGCTGCTCCTGAGTGGAAGGACCCGTTTCCCTGCATAGGGGTCTTGAAGAATGTCTCGCCTAAAGAAAATCGGGGTTTCTTCAATCATCATTCTCAGCTAATCATCATCACCGCTTTTCTCTCATCACTTCTTTCCTACCTGGGGTTTTTTTTTTTTTTTTTTTTTTTTTTTTTTTCCAATTCCATATTTTTTATTAGATCATTTTCTTGTTTTCCTCTCCCGATCGTCGATTTGCTTCTTGGCGTCAAACGTTTGGGTTTCACATGGCCAGTCCCACAGAAGCGAAATGACGTAATGGGGTTCTCTCGCGACGGCCCACGACTCAGCGCCATTCGCTGGCCATCTTGTGCTTTCGACGTCAGAACAGGCGCCATGCCAAGCGATCGGCGCCATGGCTGGATACGATTGGCAAGGCACTTGTTGGGTTTTGGCGCATAAACACCATGCCGTCAGCGGCTCTGGGAGCTGTCCACCGTCCACGACATGAGCGGTCTGGTCCTTTCATCACGAGGGTATTGACGTGTGGTCGTTGAACCGGTTCTTGGCTTTCCAGCCACCTGCTGGGGGCATTTTTACCCAACCAAGGAAAAAAACAAAAACAGGTTCATCAGATCTTGTAACATGCAATAACTTTGGGCAGATAAAAAGTATATGTTCTCCCTTCCCCATTCCCTTGCTTCTCCAAACTTTTGCCCATCAACCCAACTTTGCACTGTTCAAAGTCTCACATCCACGAGACCAATCATCGTCCCCCGACAACACACACCCACACCCACACACACACCTCAACTACAACACTCAAAAATGGCACACGGCAACAACCGCGCCCGCACCGGGCTTTCCACCTTTCTGCTTGCCAGTTCGGCAGTCGTCTGGATCTCGTCGGTGATTGTCATGGGCATTCTCGCCTACCTTGTTTCCGAGGGCTGGAGAGGTGATCACGTCGTCTACACTCTGGTTATTGTAAGTTTACGTCCATGCTGAGACTTCTGAGGGTGACATTTTGTCCTGGGATGCTAACATTGCTACCAAGTCCGTCCTCACAACCGTTTTCTACCTGGCCGCCTTCTTCCTTGCCGCCTACCCCGGCTACGTCCTCCTCTTCAACCTCATCTTCTCGTACCTCTGGATCGTGGCCGTCAGCTTCCTGGCCAGCGATTGGACGTACAGCCACAGCTCTCTGTTGAACGCCGCCGAGGCCTTTGCCTTTATCGCCTTCTTCTTCTTGCTGTTCAATGTTCTCTACGACTGGCACAATGGCTTCTACCGCCACGGACGCACCACCGCCGTTGTCTAAATGTCTTGGTTTGGAAGTTGTGTGACGAGTAAAAATTGGAAGTAATCATGAGGTCGGATCGTTAGACATTCATGATGACGACAAGACGACTTGGAGGAGAAAGATGTTAAAAAGAAGGAAGAGTTGAAGGATGGGAACGATGGGAATGATGGGGACGATGATTGAATAAGGGAAAAAGGAGGGCTATGATACCCACTACTAATTTATGATACCACGGGTTTTTCCGGATTTGGAGCATTCGTTTTGGAACAATATTTGGAGCGTTGAATTTTAACCCTTTTTTTAAAAAAAGGGGATTAATAAATGATATATTTTTGCAATCGAGAATATTTGTTAAAAAATGAAACAAAATATAATCTTGTGATTGTGGTCCAAGAAGTGCCTTAACATCTCTCTGGCCCCTTGCCGTACGCGTGCACTTCATGGAAGTGGTGATTACAGTTGCCGATCTAGGTGTATCAGGTCTCTTCCTGGAAGCATGCATTTGCCAAAATGCCGTTGGACCTGGATTAAACCCATAATTACTACCTACCACTCAAGGAACTGCGTTGGGACCTCTCAACATTGGTCGGTACCCCGGTGGCGCAGCCAAGGTAACAGTCAGTCAGGACTCGGAATGTTACACCAACAGGAACAATCTCGAAGTAAGATCACGGTGACATTTTATTTGCAGCCCTGCAACCTGATTGGGCGCTTCGGACCTGTTTAGAGTGATTACCTGTATTCAGCATTGAAACCATACGTCATGGAATACTAATGATTTATTTGAACATTATATAACAAGTAGGGTATCTAGGTATATTCTCGCTTGAGTCATTCAGTCGGTAGCAAATCCACACGCCCACAACTACATCAACTCTAGTCAAAAATGCCATCTCGATCGAGCTCTCTCCTGGCAGCGTGCCTCTACCTGGCAAACCTCACCGCCGGGCACACAGTAGTCACGTACCCCCTATGGCGAGGCAACACCCTAATCGCCAATGACACGTTCCCTAGAGGAATGCAATGGACTTATCCATGTCAGTAGCACCTATAGTATGAGCAACATTTCCAGGGCCTCTATTGATTAGACTGACTTTCTCCCTTCCCCGGTCCCAGGCGGCGGCATAGAACCAACCACCAACAGGACCTACTGGCCTCTCGGTGAATCAGGAGGAGCAGTCGCCCTCCAGCCGGGGTGGTTCAGAGGGCACGAGCAAGGGCTGATCTACATCAACATCGGGGTAGGAGAAAACCCAGAGAATTACTCTTTTCCCTTGACCGTGTTTCACTTCACCGGGGTGCCGGGCAACAACCCTTACCCGGGGACGATTTGCCTGCCTTTTGTGCGGTTGAGCGAGGAGGTCAGGCGGTTGGGACTGAAGGAAGGGGACAAGGCGAGCTTGCAGGTGGTCGAGGCCAGTGCGCACGGGGCGGCTCAGTATAACGTGAGTTTTATTCTTTTTTTTTTTTTTTCTTTTTTTTTCTTTCTTTCTTTCTTTCTTTCTTTTATAAAAAAAAAAAACGACGCTTGATGTCAAGCAGGGAAAATTACTTTGTGAAGCTGACAAGAATGGGAAATTAAAAAAAAGTGCGCGGACATCATTTTCACCGAGGACATGCGACTTGTACCTCAGGTCAACGAAACAAACTGCTTCAACTCGACAAACATTCACATGAATGAGGTTAACTTCCCGGCCCCCGTGCCGACGAGCGCATCTGCATCTGCATCTGCATCTGCATTTGCATCGATGAGTTCGACCACTACGTTGGCTACTGCCGATGTGACAAACTCTGAAAGTGTTGGCACTGGTAGTTCTGCGAGAGCCAGGGGTGAACCAGTCGTTGGCATGTGGGCTTCTCTGTTGACAATTGTTGCTGGGAGATATCTTGCCTGAAATAGGTAGGATAGATAGTTGGTAGTGGGGGAGGGGAGGTGGGGGAGGGAGGGCAGGGGGCAGGGTGAGACTTCGTTTGTGGAGAAGTGTTCATGACGAACAATACACCAAATTGAAATTACCTCCCAAAATGTGGAGACAAAAGCTCTGTTTTGGGAAAGTGGGGTTGTAATTACACGTATGTATCGTCTTGGCCTTGGATTTTGAACGCGCACCCCTGTCCAAAAACGCGCCAAATAGTCGCGTCAAAAATGCCCAACATCCCACTTTGTTTACAGCGTGTTTACAACGACCATGCTGTTTTGTATTGTTATTTCCCAAACCAGACTTATAAACGCCTCCTGCATAAACTTTTTTTTTCTACATCTTTTTGGGAACACCATCACTGGAATAAGTAAGCACGACAAGGTGCATTGTGCATTGTATTGAAGAAAAAGAAGAAATAAAAAACATGCCTGGTCAACCCGATTTGGTGCAGGGACATCGTCCCCGGCCCTCCATTTCTTCAAGCTCTTCTACAATGCGCACCATATCGGTATCGGCATCCGCATCTGCATCCGCATCGGCATCAGCATCAGCATCAGCATCGGCATCATCCCCTCGCACGCACCCCACCACTAGTCTCGAACACAGTCAAGATGCGCCTGGCTCACCGCCAAGTCCCTCACCAAGGACCTCAACCGCCCTCCTGGACCGCCATGGACTTCCCCGCAAAGTCAGGTTTTCCACGACAGCATCCCGAGCTGTCGCGCATGGCCGAGTTCAAAAGTCAAGACACCGCGACCAAAGCCACCGTCTGGAAAACGCTGCAGTCACAGCCGCCACCCATCTGCTGCGCGAATCAACACCAATCCCTGACACGCAGTCGCCTTACGATGATGAACCCCCTCTCGAACCATCTACCCCCCGCCGCTCTCACCATCGTGCAAGGCCATCTCACCACGCGCCAGCACCAGTGACAATCTCGCCCGAGTCGGAGGACGGGTACGGGTATTCGCTGCACAGAGTCTTCAAACCCGGCACCCCACGAACGCCCCTGGCAGACATCACGCCCCCCAGTTCGACAAGACACAGATCCATGGCCGAAACTCAGTCAACCAACCCATTCGACACCGAGTTTGAGCGCATCGAGTACATGCAGCAAAACAGTCTTCGTTCCCGCGCTCCCGAGCCAACCCTCAAAGAAGCAGTCAACCTCTTGACCGCCGAGGAAGCCAGACGGTTGTTGCTGCTTTATGCCGAGTCGCACGAATCCTTGTCTGATCTCATCCGAGAGATTGCTCACACGCGCGTCACTCTTCAAGGCAGCCACGCCGGCAGGAGGATTCGCGAAAGGGATGAGAACCGCATGATCAACCGTAGCTGAGGCAGCCTTTTGTTTTATCGATTGTGACTTCTTTACGCCGTTGTCAAGTTTCGGTATCACACACGGGCCACCGTGGCATAATATGTCACGCACCCCCAAAAGGGCGCACAGCCGATACGAGCGAGCTGTTTGTGCTTCGCGGAATCGTGGCAGGCGCTTATCAAGGCAAGTTGACCAACTGTTGTGTGTGAGACGAGGATACAATCCGGTTCTCTAAAGAAAAGCTCGACTGACTTTGCATTTCAGATCTCACTGGCTTGGAGCTCGTTCACACATTGTGATTCGGTCCAAAGCGCCGAGAAACTCACACTCATCCATTCGACCACGATTTACTTCCATTTCTAAATTAGGTTCGGTTTACACAGATCATGACCAACCGCCGGAGCGACATTGTGCCAAGACGGTCCTGGTAACGCACACACAACAGCTCCCTTATGACAGATGCACTAGTTAGGTATCTAGATACCTTAAACAGGCACCGCTGTCGCCGAGCTGTGCGGGATGCCAAGGCAAAACCGTTTCCTACGCGCGCGCCTTTTTTTTTTTTTTTTTTTTTCCTTGGTCCCATATGACCGGAACCGACGCAGAACCCGCTAACCCAGCGGCCACTATTTTCTTTTGTCCGTGTCCGCCAGGGCACAAAGCCGCTAATAAGGTCTTTGGTAGAGGGCTCAAAGTATAAGTCCTGTGTCCGGGCAGTAGGCGCCAATCTCCGAGCCCGGTCCTAAATAAGACCTCTTGAGTTTGTTTAAAACAAGATTCCCCATCAACCTCGACACTCTTTTGCAAGAAGCAACCAACAACGGCATCTTTACGCTCCTTATATCTTTTTTTTTTTTTTCTTTTTTTTTTTTTCCCCGTGGTTTCGGATCATGTCCTCGACTAGGATTCATACGATGCCACACTTTCGATGGCTCCTAGCGGTCCTCGCCATTATCCAACTCGCCACTTGCAGTCCGGCGCAAACACCGTCCGCAGCCCAAAGACCGGGTGACCCCGTAAATATGTCCGATTCACCTAATCCGATCCAGATCGGCGCGCATAAGGAGAACGTCGTGTCAACAGCCATACGGACCACCACCATCACAAGAACCACCCTTCAAACCGTGACAGCTCCGCGGGACGGAATGCCCACGGTGTACAGAGCACAAGGGGAACCGGTCCATTCGACAGTTCCCTCTCCTAGTTCCACGCCAACCAATCATGGCCCCCCGCTCAGCATCCAAAAAGTCGCAGACCCGGTCGTCATCCACCCCTCGGGAGTCTACATCCGCGCCAGCTCGCTCTACAACAACACCAACCACATCATTGCCGGCTTCGCTGCGCCTTCTCCCGGTAATGCCTCCTCAAAGTCCCTGCTGGCATCCGCCTCGACCAACGGAGGCAAATCCTGGTCACACCTGGGCGAGATCTGGAGGATCCCAGACCCAGCCTCCCACGACGTCGACAACGCCTTTCCGCTTCAACTGCCCTCGGGTCGGATCCTGTACGCGTTTAGGAACCACGACCTGCGGGGCGGCAGCTACGCCTGGTACAGGATCACCGTCTGCGCGAGCGACGACGGAGGCAAGACCTGGTTTTTCCTGAGCCAGGTGGAGGAGAGGCAAGCAAATACCCAAAGAGGTAAGAATAACGGCCTGTGGGAACCGTTTCTGAGGGTTGGGAGAAAGCGCGGGGAGGTGCAGGCGTTCTACTCGGCCGAGAACGGCGGCGACAGTCAGGATAACGTCATGAGGTGGAGCGATGACGGCGGGAGGACCTGGAGCCGGGGGACGGTGGTTGTGAGCAACGGTTCCGGGGGCGGGAAGAGGAGCAGGGACGGGATGATGGGGGTTGCGGAGGTTGATGGGAAGGGGAAGTTGATGTGAGTTTTCTTTTCTCTGAGTTCTTACTCTGATTTATGATAAAGGATATTTGATTTTTGCTGACTTTTGAGGGTTGTGTCAGATGCATATTTGAGAGCACCGAGTCTGGCGTCTTTGCAATCACGAGGGTCCTGTCCGATGACGACGGACGGACCTGGCATTCGAGAGCGAGGGTCTACACGGCCGGCGGCGGCAAGAACGCCGGCGCGCCGCAGGTTAACTCCGTAGGAGGTAGCTTGGTGGCCAGCTTCATGACCAATGAAGGGTCGGGAACCAAGGAGATTGACGGCGGGCAGATGAAGGTCGTCATGAGCAACGACGGAGGCAGGACGTGGAGCAGCGACGGCGTCAAGAGTCAGCAGCAGGCCGCGGTTGCGGGAGATCGCGGGAGCCACTGGCCTGGCTTGTACACGCTGGATGGGCAGCACTTTTTGGCGCTTTACTCGAGGGACGGGGTTGGAGCTGTCAGTCAGATGTACCGGGTTGTTAGGGGGGGATGACGAGTGATGGGCCTCTAGGTGATCATACATATGAACAACAACAACAACAACAACAACAACAACAACAAAGTTGTTGTATCCTTTTGGACCTTTGCAGTGTACTCCGCAGTCATGTTTCAACCAAGTGAATGCAGTTTTGCCCTCTGCATAGGTATGGTTTTGCAAGCTTTCCGATGAATCATCGGTTTTTTTTTTTTTTTTGGGGGGGGGGGGGGGGAAAAAAATTTGGGTTTTTTTATGAAATTTTATATTATGGTTTTGGGTAAAAATAAATCATATTTTAATTTTGTTGTTTGGTATTGTTTGGG
>MU864932.1:0-198208 GCA_033576145.1 Cladorrhinum samala | reverse complement strand
ACTGCCCCGCCCCCCCCTCCCCCTCCTCCTCCTCCCCCCCCACCCCCGCCTACCGCGGGTTTTCTGGCCGGCGGGGCGGGGGGGCCCCCCCCAATCAAGATTCGGATTATTTCTGAAATTTTATCTTATGCTTTTGGGGAAAAATTCCTGCATGTTTCATTGAGTAGGTAGGTAAGGGTTGGGGAAAAAAAATATCACTTGTTTTAGTAGAACCTTGGGAAAACTTGTGTGCATGGGGTTTAGAGGTATATATATATATATATATGTATCTATGGCCTTTTCAGGGCGAGAGGACAAGTAGGTATGTACGTACTGTACCATATCTATGATCTGTGGAAAGAATTTCTGTTATATCAAAACCTGAGCGTTTTTAGGATAAAAAAAGGAACAACTTGGACTGCAATGATTAATTGTCACTTTCTTCTCTTGTTTTTTTTTTTTTTTTTTTTTTTTTTGCCTGTTGCGTGGATGGGGCGTGCTCACTCGAAACAGTTTTGATGGGACTTGAAGAAACTCACTCTACCTTAGGTAAGTAGGTATTTATGTACATGCACAAGGTACTCATTTAATGTAGATGCCATCAGGTGTCAGACATGGAATCTTATCTAAATATTCTGAATTGGTGCCGAGTGGCTGTCTAACAAAATGATGTGGCAATTTTAATCAGGTATCAGCATTGTGCGAAAAAAGGTTTGTACCACCCAGTGTCTCCTGAAGAAACCACTGCAGCGTAGACCGCCGTTGTGGATGCGGTGATGAATCCGAATTCGCATTTGTAAGCATCATTTACGAATGGTGTGTGTGGGTGGGGGCCACAGGGGGGGATCTGTAATCAAATGAGAGTGGGAAATGTTCATCAGCAGCCATCATCCTGTGATACCCATCATCCAAACACAGCACTCAAAAAAATACCAAAACAAAACTTCAAAGCTATCAGCACATGCCCGACCCCAGCAAGTAAACATGGATGCTGCATCGATATCCCAATTGAACCGGCGAAAGGGCAAGTCCATACTGACCTGAATACCTGCCTGCCCCAAACAGCATGTTAGGCAGTGAATAGGTTACACAACTAAATTCGCTGACAAGTTTATTAGCCTGCGATCTTTGCTTCGTAAAGAAGATTAAATGTGACACGATGAAGCCCCATTGCTCGAATTGTAAACAGTATGGAGCCGAGTGCAAGACTACAGCTGTGCGCCGACGCGCTGTCCAGCCAAAACCAAAACCGAAACCAGCAACGACCGAAGCTGGCCCTGCTTCGGAGGACTCACGCTCTTCACCGGAAAGGTGCACACCCCTCATACCTTGACAATCCCAATCAGATGGCAGGCATCGCTGACGCAACTTAGTCAAAAGAAGATATCGGATCTGGAATCCCGTCTCGCCAGGATCGAGGAACAACTTCAGCAGGTCCTCAACGTGGCATCTGCCGCCCTCGTCAGCGCCAAAGCCAACAACGCCAAAAGCAATCTCACACCAATGGACCCGGTCCTTGCGGCCATGGCATCCACCGACCAGCCGCCGCTCGCAGGAGACACCGTCACTTCCTGGCTACAAGCTTCCAACACATCCGGCAACTCGGCCTCGTCCCCTTCCACCTGCTTCTCCTCGTCCCCACCGTCGACAGAATCCACTGCAACCATCATCCGCCCCTCCCAATGCTCCCCCAAGCTTCCCCCCATCGAAGCCATCCTCCCCATGGTCGACCACTACTTCACCCAGATAAACCCCGTCATTCCGTTATTCTCCCAATCATCTTTCACCCGCCTCCTCAACGAATGGTACACCTCGCCACCTTCGCGCCGGACAAACGCGGCCTGGGCGGCGGTAAACATAGTTTTGGCCCTCTCGTCCCGGCTGCCGGCGACTCCAATCCGGTCCGTGGATTTCCACTCCGAAACCACCGCAGCGTTCGCTACATACCTCTCCAACGCCCAGTCCGTCCTCTCCGAACTCGTGGTGCGCGACCAGGACCTGTTGGGTCTCCAGACCCTCCTGGGCTTGGTGCTGCTCTACCAGACCTTACCGGATCCACGTCCGGGAACCGTCTTGATCGGCGCCGCGGTCCGCCTGGTCCACCGGCTCAGGATGCAGAGCCGCGACGAAATTCGGATCCTCTATCCTGCAGAGGAAGGTTTACACCGTACCCGGCTGTTCTGGATCACTTACATCCTCGACAAGGAAATCTCGATGCGCCATTGCACGCCTTCCATGCAGCTGGACGCCGACATTGATCAGGACCTGCCCTCGCCGGATCCCGCAGATGGGACGGGTGATATCTGGACGTCGGACGGATCGGTCAGGGTGAATTACCTGAGGTTGAGGGTAAGGTTGGCGCACATCCACGGGAGAATTTACGACCTGCTTTACTCGACGCGGAGCACAAAGATTAGTAGCGTCGAGAGGCAGGCACGCGTCGTGAGGCTCAGCTACCTGCTGGAAAACTGGAGGTCGAGCGTCCCGGCCGAGATGCAGCCGGCCATGATGAATAGCAAGATGGGAAGGATGGGCGTGGTTTTCATGGCCAGCATGTTTTGTTCCTACGTGACCTGCATGGCCATGGTCCATGGGGTTTGGAGTCGTAATGCCGAGTGGATAAGAAAGATGTCGAACTATACCAGGATTACACTGTCGGATGCGGGAGAGGAAGAAGGGAAAAGCTGTGGGAGGCAGAACCCGCCACTACCTTCGGCTTGGAAGAGGTGTGTCCAGATTGCGAGGGAGTGTTTGGGAATGATGCAGGCGATCCCGGAGAGCGACAGCAATATCTGGTAAGTCTGCGCTGGGGTGATTGGAGAATATGTAAAAAAAAAAAACTGACCGAGACAGGTTCAACGCCTCGGGTCTTTTCACGTCAACAGTCATCGTCCTCTCCTCCATGTGGGAAAATCCGGGCCATGATGCAATCGAGGAAGATCAGAGAATGACTCAACAAATGCTGGGTTTCCTCGACAAGATTAAGGATTTGGCGGCTTTTATGCCCCTGTACAAGATGCACAGCATTCTGGTCGAGCTGGATGGCAACACCACCATGGCGATCCACGCCGCTCGCGAGAAGCGCAAGGCCCTGAGAGATCGATTACTGGGCGATCCGGACGGGTGGTCTTTGCTGCAGGGGAGTTCTGGCTGGAACCAAAGTGTTGAGATGACAAGCTACGAAGCGACATCTGGCGATGTTATCTCTCCTGGTATGGCGTGGGACACGACCGGGGCTGCGGGTGCAGTTGAGATGAGTCTCGCAATGCCGCTGTCGTCTCTGCAAGAGTTGTTGGGGCAGCATGGAGATGAATTTCCCTCAAGTGGGCAAGTCTTTGAGTTTGGCGATGCAACATTGTGATAACGTAGCTCTAAAATTCCGAGGTTCGGATTATCGATCAAAGGGCCAAGTCCAAGACCCAACGATCGGTTGTCGGGGACCGGAATCTGAAATCTAAGCAGAAATAAAAGAGAAAAAAATAAATAAATAAAGAACAGACGGAAAGCACCCTGGTGGCCCGCTAACGTTAGCTCGGCATTCACAAACAGCGAAAACTTGTGATCCACAGTGACGACATCCCCCGCCCCCGCAACAGGATTGTGGGCTGCCCGAAGATTGGCGAATCAGAATGGTCTGATTACCTCCCGCTCCCGTCGCGGCTGCCCCTCGATGGCACTGACCCCCCCCTTTGAAGCTCGTTGATGTCCCCCGGAGCTGTCGTGCTGGCACGGCATATCGTTCGATTCTCTCTCTCGAAGCACGAATCTTTTCTCTTCAACAACGACCACCCTCTCCCCCACACCCCCTCCCCCGCCCCTCAGCTCTAGATTAACCATATCTCAGCAAACCGACACACATTCTCTTTGCATACACCCTCAACTTGCCCGCCATTTATGAAGGGGCTTTACCGCGTACTGCGCAGCTCCCAATTACAGGTGCAACTACCCCGCCATTTCGGCCGATTTGTCAACTGTAATCCCCGGACAACCCCGGCATCTCGGGCATTGTTATCATCGACAACACCATACAGAATGGCGCAAGAATACAAGCTCAAGGGAGTCACCTCTCTAGATCTCAAGCCGGGAGAAAAGCAAGAGGTCGAGGTCGAGGGTCTGGACGCCAAGGTTCTCCTCCTGAATGCTGGAGGGACCGTCCAGGCCACCGGCCCTCGGTGTACCCACTACGGCGCGCCTCTTGTCAAGGGTGTTCTTGGTACGAACGGGAAGCTCACTTGCCCTTGGCATGGAGGTATGTTATCTCTGCAACATCACGCATATTCGTGCTTTGTCATTGAAGACTGCTGACGTGATTCTTGTCAAAAGCTTGCTTCAACGCCAAGACCGGCGACGTCGAAGATGCCCCCGCGCTCGACGCCCTCCCCGTTTTCAAGACCACCCTCCGCGACGGCGCAGTCTACATCACCGGCGAAGCTGATACCATCAAGGCCGGTCACCGCAAGCCCAAGTTCAAGTGCAAGGCTGTTGGAGGAGACAAGGTTGTGGTTGTTGGCGGCGGATCCGGAGCTCTCGGAACCATCGAGGGCTTGCGCGAGACTGGCTTCGAAGGCCCGATTACTTTGATCAGCAACGAAGGGTATCTTCCCATCGACCGACCCAAGCTCAGCAAGGCTCTCTTGACCGATCTGAACAAGCTGCAATGGCGTGACGCAGAGTGGTACAAGAGCGGAAGCGTTGACGTTGTCCAAGATGAAGTCACTGGCGTCGACTTCGCGACCAAGACTGTCAGCGTCAAGTCTGGTGGAAAGTTTGCCTACACCAAGCTCGTTCTTGCGACCGGCGGCACTCCCAGAGTCCTGCCCCTGCAAGGCTTCAAGGTTCTTGGCAACATTTTCACGCTGCGCAATGTGCACGACGCCAGCAAGATCAAAGAGGCAATCGGCGAGAAGGGCAAGAAGATTGTCGTCATTGGCTCATCTTTCATCGGCATGGAGATCGCCGTCGCGACGTCCAAGGACAATAATGTTACCGTTGTTGGTATGGAGAAGGTGCCCTTGGAGCGGGTACTCGGCGAGAAGGTCGGAAGCATTATCCAGAAGGGAGTCGAAGGCAAAGGAGTCAAGTTCTACATGTCGGCCGGCGTGGAGAAGGCGGAGCCATCTGGCTCCGACCCATCCAGGGTTGGCTCCGTCGTCTTGAAGGATGGCACAAAGCTCGAGGCTGACCTCGTCATCCTTGGAGTCGGTGTTGCCCCTGCGACTGAGTACCTCAAAGACAACAACGTGCTTAAGCTGGAGGAGGATGGAAGTATAAAGGTTGATGAACACTTCTCCGTCGTTGGACTAAAGGATGTTTATGCCATTGGCGACATTGCGACATACCCATATCATGGTCCTGCTGCCGAGGGCAAGTTTGTCCGCATTGAGCACTGGAACGTCGCCCAGAAGGCAGGCCGCATTGCTGCCGGTCACATTACCAATCCCACCAAGGCCGGCCTCCAGTCAACCTTCTTCTCTCCAGTTTTTTGGAGTGCTCTCCACGCTCAGCTTCGTTATACTGGCAACACGCTCGCGAGCGGCTGGGATGACGTTGTTATTCAGGGCAACCCAGACGAAGGGAAGTGGATTGCCTACTACACCAAGGGGGAGACTGTTGTTGCCATGTCCAGCATGGGCGCTGATCCTGCCATGTCTCAGTTTGCTCAGCTGTTGGAGCTTGGGAAGCTGCCAAGCAAGAAGCAGTTGCAGGATGGGCTGGATATTTTGAGCCTTGGTCCTCCCCAGTGATCCAGGTTATTGTTATTAGTTAAAGATGTTTCAGTAATGTGCAAGGAAAAGGGTGTTGTGAAGGAACGACGGAAAGGATGAACCCTAACCCTAGTTATTAAGCACTGTGGTTTTTCCCTCACAAGGGCTCCACTGTTTTTTTTTTTTTTTTCTTTTTTTTTCTGCAAGAATTTTGTTATATTCTCAGACACACACACACCCAAGTACACAGAAATGAATGACATGAACTTAATCCGCGATCGGCATATTTAACAAGGTTTTGTTTTCCAGGAATACCAAACCATCGCAAACAATGGATACTCAGTGATATCTACAACTTTTATGGCCCTTCCCTCCACGTTATTCTCTTCTCCTATCGCGATGCATCCGATCGCCGTTACAATCGTTCGACTCCTCCTCTGGGTGTTTAATCTCGCGACTCTCACACTTCTTACCGTAGTTACTTATAGAATTTGCTTCCACCCATTGGCTCGAATTCCTGGACCCAGACTTGCAGCCGTCTCGAACGTCTGGCAGGCAAGATACGTTCGGGATGGAAGAATACGCCAGCTTGCGTTAACTCTGCACAAGAAATACGGTCCAGTCGTGAGAGTTGGTCCGGAGGAGGTCTGGGTGTGTGATGGCGTGCAGGGAGTAAGACAGATTTATGGTAAGAAGAAGCTTATCCAATTGCACTCAGCCTACCTACTACCTATTTCTCAACTTGATGCGATGCTAATCTGATATAATCAAGGAGCGGTCAATGGCTGGGAGAAGAGTGATTTCTACTGTGAGTTTTAACCCCTTAATCTCCTTCCCACCTGTATGGGAAACAGCCCTAATAATGTAGCAGACGCTACCGCCCTCAACAAACCTACCTCGTGGTCTTGGGACTGGAGGAGCTTTAGACTGAAACTCCAATGGCCGGACACGTTGGATCTCCTCTCCGAATTCGATACAAAGCGGTACCGAGGACAGCGCCGCCTGATCGGACCGACATACTCGGCTACCAATCTCAGAAAGTTCGAGCCAGCAGTGGAAAGCGTGGTCAGACGGGCAGTAGAGGAGTTAAAGAAGGTAGGTGACCGGGAGGTGGATCTAAAACAATGGATGCACATCCTCGCGGTGGAGTGCCTGGGCGAGGTGGTGCTGAGCTGGTCGCCGGGGTATATCAAAGCAAGGTCGGATGGAGGGACGAGCGGCCAGAGTTACATGGGGTGGAACAGGAAAAGTGTTTTTGGTCTGTTTCCCACAGTAACGGCAGTGGGCTTCTGGTTGAAGGGGGCGAGTAGGCTCTGGGCAGATTTGTGGGGGGTTACGTTTACTACACCGAAGGGGTTCAAGCCTTTTTTTACTGTGAGTATTTCTTTACACCCTGTCTTGGACTTTGGGCAGAGTGTGTCCGATTCTGTGCATCCCGGTGCTGACTCGAATGCAGCCGGTGTACCAGAAATCATCAAAACGGATCACAACCGCACTTAAGGCGCCTTTGGAGCCTGTAAAGACCAAAGCGAAGGGGAAGGCGAAGGCGAAGGTGGTTGCACCCCCAAGGGAGGACCTCCTTGCCGACCTTATTGATCTCCATCTGTCCCGGCCAGATGAGTTCACAGAGAATTACTTGCGCCGCATGGCAGTCACGAATTTTGGTGCCGGCCATGAAACACTTTGCTCTACTCTCACTTCAGTCATCGCGCACATCGCGTCCCACCCAGAGGCGCATCGGCGCGTGTGCAGCGAGGCCCGGGGCGAAGCTTCCGCCTCGGCTGATACCACCATGCCGGACACGGCTGAGAAGCTTAATTATACCAAAGCGGCGATCAAGGAGGCGCAGCGACTTTGGCCCGTCATTGGCATGAGCCTGGCCCGACGAGTGCCTGCCGCGGGGACGGGCGAGGTGATAGCTGGACGGCACATCCCTCCCGGCACGACGGTAGGTTGCAACCCTGTGGCATTGCACCGCGACGAGACCATTTTTGGCAGCAATGCGGACGAGTACAGACCGGAGAGGTGGTTACCGTCGGACGTAGACGGAGGTGAAGAGCGGGTGCGCACGATGGAGAGGTTCAATCTGATTTATGGGGGAGGTTCCCGAACATGCCCGGGCAAATACCTGGCAGAAATGATTGTGCTGAAGGTGGCGGCAGGGCTCTTTAGAGAATTCGATGCCGAGATCACGGTGATGCCGAAAGACGACGAGATGCCATGCTACTTCATGGCCATGATGTCAGGAGTAACGGTGAGGTTTCGGTACAAGGGGACCGAAATCTCGAATCTTTGACGGAGCTCGGTAATCATCAACGGTTATCGGTACCGAGTTGATGTGACCCAAGAGCCTGGGCTGCTAATTTCGTGGGGAAATGGTCGATGCTGGTTGGTCGGTTGGTGGAGGGGGTACGTCCATTTCGGGGGCTGAGAGCGTCGCGTTGGGACTAGGAAGGAAACTCAGGTCCCACAAGGGCGCGTATCAAGCGTTTCCGGACAAGCCCGTTCAAGTCTGTCTGCGGCCCATCTCGTGAACAAGGCAAATTCGAAGCGGATCGCTCGAGATGGCCGTGGCCTGATACAACATGGACGTGCAAGTCTTTTACAACTTGAAGTGATATATATAAGAGTCTTTTGGTATCACGGCAGCACATGCCCGCAGGGATGCGTCCTTTCGATGATCCGACAGCTTGGTACGACACCATCTTGCTATTACCACCGGCTTTTATGCTGGAAGACAGCCGAAACCGGGTTGAACCGCCCACGCGTCGTTTGCTGCGCCAAAATATTGATTCATCATCCTTCCTATTGGTACTACCCTGCCACAACCACCCGTCTTTTACCCCACCTTTCAGGACTCTGCTGTGTCCCGGCCAAGGTCGGAGCATTTCGACTCGACCCATCCGACAGTTAGCCCGCATCTCGCATTGTCCTGCCGTTTTTACTGAGACGCCCCGTCAGAATATCGACAAAGTCCGAGACTTTTCCGTCATTTCTTCCGTTTGGTCCGCTCTCGACTCGGACTTTGAGGTTTTTTGCACTTTGCATGCTTGGCGGCCAGCAACTGGCGGCCCGCGGCACATCGTGTAGTACCGCCGTCATGGTCACTCTGACCTGGAAACAAGGAGATGGCTCGGCACAAACCGCTCCCACGGGTCATTCTAGCAGTCGGCCTGAAAGCAACGCAGACGCAAACATGATGGCGACAAATCTCTCCGGGTCGCACCCATGGCCAGGATCGCCGCCACCGCCAGACGCGAGCTTCAACACGAGTCTTGTTCTCGCGGACAATCCCGGTCAATGGACGCACAGCATCGATCGTTGGGCTTTCCAAGATGGCGTCGACGAGGGCTTTGTGGACTCGACACCTGCTTGGTTTGATCCGGCGGACCAGGACATCGACTCGGAAGGGTGGTCAGGATTTGGATTAGAACGGGGATCCGCGCCTATCCCAGGCTCAGAAATTGGGGCACGCGGGGGAGAGTCCATATCATCCCGATCAAGTGCCGAGGAGCTTAGTTTTGAGATAATCGGAGTCGCCAATACGGCGTCCGCGCCCGAGCGGCATTCGGGGTCAAAATCGCCATATTCGACATCTACAGAATCATCACCTTGGATCATTACAACCCCCGAATCAACGGAGAACTCCATAGCCTCTGATGCCGCAGACTGGACGGATCATTTCAGAGAAGATGGGGTTCTAGAAGTTGACGACACGGCTGGATCAGCCCCTGCTCTCGATATCACCGCGCTGCGAAGAGCAGATCCCACATCCAGCCCCGCTGGCCCTGCTCTTGGACCCAGTCGGGTGTGGACACTTCCACCGGTTGGTCTACCTTGCTGAGTGAACGTACTGAGAATCGGATATGCTAATGCAGGCGCAGAGGATTCGTAGAAAGAAGAAAATAAAGACGATCAAGTCGTCGTCTGATGATTCACGCAAGAGAACCGAGGCAGGCCAAGCGGCAAAACCAGCACCTCGACGGCGAGGCGCCTACACTGACGAGTGGAAGAAAGCCAACACAGCATTGACCCGACAGCTGAAGTCATGCATCAGGTGCAGGATGAACCGGGGAAGGGTAAGTTAACGCTATCTACCTAGTACATATCTCTCCTACTGCCAAAACCAGTGGCTGACAACCGCACAGTGTGATCCTGACCCCCTCGACATAACTGGCGCGTGCCTCACCTGCCGCCAGATGACTGGCCCTACGCTCTGCAAAATGCCTTGCTACCGCTACATCGTCACTGATGCACACCTATATCGTGAGCAACAGGCACCCTACCAGCTATTCTCTAAACGGTGGCAATCAATGGACATTGTCGACATCCCAGCTTCCCACTGGGAGTCGGACGAGATTAGGACCATCGCAGTCGCGCCCTCGTGTGTGAATGCCCCTTTCGCGTTCCAGGTCCGGAAGTTCCGTCCGGTCGAGGGCGACAGGCTCCAAGACGAGTGGCCGACGCCTCACGGCATGAACAGAGTGTCGATGCCGAATTATGCGGTGGCGGATATGAGAAAGGCCGCCATGGAGATGAAGGCATACATCGACCAGAGCATTGTCACATTCATCAACGCTACAGTGGGTGGCCTGGATCAACTGCTATGGGAGACGTACATGATGGCCTTTCGGCACATTCGTGATGCAAAGGTATGCTCTATTCCTTCGTCCTCTGTCGTCGCCCGAGACTGACATTCGACACCTATAACCAGACCAAGGAGGAGCAATCTCTCTTATCAAACACATTTCGTCTCTGGACCGTGTGCCGGCTCTCAAGCAACCCTTCACATATCTGCAGTGAAGAGAAGCTCGACTGCGCGCCTGTGGACTGTCCGCACTCGCCACATTACAAGGCGGTGCCCATGCCCCTGATCATGACAGCGCAGTTCGAGTGCATCAACTACACGACGTTTCTGCGACCGTGGAGCAAGGCTGTCCTGAAACAACTGAACGATCTGGTTTTGGCGAAAAAGAGAGAGTATTGGTTTACTATTTATCTTTCCATGTTTGTGCTTTTGCACAGCTGCGCCATGATGACGCGCCGAGATGAGGAGTCGGCGAGGCAGTGGAAGCTGAAGGTACCTAAGTTTTCTTCTTCCACAATGATCCTTGAGCTTTACAAGACAAGACAGGACTGACATGGCACTCGACAGACACGCTATGCCAACCCGGAATCAATCAAAGCCCACCACAGCGGCGCGCAAACCATGCTGGCCCATTTTCACTTCATCAACAAAGGGGTGTTGCCGTTTTCTCTTCCGCACACACCTGAGGGGCAGAAAGAACTTGCCAAGGCAGCAAACTTGACGGATGAACAAGTCTTGTTTGTCTGGCGGACTTCGAATCTATTCAGGGAACCGGCAAGAGGTAAGTCATTTAAATCTGCGAGACTCAATTTCGAGGGCCCTAGCTCACAAGTGTTACTCAGCTGCCGACATGAAATTCCGAAGGGAGACCGGACAAGTTGGTCACGATCTTTACTGGGTTTCGATGCTCTTTGATTCTGATTGGAAACCGCACGAAAATGACTAGGTAGGTAGGTATAAGTTATATATGAACTAATAATGAATATCTATCAAGTGAGTTTGAAGGAAAGTCATGTTCAGATCTCAACGACCATCATGTACATGGGTGTTTATGCCAAAAAGAAATGAAGGAGAAACTCTCTAGAAAAGAAGGATAAAAAAAAAGCAACCCATAAAAACAGACAAAAACCGCGATAACCAATAAATACACAAGGACCGCCATCTCCACAGAACAAGAAGGAAAGACGCTGGAAAAAAAAAATCAAAAATCTCAACTGTCGTCCCCTCAACATCTACTTCACCAATTCAATCACATCTCTCAATCACAGCTCCCCCCGGTATTCAAAACTCTCCCAGTAATCGGATGCCTCAGCGGAGCCATATCCCAGTACTTTCCCCTCGACCCGTCGTCCTCCTCCTCAAAAACCCTGGCCCAAGCCAGCCTCAGCGGCCTCGGCAGGTTCCAGCACATGCCTTCGTCATTGTTCAGCCAGATCCTCACCAGGTGCCTCGGCTTGCTCCCCTGGACGTTCTCAAACGCCTCCCTCCGGTGCAGCAGGCCGAGGTTGTTGACGAAGCGGATGTCGCCCCTCTCCATGCGGGGCTTGATCTCGTGCTTCTTGGCGATGAAGTGCACCGCGTCCAGCGCCTCGGCCTGGGCCTCGGTCAGGCCGGGGATCCCGCCGGAGCGGGGCGTGAAGGGCGCGTGCCCGACCAGCAGGCGCCGGGAAAAGGACGTGATGAGGCGGTCGTCGTGGTAATACATGAGCGCGCGGCGGTAAAAGGCCGGGTCGCGGCCGTACGTGTCGAACGGCCAGTCGGGCGCCGCCAGCGTGTGGATCAGGTCCGGGCGGGTAGCCGCCAGCTCGTTGTACACGGTCCAGGCCGAGGCGAAGACGCTCCGCCCGCCCGTCGAGGCGAGCTCCTGCGTGAACAGGCAGAGCGTGTCGGTCACCGTGTCTGTGTGGAACGGCTTGTCCGATGAGTAGATGCTGTCAAACTCGGTCGAAGCCTCGTCGCCGCGCTGCATCACGTGGATCAGCATGCTGCCGCGCTGGTCCTGGCGGCCCCTGCGGGAGGCGATGTAGGAGGATATCCCGAGGTAGATGGCCGTGAGGTCCGGCAGCGCGTAGTCGTCCGGGTTCAGCCCGCGGACGACGTGGAACCCCTTGCCGAAGTAGACTTCCCTGCAGATGCCCGAGAGCACCTTGCCGAGCTTGGGGAGCGGGAAGTTGTACTTGTCGACTTTTTCGCTGTCGAGCTTGAGCTCCTTGAAAGAGGCCAGCGCGAGCAGGATCTCGGCCTTGTCGGCCGGGGTCAGGTGGTAGACGTACTCGGACTCGTCCGGGAACGAGCCGGACGACCAGGTCAGCGGCCCCGTCAGCTTCGTCGGCCAGCCGTCCGGGACCGCCGTGGGCAGGTTCAGGCCGGCTTTCAGGCGGGCTTCGGACCGGGCTCTGTACTTGGCTTCGTCGACGTCGTACTGGATGTCGGCGTACCGCCCGCCAGCGGCCTCGCTGGCGGCTTGCTCGAGCCGGATCCGGTCAATGTTGAACCTGGCTCGGAGACCCTGCGAGTAGTAGGGTGCCGGAGACGAGGAGGGGTGTACCATGGCCATTTTTTTTTCTTTGGGGATCGAGGTGAACAGGCCTCCTCCAGTGGCAAAAAAGGGTGAGGAACAGAAAAAATTGATGACAGCGAGCAGGTTTGTTTGGGCTTGTCTTATGGGTTGAAGCTGAGAGGGGATAGAGAGAGAGAGATAGAGGGAGCGTGTATGTGTGTTTGTGTGTGTGAGAGAGAGAGAGAGAGAAAGAGAGAACAGTGGATGTGAGCGTGTGATGATGATGAGCAGAATGGCCTCGAAACGGTACCTTCTGGACTCTCTTATACATTTTTGCCAGACCTATTTTCGACTCGGGAATGGAATCAAGTTCATCGGGTTTGGACCAATTGTGACACACACACACGAGAAGCTAGCTTGGGCTTTTTGCGGAGCTACCCTCACTAGCTGATCAATGACGAGCAGGAAACATTCCTGCATGGGGTTTGAGATGTGTTTGTTTCTCAAGCTTGACGCCAACATGGAACCTTACAGAAAGAGAGCTAAGCACTGTGAACGTTACCGAAAGGTGGCCCCCCCGCATGCCCTGTTCGTGTTGATGAGGGCTTGCCATGTTTAGGTGAGCCGATAAGAGCCGTTAGTTACCCTTTCGTCTGATGGTCTGACGGGTATGATCGTGATGAATCGCCTCCGCCCGTTGGGGATTCGGAAAGATGAGATCATGGCGTCCTCGATTCCAACTAACAAGACACGACGCCTTGGCTCCTTGGACTCCATACAGCACGTCCCATAGGCTGGATAGCACGCCATGTAGTACACGGTGGGACGGTCACTGACGAGAAATCGGGGGAGCCTAAAACGAGGTTTGGGGGCCAATCCAGTAGGATTCAAGCAAGCGCGAGGCAGAGACGAAGAAGAAGAAAAAAAGAAAAAAAAGAAGAAAAGGTAAAAAAAAGGGGGGGGGAGAAAAAGTTACTAATCCGTCAACGAAATCTTTCTTTCCCCATAAGGCTGAAAAATTGTCCAGTAATATTACGAGTTTCCCACCTTGATCGGTCGTAACTGGAGTCTTTTTGGGTCCCATAGCCCACCTTTTCTTTTCCCACACAACAACTGTTTTATTTTGCTTAGGTGCATGATGTCCCTTTGATTGGTCAGTATATGTACCTTGGTTTTCGAGGACAAAAAGCTCACACCTCGTAATGATGATTTTGTTAATTTATCATGGAAACGATGCGTGTGTGTATCTGTCTGTGTGTGTGTGTGTGTGTGTGTGTGTGTGTGTGACGTGACCCGAGCCACTGGTAACACTTGACAACCAACAACTCAAACAGGGGTGGTGATCCCCGAAGGAATTATCCGACGGGAAGTAGAAGATGGTTGGGAACCAATCATTATTTTCTTTTTTTCTTTTTTTTTCTCAGCTAGATAGACTAGATTCGGAGAGAAGAAAAAAAATAAAAGGCCTTGGCCCCACAAAACAAAAGGACTTGGGGGAACAGGACCTTGGAGTGTGTGTGTTTCTGTGTCTGTTGGCTTTGGGTGCTTACGTGGTCGATTCACGAGGTCTCTTCTCGCGCGCGCTCGTCGGTGACGATGGGGGCCGTTGGACGGCCCGTTGGGTCTCGGTGTTTGACCCCATACCATACTACCCTAGCTAAGCCACGTGCGTGTTCGGTAGATACCTAGCAAACCAAACACATATCTTGTAACATAATGTTTTTTTTGGGAGAGTACGGTGGGTTAAGAAAAAAACGAACTTGGAAGGTTACCCCACAATCGACCCCCTCCCCTTCCCGTACCGGGTGTATCTTTCTTGAAATTTGCCTCCTAAGAAAGTGAATTTTACCCCAGAAGGGTCGGTAATATTAACACGCTGACGGCCCGAGGAAGGGTCGGTAATAACGCGCTGACGGGTAGGGCTGGATGTTTGCTTCTTGGCATCGGGTCCGACACGAAGGAAACGAGTATACGGGAACATGCCGTCGATTATGGCCTGAGTGCCTAAGGGTAACCCATGACCGGCCAACTTGAGGAGAGACGCATGTAAGAAGGCTGTGATGGTGTGATGGCAGCTTTGTCCTCAGGCTTGGCAGGCAAGCCTTTCATCGTACCTTGTCGGAATTGGTGACACAGCGCATTTGTTTACCTACTTTCCGCGCCCGGGCTCGGTAAAGCCCAAGGCATTGTTTTACCTTTCTCATTAGTAGGGGTTGAATGCGGAGTATTTACCTGCTGATTAGGAATCAAGAATTACCAAAATAGAAGTTACTGTTTCAATAAGATGCAAACTGCATCATCTGGCAGTCACTCGGCACAGTTTAGGCTGAAGCATTCTTTCAATGGGAACAACATGATGCTAGAGCACAAGAAAACAAGTAAAGATGATATCATTCTCGGAAAGGTTTTCAAACAGTTGGTTTGTAATTCTTGTGGTATTGTCCCGGGGAATGCCAGCAACAAATCAAGAATAGGTAGGTAGCTAAGGTAGATATAGAAGGCTGTAGAAGCCCTTTTCATATAACAACGGGCTGATTAAGTATATCAAGCAAGTATGAACTGAACTAGATGACATAAATCTCCGTAAAAATGTTATAGCAACAGAGAGTGAATAATTAATAATTACTTTATGATTGTAAGGCACGTCTGTCCGTAAGGCCATCAATACATTAACCACTGGTCAAGCTTCAAATGATACAAGCAAAACATTGACGAGAATAGTAGGAAAAGCGGATGAGCAAGTGGAAGGAGAACTGCAGCTGAAAGATTGAACAATTATCTTCCTTTCTCAAGTACGGAGAAACTTATGTCCCCTGATGCTTTGTGCAAGTTGAGACATGTTAAATTGTCATCTATTTTGACCGATGAGAACAAAACGGTCCCAACAACTGCCTTTTTACATTTTTTTCTTCAGGACAATACGTACCTAGGTAGGTAAGTAACCGTTTGACGCAAATCCTTGCCATCTTGAAACGACTATTTGGTCAAGATACCAAAAACCCGCCATTGCAAACCCTCTAGGGCATATTCAGAAAGCTTCGAAATAAAAAATGAGTAAACCGAGAGCAAAACGGGAGCGTTTATTAAATTAAACCAACCTCTTTCAAGGACTTGCAGATGCCCGAGTAGGGTGGTAGGTAGGTATTCACGCTCACTTTGCCTTGAAGCATCACGTGAAACCTCCTCACCCCCTTCCCCCCTCCCCCCTCCCCCCTGGCCAGGCAGTTATCCCATCCAATCCGCGATCAGGGTGGCTGAAATTAGCGAACACGGCATCTGACCACCACACCACTGCACCACCGCAGCGCAACCCTCACCACACCCGGCCACTGAAACTCGGACCCTTGTCGACGTTAAAATTACGGGGCAAAATTCGTCCGACTTCAGATTGCCGCGCCAAAGTTCGCGCGTTCTGTTCTGTGAGGGAGAAGGGAGGCGCGAATAAACCACCAAACCGCTGCATTTCAATCTGCCTACCTACCTACCTACCTACCTACCTACTTTGCCTGTATTGTATTTTCCAGCTACTAATTATTATTATCATTATCATTTACACGTAAGAAACCCTTTATTTGCATAAGGGATGTAAGGCAAGGTAAAATTGATACAAATGGAAAATAATACCGTCCTCATCTCTGCCGCGGGCCAACCAGGCCTCGCCGGCACCCAGCAGTGGGACGGCTCGACCGGATGGCAGGCGCCCCAGGGTACCAACGGCCGGCATGGCCGGGACGCGGCCTTGCCCACCCCAGGCGGGATGGGAGGGGACATCCACGTCATGCTTGGATTCGACCCCTCCCGGCCTGGGCTCATCCAGGTTGAAGGCGGCGCGCACCGCACCGGCTCGCGGTGGGAGGTCGGCGGTGACGAGGGCCTGCTGCTGGATGTGAGGGGCGGCGACGGAGGCGCCGGAGGGCTGGGGGAGAACGGACAGATGGGCGGGAACGGGTACAACGGGAGGGATGCAAATAAGCGGAGAGAGGCCGAGGTGAGTCTTTTGATCCCAGAGGGAAGGGGGGGGGGGCGGGGTAATTGAAACGAGCGGGATGTCAAAGGCTGATGGTGAATGACGGTATCATAGGATGGAAGTCCCGGAATGAATGGTGGGGAGTAAGTCGCCTTTGCCTTTCCTACCTTATTTTGAAATATTTTCTTTTTTGATTCAATAACAACAGAGATGATTCTAATGGTGAACTTACCTCCTTTAGCGGTGGCCGAGGGACAAGTGGCGCAAACGGCGGACAAGGAGGGAGCGCAAATGTTACTGTCAATGAGGAGGACCTCGACACCCTGATCGCACTGCAGTGGGATATCCGAGGTGGGAAAGGGGGTCTGCCGGGCCAACATGGCACGCCGGGCGACGGTGGAAATGGTGGAGATGGAGGAGCGTCTTATTTCTGGTAGGTCATGAGGCATAATTAAAAAAAAAAAAAAAACTGGGTAGGTTCCGCAGTTTGATTCTAATCATTATCCCACAGGACAGAAAGTATTCCAACCCAGTATCGCTACGCCGACGGGGGATATTCTCATACAGAGTATCACACCAGATTCCACTCAAGACCAGGGGGTCAGGGAGGACCCGGAGGTCAAGCGGGCCGACATAACAACGAGCAGCTGTATGCTGGACACAACGGGCCCTCGGGCTTTGCCCAGATCATTGTCTTTTCTCCTGACGGGAGTAGGACGGTGTATCCGTCGCGATACATGCTCGAGGTCGTCGACTTCAAGGTTACCGACGAGAACGGGGACGGCATCAACGAGCCGGGCGAGCATCTCATTGTGAGCGACATCGTCATCAGGAACACTGGCATGATGCCCTCGCCGAGGCTCTCGAAGCTCCAGGTGCTCATCCGCGGCACCAAGTGGCTGGAACCGGTTCCCGAGCCGCTCCAGCTCCCCGTCGAGATTCCTCCGGGCCACAGCGTTCAAGTGCCGGGAAGGCTGAGAGCCTTCATCAAGAACGAAACGGCATCCCGAGACCCCGGCACACTTTTGCAGGCAAGGGATACCGTTTCGCTCAGGGCGTACTCTATGCGCCTGCAGAGAGACGTGCCCGAGTTCAAAGGAGGGGTTGACATCACCTGTCAGTACCCCTTCCTGATGACCACGCCAAAGTATCTCGACTGCGTCGCCAAGGGAGATACTGTGAGGTTCTCATGGACTGTAAGCAAACTCCCCTACCCGTAAAAAAAATCAGCAGACGTAAAAATAACCGCCGAGTGCTAACACCACAATGCAGATCCAAAACATCTCGCAAAAGTCACAAGGCCGCTCCGGTTCGCTCTACCGCGAGGCAGGCACCCACCTCTCGGATCCCAAGGGCATGTTTGACTTTAAGAGAGCGCCCCCCGAGACGCCGCACGACATCATGGACGTGATTGAGGTCCTGCAGCCTGGAGAGACGGTGCCAGTGACGGTTGACTTCCAGGTGTCGGAGCTGGTGAACGAGTTCACAACGGGGAACATGATCATCAACCTGATGCTCTCGGACCCCCACACGAAAAGCATGCGGCAGGTCGTGTCGTTCGACCTGCGCATCCAGATATCGCCTTCCTACCGGCTCAACCCGGCTGCGCGGTTCCTCCTGGTGATCAACGGATCCTCGCCCAACGCCTTCGTGGTGCAGATCATCGACTTCATCCAGCGCGGCCTCGGCCTCGCGGTTGACGTGTTCAACCTCAGCCTCACCGGATCCTTCCAGGCCGCAGATACGCGGAATCAGGTGCTCGTGAACTATGCCGGCAAGACCATCCTCATCCTCGGCAACACCATGAACTACTTCCAGCGGGGGCAGCGGGACCCCTGGGAGATGTTGGACGTGGCTCAGACGTTCGCCCTGGCGAGGCAGGGCACAGCCTTTCTGGTCATCTCGCCGTCAAACACGCAGTCGCTGAAAGGATTCGTGCACCTCCTCGCGGCTGGCGGGGTCGCTTCGGAGGGTTTTCTGGCCCCACCCGATCCAACAAGCGGCGGCGATCCTGGCAGCAACGTGGCGGCGGCGGGCCCGCAATCCAACCAGGCCGCCGCCGCAGCCGCCGCGGTGACCAACATCAAGGATCTCCTCGCGAAACTCACCTCGGGCAGCCCGGCCAGCGGGTCATCGCCGATCAGCAGCAATTTGAACGATGGCACCACCACCGCCTTGACCCCTCTCAGGCTCCAGGTCAAGAAAAGGGCCCTTCGGAAGCTTTCCAAAACCCTGACCTCGACGGCAAAAACCGCCCAACAGAAACTAGCAAACACCTTCCCGCTGCGTCGGTTCCTCGTTGGCCCAAGCTGCCTTTCGGAACCCGACACCGCGGGCCCGGGAGCAAAGACGGCCAGCCTGACCGTCACCGAAGGTCTCCCGCACCGCGCCAAGTTCCTCGCCTCGCTGCAGCCGCTATCATCAGTCCGTGGCGGCGGCGGTGGCGGCGGCGGCAATGAAAACGCCGCGGTGCTCTCCGAATACACCGCCGCCTTGCTGACGCACTCGATTCCCTTCCCGGACCAGTGCAGAATCTTTTGGGAGTCGTCAGCAGCGGGGACAGCGGCAACATCAGTAACCGGCGGTAAGGTCATCTCTTTCCCCTCCTCTTCCTCCTCCTCCGCCTCCTCCTCCTCTATCCTGTCCTGGTGCATATCCTCGCAGCTAGCTTCCGAGCTTGCATTCTTCCACTCGTCCGGCTCCGGGGTCTCCGGCAGACCTCTGCTTCCCCAGCTGCCCCTGCTGTACACGTTTGTTTCCTCCGCACCGAAGCCCGGTAGCAGCAGCGCCGCTGGTCCAACTGCTAACGGACCGGAGCTTGCTGCATTCGCGGCGAGCCTGGCGCACGTGTTGGGAGTGATAAGCGGAGCGGTTTCGCCTTTATCCTTCTCTCAGCGGGTTGGGGGGAATCTGACGTCGGCCGGGAAGAGGAGGAAAAAAATGCAGAAGCTGGTTGGGGGAGCCGAGGTCTCTGGGCCGCTCGTCAAAGTGCTGGTCGCGGCGGACAAGGGTTCGGCGCCGTCAAAGACTGCGTCCAAGGAGCAGGGCGGGCTCGTCTCGAAGGACAAGCCCGTCGCGGAACAGGTGAAGGATGTTGAGCGGGGGGTCAAGGGCAAGCTGGTGGACATCAAGAAGCGGAATCCCGGCATGGATTGCATCGCGCGGGCGCACGAGCTGGCTTGCATCCTACTTGGCGAGGCAGTGAGCAAAGGGGGAAGCGGGGGCAGTAACGGATCGCCGGCGAGGTATTGGGATGTGCTGAATGATCCCGAGACGAGGGCTGGTCACGGTAAGATGGTGAGGGTGCTGACTCGGGAGGAGTACGTCCAGTTGAAACAGAGGTACGCGGAAAGAAGCGTGAGGGTTAGGGAGGATGCCGAGTTCAGCTTCGCGAGGTTGAAAGGCATGGTGAGTAAGGGGGCCCGGTCAGCGGCGCGGGACGACGGCATCTCAGCGGTCAGTCCCAGTACTCCGGCTCCGGTACTTCCCGCTGCCGTGTCGGACAAGAATGCATTGATGATGGGAGTGTCTGTTTCGCCGGTGGTCCAGGAGCTGTCGCCGGTTTCGATGGCCATCAGGTGATAAGTTGGATATGGAGCGTTTAGAGTAATTTACCTTGAAGAATCATCATGTCGATCGCTGTAACACATAAATCTTACCTTGCGTGATGTGTGATGAATGGTTCGGTTCTGGGTAACCCAGGGGACTCGGAAGTGGAACGAGGTGGGATGATCATGTTGATTGCGCACGGCAGCCAGAGTTGCAATCAGAGGCGCTCGGTCCAATAGATCCTGGCATCAAGATTGGCTCCAAGTCGTCTGACGGCTCGAACAAGTCAGTATGAGGTCATGGTGTCAAGGCTCTAAAGAGGGGTAGCTAAAACTGTCTTGTTTGACATAAAGGGATGGAAGGAGGATTGTTGGTGAGGAGAAAGGGATTTATTTTATTTTATTTTCTTTTTAAAAAAAGAAAAAATATAGATTCGCCGAATTCTCCAACACAACGTGACTGGCGAGCCGCTGTGCAACATATCATTGACATACCTCACAAAAGAAACAGGATGCTCGCACCAAAGCTCTTGAGACCGGCCCTTGCGCTCCGGCCGATGACGACGATTTATGCGCGCACTTTCCCGCAAGCTCTCCCATACAACCAACGCAGATCCAGTAGTTCCGAGGCCAGTTGGGTGCGAGGCCATGACGGGAACGCGAGCGACATGGGCGGACCTGGGGGTCAGGAGCATTATCCTGAGAGCAAAGCGTTGCGAAGGTGGGCAATGTTCGACAACCGGGTGCTGTGACTGACTTGGGAAGGCGAGCGAACGTGGCTGACTGAATTGTTGACAGAAAATTTGAATACGAGACGATTGCCGGAATGTTGCTGGCTCTCAGCATCATGGGCATTGCCAAGTTTGCGCAAATGAACTACGACCCCGATGCGAGATACGTTTTGGTCCACGATAACGAAAAGGGGGAGCTGGACGATGTAAAGTATATCAAGGTGCCGGCGCATTCGTCGGTCCCGACGGTCACAACGGTGCAAAGATGGGCGTAAAAGGGGTCAGAATTAGTTTGTGACATTGAGGGACGCAAGGCGTTTTGGGATTTCTTTGTTTGTACTGTACCTACGGATGTCATTGGGAGGGCGGCTTACGGTTCAGTTTCTATCTGGTTTGGAAAAAATGCAGTTATCAATGAATAATATGTGAACTCTATGTACCTAACTACCTAAACACAAAGTGTCATGTTTTATTCCATGTATGGGTCATTTTACAACCGAACAGGCTTTCATATATCCAGGTGCATCAACCACAAACCCCAAACAAGAAGACGGTGATATATATACTGTACTGTTATCACAGAAAAGAACTTTTAGCCCATTACTTTCAATGTTGGTCTTGTCGAATTCTCCAAGATGACGTCGACTTGTCGCCTTGAACCTGATTTTGTTGCCTGACGGTTTTGGAGGCAGTGGTCTTCTCAGAGCCGAGTGCTGTATTCTGCAAGATTATAGTGTGCATCCATCTCCGCAGTGGTGGTGGGGGGGGGGGGGCGGTCGTCGTCCCTCAGGTAATATTCAGGGGTAATCGTTATAAGGAGCAGATTCCACGCTAAGCGCCTTGTGTAACCCGGCGGCATCTGCGAGGCAAAGGATTAATTACATTTTTATAGGTAATGGTGGTGTATTATCTACATTTCAAAGGACGCTAAACGACAGGCAACAATGCTCCTCTCGCTGCAAGTGGCTAAAGCGGAGGTTCAAAAAGGGTTCAAAAAGGGGGCTACAACCAACCAACACACAGGCCGCTGAGCACATCCGAGGCAGGTGGTCTGCCGGAGAGTCAAAAATACAAAGAAGGCAATGTTAGTGCAATGGGAATTAACAATCCTGAAGATTTCGGAATTGAATTATTGAACTTCATCACCTTCGGCCCCGATATATTATCTCGATTTCCATTTTTTTTCTCAAGTTTGCGCGGCCATGTTCTTTCCCCATCTATTCCCGGAAGCTTTTCCTGCAGCGTCTCGGCAATCCCAAAGAATACTGGTGTCGACGCGTGGAACTTGTGCAAATGCTTCGGGAACCAACAGTCTGCAACACCTGGCTGCCCACAATGTTGAGCACGACTTTTCCCGAGGAAATCCCAAAAAAATTGGAGAGGTCTCAAGAAATCAAGCCTCTTGATTTTTTTTTTTTTTTTCCCATTCATCACTGTTGAAATTTATTACAGTCCGCTGTAGCTGGAACAAGAATGGACGAGATATCACTTCAGCAAACAGAGGCCGAGGCGCGCCGAAGAAAGGTCCGAAAGGGGACGCACAGTTGTTGGGAATGTCAGTTCTATCACCAATTAACCCCTTTCCCTCGCCCCGCTTTACATTTGACTGCGCCCATAACGCCATTGCCACCCTTGAACTGGAACCGGTGCAACAATGATGGAGATGACGGCTGACGCGTGAAAGTGAAACCATAGGCCGTCGACGCAAAATCCGATGCCAGTTTGGTGCCGGCGATGATGCAGTTTGTCTACCGTGTCAGGCGCGCGGAAGCATGTGCCGGAGCCAGGAGTATCTCGACTCATCACCGCCGCAGATTCCAGACCGGAGGCTTGCGCAGCGCCTTGCACATCTTGAGGAGCTCATGGCCAAGGTGGTTGATCGCGTGATGCCCGAGGCCCGCTCGGGCGCGAGCTCAACACAGAACCTGTCACGACATGCATCTCCGACAGCGTCGAATTATACCGCCAGTGGCAGCGTTGACGACGACGACGCGGGATATGGGACCCCCTCAAGTCTCCGGTTGGGATCACATCCTCGCCAGCATCCTAATCACCACTACGGCATGCCAGCTCGTGCAGCATCTGCGGATGGAACCGGTCGACGAGGGACCGGGAGAGACTGGCTATCGAAAAAGGACGAGATCTCACAGGCGCTGCACAATCTGTTTCCCCCACAGCAAGACGTCGACGCCATCAGCAAACTCTCGGCAGGTCGTTACTTTGCTGTCTCCCTCTTCGGCTGCTATCGTGACCAGATTGAAGGAAGGTGTGAGAATCCCGATAGCCTCTCAGTCATACCATCGCCATCCAGCCACCCAACGGTTCTTGCGAGGCGACTGCTCCAACTCTGTATCTGCATTCAGTATGAACCAGCAGCCACTCGAGATATTCAGCCACTGCTCCAGATTCGAGTGCCTCTGCTAGATCACTCGCAAAGCATCGTTTCCTTTGTTGGCAAACATGTCACAGACAATGACGACCTTGTCGCCACAGCTGAGGGTCTTCAGGCACTTATCCTTCTAGGCTGCTGGCATGTGAACCAGGGGAATCCTCGCACAGCATGGCTTACCTTCCGCCGCGCAATTTCTCTCGGCATCCTCATAGGCATCGACCGCCCTTCGAGTCCGGCCCCAGCAAACCAACTCGAATTTGCGGATCCCATCACCCCTCTCGCAACGAGACCGACTCCCCAGGCTCTGTGGTATCGTATAAACTCATACGATCGAATACTCTCCCTCATGCTTGACCTCCCCGTGGGCTCGCACAGCAACTCGTTCGCCACGGAAGCCAGCATGGCCCGGGACACTCCACAGGAACGTCTCGCCAGGCTTCATACCGTCGTTGCCCGCCGCATCATTGAACGGAACACGATGCTAGTGCAGCACCAAGCCAAGGCAAGCTCAATCTACGCCACCACCTCACAGACTGATAGAGAACTCGAAGGTGCAGCCAGGGCCATGTCTCCAGAATGGTGGACTATACCATCCTTGGATTCGCCAGATCCAGCTGCTCTCTTTGTTCGGGCGAACCGCCTCCTGATGCAGATTCACCACTTTGAGCTCAGAAATATGCTACATCTACCTCACACGCCGTGGGGGCCCGCGAAGCCCAGCTACAGCAGTCCAGAGGGCCAACAGTACGAAGTGCCAAGCAGCTCTACGTGTTACTCAGCTTCCCGGGAAATCCTACAACGTTTCATTGCTTTCCGGTCCGCGAGTTCAACGGCCGGGTGGTCAAACAGGCAAGCCGATCACTCGGGATTTGTCGCAGCCATGACGATATTGCTCAGGCACCTGCACGTGGAACATGACGAAACCGTTGAAGCGATCCGCGAACGGGAGGAAGACAGGAAGCTGGTGGAAATCGCAAGGGAGAGAATGCAACACGTTGCCGTCGTCAATAAAGACAAATTCTGCAGGGAGTGTGCGGATGCCATCAGCCAGATGCTTCCGGTCCTCTTGTCGTCGCCTGACGAGCAAGAAGACGGACAGGTGGCAAGGCTTGTGGCGTGTGAGAAAGATTGCGACTGTACAAACCAGAGTATGGACAGTTTGAAACAATGTTTAAGCTTAAACGTTCCCTACTTTGGGCTTCTCAGGATGCATCCCCTGCCTGCTGGGGGGTCTGGCCCTCCTCATCGGCGGAAAAACGTCGAGACAGGTGGCGGCGGCGGACACGGGGAATACCTCCACGAAAGGACGACCCAGAATTTTTCAGCTGCTGGTGCAACGGGGTCAAACACAATCCCTAGGGTTTCTCAGATGCATCTGGATTATTCCATTGATCCTGCTCTGGGAGACCATCCACACGGAGGAGGGTTCCAACCACACCCGCACACGCATGGGGGGATGAATATGCGATACGATACCAACCAGCAAGCAAATGGTGGAATGACCGAGATGCACTTGACGAACGCTCCCGAAGATTGGGTGTTTCAGGGGATCGAGTCAAGTTACTGGGATCTGATGAATCGCAACGGGATGCAGGGGTAATAAACGAAAGGAAACTCTAAAAGGGGGAGGGAATAGGGGAACTAAACTTCCATGTCAAACGAATTTATTATTTTTATTTTTATATTTAATTCTTTTTCCCCCAAAAAATGTCTTTGAAGTATATAATCCACATTAATATTTTAATCTCTCTCTTGAGCTTAATCTCTCCCGTGTTACCGTTGAATTTCGAGCTTGGAACTATCGAGATTCTTGTAGTATGCAGCTACCGACGATATCTACCAAACTCAACCTTCACCCATTTCCCCGGAACACGTTAAACCGTAAGGGTGAGCTATCACTGCGTTTTCAACCCGGAAGTTAACATGAGAAAGTTCAGATACCTTATGTATACCCCCATCCACTGTCTCCCTCTCGCCCTCCCCAATTTATTCCAGTTTTGTATCCTTAAACAAAGTTCAGTGAATAACAGGGACACAATTCGAGAATCTGTCCTGGTTAATTCTCATCAACAGCACCTACCTCCTTCATCGATACCTATCGGCATCATGTATTTCAAGAGGACATCAATGTCATCCGAGAGCAGACAACGGTTGAAATCACCCTGCAGGGTTTGTTACCCTTTCTCCCCCGCCCCCCTTCTTCCCCTTTCCTCCTTTCCAGTATCATTGGCATTCCATACGGGTCAAGTACCTTGCCTATCGACTGACATCTCCCGACAACCAGGCCGCCGCCAGTTTTCTGGGCGACCAGAAGTTCTAAAAGACTGATACGGGCCTTCTCTAGTTCGGCAGAGCGAGCTGAAGCCTCCTGTCCGGTTCCAACTGCCCCGAGCCGCGGGCCGGCTACAAAGACTGGTGCGAGTACCACTCGGAGAAGCTGGACATTGACCTTTCTTGTGACACTTATTCATCGGGCAGTCCCAGTTCTCTTTCCTCTTCCTACTCCTCTTCCTACTCCTCTTCCTACTCCTCTTCCTTTTACTCGACAACCAACCACTCAAGAACTGCGCTCTAGATCCTCCTCATGGTTGGTGAAGGAGCCCTGATTTGTTCGATAACGCCGCTCATCGGTCATTCTTTCACTTGCCCAGGTAGTTAGTTTTGTCCATCTCCTATGCTGGAAGCTTTAGATAGGAAGGCTCCGAGCTTGCCACGCAGGAAACTTCGGCGCTGCGGGCCCATTTACACTACAGGCAGAGGGTCCATCCAAAGCAACCCAAAACGCCCCCGGAACGCCCGGGCCGTCTGTGTGCTCTCTGATTGCCCACTGGTAACCATGCATCGCGTTTTGCTTGTCGTTCTGCGCCTTCCACTTCCTCCGGGCCTCGAGCTCATCCTTATCCTTGCCCTCCAGAACCCTCTCGAGCCGCTCGTTCCAGTACCAGGTCAGCTGTCTGCATCTTACCCTAAACGGACTGCCAACCCTGCCCGACTGGGAGCCGTCTCGTCCTCCCCCTTCCACCTTCCTTTCGCCAACGAACCCGATGCTGTTCCGCTGATCCCATCTGAAATAAAGACAAGTCAGCGGCGGGATGTTGCGGAAAACGCGTTCCCCGAACTCGCCGGTCGAGATGCTGACCCTGCTCAGATTGTTGCCGGGGAGGAAGAGCTGGCCAAAGATTCGACCGGCATTCTCCCACGTCAAAAAGGGCTCGTGCGGGCTCTCCATGTCTCCCAGCTCGGGAAAAGTGATGGCGAGCTCTCGCAGACAGGGAAACTTGGAAGCCAGGATGGCGAATGTCTCGGAGGGGAACTCGTGAAGCGCAGCTTCGTCCTCATCTTCCCTCGGCGCCTGGTGGGTGACTCGGGTCGAGAAGAACCTGAGGGACCGAAGGCGGGGGAAGTGTCGAGCAATGTCTCGGAGCTCCGAGTCGGTGGGCCGCTGCCTCCTCAGGACCACTTCGGCGATGCTGCTGCCGTGGCGAGCGCTCAGGAGCTCTTGGAGTCTTGGGGTGAGGGAGCAGACGGCGACCGACTCAAGCCGGGCGCTGCGGGGAAGCTTGAAGAAGAAGTCAAAGGCGACTTCGTCGTGGGATCGAATCTTGACGGACCTGAGCGAGAATAAGTGGGGAGCCAGCAGGGCGGGAAACATGGCGTCCTTGCTCCCGATGTCCCATGCCGTGTTGAAGTCGAGGTGGCGGAGCCGCGACCAGTCGCACTGCGTGGCCCAGTATTTCGGCTCCGGAACGGCGGCGGGATAGCCTTGGAACCAGAAGTAGACGCTGGCGTCGTCGTCGTCGTCGTCGTCGCCGCCGCCGCCGTTCCCCGATAGAAATCCCCAGGGATATTCCTCGATCTTGAGGGTCTCGAGCGGAGGAAACCTCTCCCCGTTCGTCATGCCGAAGCCGGCGTAAGGGGGACCTGGCAAGTACAGCGTAGGGAAGCCGACGCGAACGCGGGGAAGGTGAATGTCAAGGTCGAGGTGGCGCAAGTTTGGGCAGGTGATGAGGAGGTATTTGAGCGGCTCACTTGCTTGGGCCCGGCACACATCTCCTACCATGTATTCGATGCTGATGCGCAGCGAGACCAGGTTTGCGTTGTTTTGAAGCTGAACAACAAGTTCTGAGACGAGCGTTGGGATGTCGCGCCCCGAGACTTTTGGCCAGACTAGTGTGTCGGGGAAGTTATACTCAAGCTCAAGGTGTAGCTGCAATTGAGGACGAAGGCCGATCTCACTCAGGATCACGTCCGAGATGGGCTTGCCTGTCCAGTGCAGCTCTCGCAACCCGGTCATCCGTGGAAGGGTCTCGCAAAGCATCTCCCAGCCCGGATCTCGACTGCTGCGTAATTCCTGCTCATCCACCTGAAGGCGGACTCGAAGTATCCGGATGGCAGTGACGAGATCGTGCTCGAGCACGTAGTTGAGGCGCCCGAGGGTGTTATCCATGGCGCAGCCGTCAGCCGTGGCGTCTTCGAAACTTTTGGCAGTCCCGACGGCCAGGGACAAAGATTGGTACCGGACGTAGCGCGCGACGCCGTAAAGGTACGAGCAGGTCAAGGACAAGTCAGGGACGCTCTCGGGACTTGCGTCGGCAAGAAGCTCGATGATTTGCAGAATGACATCGCCGGGGATGTTGGCGAGTGACGGCAGGTTAGGATTGGCTGGAATAGGGGGTCGTGCTTTGATGCTACGGGAGGTGGACTTGGCGCCTTTATTGCCGACGATGCGGTCAACGACGTGGCTCAAGACGCTCAACATTTCGAATGGCATCACGGCGCGTTGATGCTGCAAGAAATAAAAAAAAAAAAAAAAAAAAAAAAAGCTGTGAGGACCGTGACAGATGACACCTAAGGTTACCTAACCTGCTGCTCTGCCTGCTTGGCTTCCAGATTAGTACAAGCTTCTTCAAACGGGCTTGGCGGATGTGACGAGGGGTACCTGGGATGGGGCTTGGTGACGGTCTCGAAGCCATCGCCATCAAAAACACATACGGCTATGCAAAAAAAGGTATCTTCGCTTCCTCTTCAAGGCTCTGAAACTGCATGTTACCGGGACGTAGGGCAAAGAATACCCACATAGGTAAGGTATCAATGAGCACATACATCGGGCTCTCGATCCTCTATCTTGACCGCTTTCAGACGGAGTAATCTCGTCCCGAAGTGTCCAATCCAGAGCCAGCTCCTGACGCACTGCAATGCAAGCTGTTGTACCACGTCCAGCTGTGCGGGGTATTGATTAATATTTGTGCAATATACACACACACACACACCCACACTGCTCGCTGTTGCCTTTTCTCTCCTTTCCCCCTCTCCATCTCAAAATCCCTTCATCTTCTTCCCTGCTGTCTTTGTTACACAGAATCTATTCATCCTCCCTGGCAACCATGGCATCCCCCGAGGTGCCAGCACCAAGCTGGAACATGACGTCCACCATCGACGTGGGCCTCAAGCTGGCCGCAACGCTTCACACCTACATTCAGCTATGTTTTGATGGCAAGGTATACTTCAAGGACCTTCTCCACGAGATCAGTGCCACAGCTACCGTCCTGCAGCAGCTGCATGGCATGATCGAAACCGACAGCGCCGCCGCCGCCGAGGTGCAAAGCCGCCCGCAGCTCTTCAGGCAGTCTGGGTTGGAAGAGATCCGCGAGCTGGCCAGCAAGTGCGGGAGGATCTACAAGAACATCATCGTAGTGATCCAAAAAGCGGCCCACAAAGGTCCCAAACCGTATCAGGAACCCGGCGATGTCGACCCAACCTACCTGCTCAAGTCTCTCACATCCCTGCGGACCATGGACTACAACTGGCTTGAGGAACCCCTGGACTGCTGCCAGGAGCAGCTCAAGTGGCTCAAGATCATGCTTCTCGTCGATGTCCAACTTGCCCACCTGGCCCACTTGCATCTCGAGTAAGAACTTGAAAAATTTCCTTACTTACTTTTGGTTCCCCCAGGGATCACAAAGTTTGCGTCAATGGGCTGACACGGGCTGACCAACCATTTATTAGCACGTCGGGGTCCAGACCCACAGGCACGTTTGACCGGGAGCTCGGTTTGAGAGCTGCTGCAGAAAAGCTTTGGCATCGCCAGGCCTATCTTGGCCGGAAGATGGGGAAGAAGTGGGAAAGGGAGCACAAGGAACAAGACGACGACCAAACATCAGTCACTACTAGCGACACAGCCACTACTAGTGATACAGAGTCGGAGCGGTCTGTTCGTTTCCCAGATAACTCCGGACCTGCCTCCACGGGACCCCTTCCGCCCATGCCCACATTCAGCCCCAAGTCAAAGAAGAAGAGGCCGGATCAGGTGTCAATTTGCTCGACCGCCATCGGCGATCAGGACATAGTAGTCGAAGTCTACCCGCCAAAGGCTGAACTCAAAGCGATGGGACTCTCTGGCACACCAAGTCCGGCCGACGACTCACCTGATGGGGCCCTTCCCAAGAAGACGCTGCCCGAAGATGGCAAAGAGAACCAAGTAAATGGTAGCACGCCGGACCCTCAGGACGCCGACAAAGGAGGCGAAGCTACAGAAACAAGCAACGACCCGCTGCCCATGAACAAGGACACCGAGCTGGCTCTGCTGTCTTCTGGTCTGTTCTCCTCCAGACTGCCGCGACTGCTGCAGCGCTGGTCCGGCGCAATCTTTGGGAGCAGGGGCGGCAGCGACAGCACTCTGTTTGACAGCGAGAGCCACGATCTCGAGGTCTGGGCAGTTCCGGCCGTGGTCCCCACAACCGGCCTCATCATGAGGGTGCCGTTCGGACACAAAGCGCTCAAGAAGGCCCTCCAGCGCGTCCTCCGCAACAGCAAAGATGGGCCGCTGGGCGTTTTCACCGGCATGACGCAGACTCAGCAGGCCATCATCGAAGCGGTCAGGCAGACGGCGAATCTGAGAGGCCCTCAGGCTAGGACCTGCGTCGGGTATCACGAGATCAAGAGGGAAAACCAGGAGCCGACGTGCCTCGTCTTTTTTTCTCTGAGCCAACCGGACCTTCCGATCAGGTTGAAGGATGCCGTCGGTCGTATGCACGAAATTCCCTTCGATGTAGGGAGCAATTGGGAGGTGAGCTACTGCCTTTTTCTTTTTCTTTTTCCATTCTACACACTCTCAAGATCCAGGACCCCAGTGACGCTGACTCTGGCCCCCCCACTTTTTTTTTTTTTTTTTTTTTCTATCTAGGGAATCCGCAACTACATCACCGAGGCTTTTCAAGGCTTTTCTCCCCCGTTACTCACCAACGTCCAAAACGGGCAATACGACCTCATCAAGGAATCCACGGGGCTGGTCGTCATCCCGAGCGTGTGGGCCGCCAGCGTCAAGCCCGGACAGAAGCTGGAGATGCACATGTGGTTCATCCGCGACCTGCCCAAAGACAGACAGCCGGGCCGTCCAGCTTGGCACAGCGGCATGGGCGTCGGACGCCGCGTCGTCAACCCGCCGCCGGCGCCGCCCGCTGCGCCTCCGTTCCCAGTGGGCCCGCCGCCGTTTCTCCCTGCCCCTTTACCCCGGTTCCCGCCGGCCCCGGCACCGCGACCGCGTGGTCCCCCCCGCATAATTCACGTCGAACCGCCGCGCAGGAGTACCGTGCCTCGCTTCAAAAGGAGACGCTGGATGGCGCCCAGCAACAAGACGGGTTCCGACTCGGACTCTGATTCCGATGACGACGCATCCGAGGATTCGGAGCAGCGCGAAAGAAAGGCCAAGGAGCGGGCCGAGCTCGAGGTGGTTGACTTTGTCGCCATGCTCAGGGCGTTTACGGACTCGAAGGCAAAGGGCAAGCGGGCCGAGCACGAGGGGGGCGAGTTTGGCCAGTTCCTGGAGAGGATGATTGATATTTCGGACGCGGGTTCCACCATCGTAACCCATCAGATGTGGTCGGGTGACTCTTCGAGCGATTCCGATTCTGATTTTGATTGATGGGATGACGTCTTCATGAACCGCGCTAGTAGGGTTTCGAAGTGGTGATAGAATCAGAAGAAGAGCATGAAAGAAAAGGGAAAAAAGGGGGAAGGGGTCGGAAGGGTTTCGCTATGTATGGGACTGCCACTGATTGTGAGGGCTTATCTAGTTTGGTTCTTAAATGTGTATTCATGAGTCATGTTACTTGCCTCTCATGTCTTGGGTATAGATTCTTGAATTTTTTGGTCTCCATTTGTCATGCTTGGTGTTTGCGAGAGATATAGAAGATCTCAGCCTTGTGACCAACTTGGTGTACCTTATTTTGGCTGAGTCCTCCTGAAAGATATTTGAACATCGTTGTAAAACACTAACTACCTTGGGCATTCACGGAATATCACTCCTATTGCTTCGCGAATAGAGACTACTACGGCGATCCGAGTATAAAATTCACACTATATTCACTTTTCCATGACTAAATCTATCCATCTCAGAGACCTCTTACTCGTTTTTGCCTCGTCCCGAACGAAATCTGTCGCTCCGTACTCCAATAGGAGCTCTTGCATATGAGTTGACGACTCTTCCCAGTGCTTATGTGCAGCCTCCTGTTTCTTAACTAAATATAAGTCCGATGTGCGAGCAATGTTGAGCGGGCTATGATGATGTAGCCGGTTGCACCGAAAGAGCGTCGAATCTTTCTCCCATGGCAAGCATTGCGTGCCACCTAACTCGTTCGGATCGGCTCCAACTTCAAGTAATTGCTTGACTATGTCTTCGCTTCCAACTGCAACGGCAAGCTGCAATGGTGTGACGTAAGATGGTCGGCAGTCAAGCGCTTCCAAAAGTCGGATGTGGAAACTCTGGGTGAAACCCTCAAAATCCTCATCAAAATACTCACCGGCCAAATCTTCAGCAAATACACAACCCGACATGATGATACAGTACAGCAAAGTAGATGTGATATCGATATCCTTGGCGAATGAGTCCAACAGGAAGCGGAGAGCAGCTGCATCTCCCAGTTGTGCCAAAACCTCAGGCAATTTTCCTGTTATAGGGCCGGTTGCAAGTTCATCAAATGGCGTGTACGTTTTAGGAGGCGACTCCACCCATGGATATCTTGACCAAACAATAGGGGCTATGACCGTAAACTCCGTCCAGAGCAGAGATTTGTCCCTCTCAATTAGCTGGCGGGCCAGTGTCCAAAGTCTGCTATGTTGGTGGTGGAATTTCGAAGTCAAGATGTTGACAAGTATACCAAGAGTCGATTTCTGGGGCGGTGCTGGCCATGTGAGCATCCAACCGACAGTTTTGTGAAGAAACATACATAGATATTTCGTGTCCATCTGGCGTAGAGAGAGCGAGAATATGGCCATATCCAAACGGCCTTGGCGGTTATTCGCAAACGTGACAGGCGTGAGCGCGTGGGCAAGGAGGCTGAATTCGGGACATGAAGGATTGAGGAGTTCCAATATCGGCTGGGGTACTTCTGTCGTGTATTCCCTGAATAATAACTCGCCAGAAACGTCTAGGTCTTGCAATGCCGACATCAGAATGTAACCGCAAAGGTTTTTCATCTTGTTCGCCGCGGACATCAGACTGGCACAATTCCAATTCTTGTGAGGTATTGCTGTAGTTCGAAGCATGGCAAGCAGGGTATCCATGTACGATGACTGCTCAACTCTGAAGAATGAAGCGCACGCTGTCGACGATCTTTTTGATTCGAGGTATTCCCGGACTGTATAATGCGCAATCGTCGGTTTTTCACCCTTCCGTTGAAATGGCACAAATCGAATCAGGCAGCCGCAACTCTCCCGCAGCGTGCTTATATCAAAAGGACCATAACGGTTACCCCCCGGAATGTCGAGAATAGAACAAGCGTCCGCCAGTTCTTGTGCCGACAAGAAGAATTCCCGGTTAGGCCAATTATTTGCTTGTACAATATCAGTAATCATAAGCCAGTGCAATGCGTGGCGAACTAGAAGTTTTTCTTCGTCCCTAATCATGGAGAAGATGCGCTCGTATGTTTCGTCCAATGTGCGGGGTAGTGACTTGATGGCAGTGCGAATACGATTAGGGTTGTTCGGGAGTCGCTGCAGAATATCCAACTGACACACGGCCCAGCGAAACATGCCGCGGGCCCCGGCACTGAGGGCATCTTCAACCTCGGCACAGAGCGATGACGACCAACGCTGAAATTTCGGATGACTGTTGATCCTTGCTGTGACAACGCGCCGGATATCCTCCTGCACGTTCGCGTTCTCAGACATTGAGATCTCCTCGGATATAGGTAGCATTGCTTGCTCGATTTCAATGTACTCCCTGCTGGTAGCGAGCAGTTGGAGTTTCTTGAACCTGTTGTCTGAAGCCAAATTCTGCAAAAGTTTCAACAGGTTGTGCCGCTCTTGACTTTCGTCCAGTGCATCGATAACGACGAAAACAGCATCAAGCGCACACAGCTGCAAAACTGCGGAAAGACAGCCCAGGAGATCTTTGAGTGATGGAGCGTGGCCTTGCTGGAACATGGAGTATGCCTGCTGGGGTATGACGTCCGTACGCCAGCAGAGGTCGGAAATTATCCAACGAACTAATGGAGTGGTCTCGTCTTGGTTGTGGCCATGGTAGCAGTAGTAGTAGGTTGTGAAAAGTGCGTGGTCCTGATCGTTGGCACAATGTGCTTTTAACTGTTCGATGAGGCGCGAGGCAAGAATTGTTTTCCCCGCACCAGGTATGCCATGAACCCACAAGCAGCGGGACTTCAGCTGAATCCAATCCTGCCATTGCTCACACCTGGAGACCCAGTCGGCGGTACCAGGTTCGTAAAGTCCAATGGCAGAATTATGGAGAATTGAAGGGTCAATCTGGCGGAACCATAAACAGACTTGTCGCCTTTGGTCCTCTAGATAGGAATTGTTCTATCAGCTCCAGTTCGCGTACCAGGAAGGATTATAGAAATATTTGGCAGTATAACTCACCAGAGAGGTCTTTCTGAATCTGATCCAATGTGTGTTGCACCTTCTGAATGCCCTTTCTGGATGCAGCCAAGGTATTAGCATTCATGAACAACACAGGTCGAGTTCAATCTTTGATCCAGAATTGTTTGAGGTGCAGCTTACAAAGTTTCTCCAGCCAAAGCCAAGCTTATGGTCGCCTTGTGTTGCATCACCTCCGCGAGTATCTCCTTGGCCTTTGTGGCCTTCAGGGGCCAAGCCAGACTTGCTAGGCTTGCTTTGATTCGTCGCTTCTTCGTCATGGGCTCATTCTGAACATCCGAGCGGTGAATCGATTCAGATGATAGGAGCTGCTCCAGCCTTGCGAGCGCCGCTCTGCAGCCCTCTACCGGTCCGTCCGGTGCTAGGACGATGGTTAAGCTGGTTGCATCAGCTGTGTTTTTGGGGTCAAGAAGCTTGAGACCATCAATAACTACGACAAGCGAGGATGTTTCGACATATATGAGGCGTAGGTCCTTGGGATAATCCTGAACGCCGTCAATGAATGACTTGCAGATTGTCGTAATTGTTCCGGCGATTTGAACAACAGCAATGATGCTGGCAGCAAGTCCAATGGCTTCCGCCATCGCGATCTACATTGACTGTTGTTGGTCCGAAGAGAAAGAAAAAAGAAAAAAGAAAGAAAAAAAAATCGGCCTGGAAGCGGGGTAAAGCTGAAATCATCTTGTGGCTTTCGTTGCCCTCAAAAGGCCAATCACATCTGAGTGGCAGTGCAGGCAAGGCTTTCCTGCAGGCACAAGGAGATTGGGAGAAACACCTTGGGAAATCGGAAAGAGGAGTCGACAAATATTTTCAGTTCATCCTTCTGGTAGCCAATCAAACTTGATAAGGCCGTCAACTTCCTGGATATTGTCTGTTCGCATTCGATGGGGGAGCTTCCCACTTCCCGCTTCCACATTTTCCAGTCCCGAAGGTCCTAAACGCTTGAGTTATCACATACGATTAAGCACGAAAGAGGAGAAATCCCGGCGTCCCATCAACTTACCTTCTCCGAATCGGTTTTTTTATTGCCGGCGTAGGTAAGGTACATACCGTCTAGGTAGGTAAGGTACCTAGGTATCAGAGAAAAGACTAGGTAGGCATAGTCACAAGTTGTTGAAATAAAACATCCACAATATGCCTCAACAAGCGTACAAGAAAAAGATAAAATGATAAATCCATACTTTACAGCATTACCAGTTAAGAAGCGGGATGATTATATATATTAAGACATTGTTTTGATAATATCATTACCCCCTATCCCCGATCCTGGCCCGTAAAAAAAAAAAAAAAAAAAAAAAAAAACTTCCCCAAGATTTCTTTACCCAACTACCTAGATACCCATGGCACGTATCTAAACCAAGACCCCAACAACACCAACCACGCCCAAACCTACCAACCCTCCCGCCAGCCTGACCCTTCCCGCGGCAGCAGTAAACACCTCACCGGTAGGAGTCGGTCCCCCAAGAGAAACAGTAGCGTTCGGCCCCGGGCCGGGTCCGGCAGTGATGGACAAAGTCCAGCTGGCGGTCCCTACGTCATCCGTTTGAACCGTCGTCGCATCAGTCGGCATCGGCTCGACGGAAACTATTCCCGTTTCTGTTTCCGTTTCCGTGACACTAATATAGGTTTCCTCCCCCTCCTCCTCCGTCGTCGCTGTGGGGGTTTCTGTCGCTTCGGTCACTTCCGTCACTTCCGTCACTTCATCGGTAATCGTGGGTACCACCGTGACGTCGGTTTCCGTAATCTCGGCAATAGTAGTAGTAACTGACGCCACAGGCTCTGTATTTTCGGACGTCGCGGGTGCGGTGGGGGCCACCATGGTGAGAGGTGCCGTGGTCAGGGCGGATTGCCCGTCGGGGCAGGTTTCAGGGGGCATGGCGTAGGTGATCCCGTCGGAGCAGCAGATGGCGCCTGGGGGGACGCATTTGAAGGTTCCTGGAATTGGTGTTACGGATTATCGGTTAGTACGTCGGCTGATTTTAAGGATGGAGAGGTAAGAGAATTTGGACAGAGCAGGACACACATACCTGGGCAGGCGGGGATCCATCCTGTTCTGGTGCAGGTCCGGCGGGCTTCAACAAGCACATCTCGCTTCCCGACGGGTTCGTGGGTTGTGAGGGCGAGGGTTCCAGCCGCCAGGGGGAGAAGAGTAAAAGGTTTGATCAATACCATGTCGCGAAAGGTGGCTTATTGATTGAAAAAAGATAAAAGGGGGGAATATGATCAGATGTGACACGGAACGAGAGATAGTTTGGTGAGCGAGCGAGCGGATTGAAAATCGAGGAAATGTGAAGACAGGAAAGAAAAAAAAGTTTGGGAAGAAAAGCATTGGCGCACTCCTCCTATAACTGGTAGGTCGGTACCTAGGTATTCCTTGACCACGTCACCACCAGCCAGGGCGTTGAATGTCATGCCATCAATGTTATCCATCACCCCGACCGCATGCAGCGCTTTGATTTACTCGGCGTTGTCAATCTCGATCGCCAAACTATGTATAGCTTCGGAGAATTTGAGTAACACGCAGACTCCCAGCCAGTCGGAGCTGAGGTTGGTCCGCTTACGTGTCAGGGGCCAATGGATCTGGGGCGTAGACTCGCCTGCTTCCAGCCCTTCGGATCGGAGCAACGACATGCTAATTAATCAGTCATAAGAGTATTTGAGGGTTTCATGGCTGCGTTTTGTGGAGACTGGTGCGCGTTCCAAGCCTTGTGGCAGTGCTGAAGCCCGATGGTTTTGATCACTGGGGCTGGCCGGGTGGCCATGAACTTTCTGGAGATATCATCCGCCAATCGGCAGTCGAGATGGGCCTGGATGACATAGCTTCACAGTCACACAAAAGCCCCAGTATTTGGAGATTGTAGAACTGTAACCCCGATGGCTGGTTCGGTTTGAACAGATTTCCTCTGCTCGCAAACATCATTTGATGCTATCGACTGGGAGATGGTTGAAATTGCTGTTCTATTCGAAACTGAATCCAAGTTCCTATTCCTCTATTATTTCATCGTAATAATCAGGCTCGGGTTTCAATTCCGGCTTCGCTAGCGATAAAACCGTGACTCCCTTAATGAAATTCTCCTCCACGACCACCTTCATGATCTCCTTTTCTGTTTCTGCCTTCGGCGGCTTCTTGGCGGAACTCGATCTACAATCAACGCAGAGAATTCCCTCTTCTTCCCCTTTTCAATGTTTCTTATTCTTAATAGAATTAGGCGTCGCGATCCCTGCCCGCCCACCGGTATCATAGTCCTCGACCTGGAGTCCGCGTAGCCGACACGACGCTCAGGTTCACGCATCCCAACTCTTTCCGCCTCGATCCCAACACCTCGCGCGTTGTCTCATACCAGCTCCCACACTCATTCAGCCACGGGCTATGAGGCATCTCCAAAAACCCGAACACCATCATTATACATATTCCCAATCTAAGCAGGACTAACATGTGGTAATTTAGATGCTCCATCTTTACCAGCGTCGGTTTCAAGCTCGCCCTTGACATTCAGCAACCAGCGACCAGTAACTTTCGCGATGACTTTTTTTCTTTTTTCATAAAATCCTCTTGATGCGTTACTAAATACGTACAATGCCATTTGAATGGTCGATTTATTATGTTTCTTATTGCTTCCAAAGCGGTCCCTTCGACCTCGACCCCAGCCTGCCGTCTTTTGCCCTCCAGCAAAAATGCCCGCTTTGAGGTTAGTCCTTGTGTGAGTGCCTGTAGTACTTGCATCTCAAGCCCTGCCATTTCTTTCCTTTTTTTTTTTTTTTTTTTTTTTTTTTGCCAAATCTAGGCAGGACGTCCTCTGGAAGCCAGATGTTCTGTTGTTAGTCGTCGTTTTCGCTGCCTATCTCGTAACTCTCCTGTGAGGTCGTTAGTCTTGGTGACCTGCCATGTCGGTTCCAAGGGATTTTGCCTTCAAATATATTTACCTTGAAAATTCGCAAGCCGGTAAACCTTTTCTCCAACGTTCATCTGAGAGACGCATGGTCCGGGCCACTCATTCATCATCTAGCGTGAAGTCGGAGTGATGGGAGTGCAGGTCATCTGGAATCCGATATTGGGGGAAGACCCAACTCGTCCAGTTGATCTGTCGAGTGTAAAGCCTGTTTCTTTCCGGCCGGACGGGAGTGTATGTTGCCAATGGGAACTCTTCCATTCGGAGGAAAGGCATCACGTGACTTCGCGATGAAGAAAAAAGGGGGGTTTTAAGCAACTTCTTCCTGATCAGCCAAAAATATATGCCAATATCCTACTTCATTGCTTTAGGCTGCCACTCGATCGCCATGGCATTAAGCTCTCATGGAGAAAGCACGAGACATGTTGGGCGGAAAAGATTCTGAAGCGAATAAGCAGCTTGCGAGATGGGGAAATAATGAGAAATATCCGTAATTTGTAACCAACTGGGTGCTATAGCGTTGCGCATTCGAGACTGTTTGGAAAGTGGATTTTCCACCAGCGCACCACTCAATATACCCAGCCACACCCACAATACATTAATTCTTCCAATCACATTTTTGATTCGAAGCTTAAAATTTCACGTTGGGTGTACACTAATTAGAATGGTGGGCCCGAATTGGCTTTCTTTATGGTCTCGATTGGGCCCCGCTATACTGTGGTATGTATAGCTGCCTCTTCCCCTGTAAAAAGAGTGGGGGTTTGCGGCACAGGCCGGGGCCTGGACAACAATCCTCGTTCGACACGTCAAAATTTTTTTGCAAGTTTTCTCCTTTTTCCCCCCAGGCTTCATCGCGTTCAAATCTTCTCGCACGATGGGGTTGCTCAGGTATTACCTCCCATCTGTGGGGCCTTTCGAGATACTCTTTTACGTCGCCGGTGGATTGGCACTCGTCATCGCGGTGAATGTCATCCTCCAGTTGATTCCCCGAAACCGAAACGAGCCGCCCACGGTATTCCATTGGGTGCCGTTCCTCGGCAGCGCAGCGGCCTACGGCAAGAACCCCCACGAGTTCTTCCGGAAATGTCGCGAAAAGCATGGTGACATCTTCACCTTCGTCATGCTGGGCCGGAGGATGACGGCCTACTTCGGAATAGAGGGCAACGACTTCATTCTCAACTCCAAAAACCAAGAGCTCAACGCCGAGGAGATTTACAACGCCCTGACCGGCCCCGTGTTCGGCAGCGGCGTCATTTACGACTGCGACAACGCCACCCTCATGGAGCAAAAGAGGTTTGTCAAGTTTGGGCTCAACCAGGAGGCCCTCGAGTCTCACGTCCGGCTCACCGAGCAGGAGGTGCTCGATTACATCAAGAACACGCCCGAGCTCAAGGGGCAGTCGGGCACCATGAGCGTATCGGCCGTCATCGCCCAGATCACTCTGTACACTGCCGCAAGGACCCTTCAAGGTGCCGAGGTGCGCAAGAGGCTCAACAGGGAGTTTGCCGAGTTTTATCACGACCTGGACATGGGTTTCAGCCCTCTCAATTTCGTCTTTGGCAAAGTCCCCCTGCCCGTCAATGTGAGGCGGGATGCTGCGCACGCCAAGATGCGAGACGTCTACATGGAGATCATCAAGCAGCGCCGAGAGTCTAAATGCGCACCCGCCGAGCCGGACATGCTTTGGAACTTTATGGAGTGCACCTATCGAAACGGCAGGCCGATTCCCGACAAGGAGATTGCCCATCTCATGATTGCCCTCCTCATGGCCGGACAGCACTCGTCATCTGCAGCCGGCGAATGGATCATGCTCCGGCTCGCGTCGCAGCCCGAGGTCGCCGAGGAGATCTACCAGGAGCAGCTCAGCTACTACAAGGGCTCGCTGCAGCCCATCGAGTATGCCGACATTGATCACTTTACCGTTCTGAAAAACGTCATCAAGGAGACCCTTCGCGTTCACTCGTCCACCCATTCGATTCTGCGCAAGGTCAAAAAGCCTCTCCGCGTGCCCGGAACGGACTACGTCGTCCCCGAGGGCAACGTGATGCTGGCCTCGCCGACCGTGACTCACTTTGACGAGAGGTATTTCCCCAACGCGCAGCTGTGGGATCCCCACCGGTGGGACAACTACAACCCGGACGAGATCGAGACCGAGGCAGACATGGTGGATTACGGGTACGGAGTCATCAACAAGGGAACGAGGAGCCCGTACATTGCGTTCGGAGCCGGCCGGCACCGGTGCATCGGCGAGAAGTTTGCGTACGCCAACCTGGCCATCATCGTTGGCACTTTCGTTCGCCATTTCAAGTTCAGCACCCTGGATGGGAAGCGGACAGTTCCGCCGACGGATTTCAGTTCAATGTTTTTGAGGGCAATGTCGCCCGCCACTATCAGGTGGGAGCGTCGGGTTTCTGAGTAGGTAGGCTGAGACGAGAAGCCTCTATTCATATGATGGGTCGGTACATAGATCTCGCGCCGTTTTATTGTCATCATGTCAAGCATCTTGCTTAGCTACTAGGGGATAAAAATTTAGAGTCGTTAAAAGTATTTGTAATACAGTAGGTATTTCTACTTGATAGGCCAAGGGCGGAATATCATCAAACTCTTCAAAGCCGCCGTGGCGGGAAGGAAGCCTCCATGTGGACAAGGGCAGCAGTTCGCCGTCTCAAACATGCATTCGTGTTCAACCTCTTTGTCGGCCGTGAGCTATCCTCTGTTTATATGTATCGACAATCGCAAAATCGCCCATCAATTGACAATTCATCCTCATCAGCCCAGCCTATCCAAGTACAGGACAAAGGGCACATCAAATCATCCCCGCCTACTACTACCTTACCTTACTCGCCTTCCTATCAAAGTGCAGACAGACAGACGCTCATATTGGAGACAATGATCCAACATGATATTTCTTCCCTATTAAAAACTAGACGACATTTTGTATTTTGCAAGAAAAACCCTAGCAACGCTGCAGATTGCTTGAGCTCTTCGCTAACAGATATCTAAAGTAGGGGGACCGAGTTACTACTCTGCAGTATAAAAAACGACTAGACAAAACATCTCCTTCGAACCGGTGAGTGCGTGCGTGTATGTGAATATGTGTGTGTGTGTGTGGGTGTGTCATCGCCATTCCCTCAACCACGCCAGCTAACATCTACCTAGGTACCTATTTTCCTCTGAGGAGCACCGTGTTTAAGGTGTTTACTTTTTACTGCCCAGGAAGCTTGGCCAGCCACCCCAGCGTCTCCTCCCTCACCGTCTCCTTGATGGCGCACTGGTTGGCGACCGCCATGGCCTGCTTCTTGATGCTGCCGCACCCGTCATAGAAGCACTCGGACTTGTCCATGGCCCTCTGCAGGCTGTCGCCCTTCCAGCCAAACATGTAGTCTGCGTGCGTGCCGTACCCGCTCGTGCCCTCGAAGCTCCACACGAACGGGTTGGGCGCGCCCGAGGGCCACATCGAGTTGAACTTGCTCGTGTCCCAGACCGTCTCGTACGTGACCTGCGGCATCCTCACGGGGTGGGAGGACGGGCACTTTGGCGCGTTGGGGAACCCGTCCGACGTGATGCTGTTGAACATGTGGGACTGGTGGTCGGGCGAGTCGAGGTTCTTGCCGTCCCAGCAGCTATTTTTTATCGGGCATTAGCCAAGTCACAAGCGTATATAGGTTGGGTGTTGGCAAATAATGTTGGTAGATCATAACTCACGCCGGGAAGTGATGAGTGGCGAATATACCACCCGAGCAAGGCTTGGTAGGGAAATCCGACAGCTCGGGCCCTCTGCTCTGCCCGGTCAGGCACTGGTACCTCAGCCCGACGTGCGGCTTGCCCGTCTCGGTCGGGCTGCCCACCGTCATCCTGAAGCCGGGCTGGAAGGCCTTGATCGGCTGCTGCTTGAGGTTGTCCCTGCTCAGATCGAACTGGGTGTAGTAGACTGTCAGCCCGCCCTGGGCGCCCTGGGAGCCGCCCAGCAGCGGCTGGACGGGCAGCACGGGGACGCGGTGGTAGGATCCGTTGGTCGGGTGCTTGAAGTACAGGACGGCGGTCCAGTAGTTGGAAAAGTCCTCGGACATCTGGCAGGTCGTGCAGGTGGCGCGCTCGCCGACATCGCCCTCCATCGTCGCGTTGAAGGCGTTGCCGCCGACGATGTGGTGCACGTGGGCGGCGGGGACGGCGCCCGGCTGGACGACCGGGTCAAGACGCTGGATGGTGAGTGTTGAGCACGGGAAGCGGAGGCCGGCTTGGACCCCGGGGAGGGAGGCAAGTGCCGCGAGGGCGAGATTTTGGGAGAGGGACGACTTCATCTTTGAAAGTAAGGGTATAGAACCTGACAAGCGTTTGGGGGAAAAGGGCAAAACCCAAAGAAAAAAAAAAAAAAAAACAAAGAAAAGCAGAGAAGAGAAAAAAGACACCAAAGGGGTTCCTCGTTTCAACTTTGCTCTTATATCACTGCCGTCCAAAGTACTCCTGCTATCAACAACTGTATGTCTCCTCCCCCCCCCTCCCCCCCCCCCCCCTCCCTCACATTGCATACTTGACTATATCGGCAGTTAAGTCCAGACCTCTTTTTTGCATCTAATGCAAAGCTTGATTCGCTCGTAGCCACCCTCAAGAAAGAGGCAAAATTGACTCCACCCAAAGGAGCTGCCGCGAATCGGTTCGACTCCAGGTTGCCAGGATCATTATCCGGACGATGGTGGTGTGGTATAAATATCCTCAATCTATTGGACATCTTCATTGAACCCCATCAAAATCTTGTATAACTTTGAGCGGCATGCCCGGTTGTCGGCAAATATTCTGCTATGCTGTCCAATCACCCATTCCCTTCACAACTTTGAGGAGATTGGTCGATAGACATGGTGATAATCTGTCGTCGTCACGCCCAATCAACGGCACATGAGGATCACAAAGACTCCGCCAATGAGAAGGTGGATTTCAAATCATGAGGAAAGCGCGTTATCGAGGGCATATTAGTGACCATGCTTAAAATGAAATGACTAAAAATGCTGCCGGATACATCAGAACCGCACGTGGGAAAAGCTAATGTGACAACATGGAAAATGTGGGCTCTGGTTATTAATGTAGAAAGTATCAAACTTGATTAATTGTGCCTGGGGCATATAGGTAAGAAATAGAAAGCTATAGGTATCGTACAATTTTTAAAAACCAAAACATCAAGACGTTTCAATGCATGTGTGGACATACATCATGATCTCAGTACTTGGTGAGCTCTGGCGTTCCAGAAGCTCTTGGAAGCGAGAACTTTGTCTCGACAAACACCTTTTGAATTCCGTCCTCCTTGTTGTCGAATTTGTAGTAAACCTTGTCCAAATCCTCCAACCTGACGCGGTGGGAGACCATCTGGGTTGGGTCCAGCTCGCCCGTCTGGATCTTGCCCAACAACTCGGCCCAGTACTTGTGCACTGGAGCTTGTCCGTTACCAATGAGGCGGATACCGCGCTGCATGAGCGAGCCAACGTTGAAGTGGTTTGTCTGTGTGACTGTGCGTTAGTTGAAAAGCCCAAGTGGACATCAAGACGGCCGAGGCTACTTACGTATCCAACATAAACACCCGTGATGCCAGCACGGCCGTAGTTCCTCACGCCCTCAACCATCTCGTTGAGAATCTCGCTGGTGTCGGTCTCGGCACCAATGCTCATCTCCAACCAGTGCATCCATCCCTTGGCATACTCGCCAGCAGCGCACTCAATAGCGGCGTCGGGGCCCCTGCCTCCGTTGCAAACCTCTTTCAACTTGCTGACAACGGTCTCCTTGTTGGTGACACCGAAGCTGAGTTTCTTGTAGTCGATCAGCACCAGCTTGCTCTTGTGCTCCTCGGGCCATCTGCCTTGGAGGTTCGACAGCCTCGGCTCCGTATCGACAAACACAACCTTGCTCGCGCCTTCGCCGAGGGCAAAAAGACCTGCCATCTGCCCAATTGGACCAGCTCCAAAGATGGCGACCTCGTCGTTGGGATAAACAGCAGTATCTTTGACGGCGTTGTAGGCTGTGGGCAGGACATCACTCAACCAGAGGGCCTTCTCATCCGGAACATCATCGGGAATTGGCAAAAGGTTGACATCGGCCAGTGGGACGCGGACATACTCTGCCTGCCCGCCAGCAAACCCGCCTGTAAGATGGGAGTAGCCAAAGATTCCTGCAGTGCGCCCACCGTACATGGCCTTTGTTTGCGTGTTTGAGTTTGTCACCTCGCACTGGGACGAGAGCTTTTGGGAGCAGAAGTGGCAGTTGCCGCATGCGATCTGGAACGAGACAACGTAGCGCTTCCCAACTTGGACTTTGTCAGCGATGCTTGGCGAGACTTGCTCGACGATACCGCAGAACTCGTGGCCGAGGATGTCGCCCTTGTTCATTTGCATGACGGCTCCTGCAAGCGGGGGATCAGATTGTTAGCATTTCGTATTGCGCGGCTTCTAGGGAGCAGGCGGGCATAATTACCGTGCAGGAGATGCAAGTCGCTGCCGCAAACGGTGGTGCCGGTGACCTTGAGGATAACATCGCGGTCTTCGAGGAGCTTGGGCTTTGGGACATCAACTGATGGGAGGGAAAACAAAGACGTTAGCGAATGGTACATGACAATTGGAGAAATGGTGATTGGGGGACCATGACGCACCAATTTCAACCTTCTGCTTTCCCTGCCAGACGAGCGCTTTCATGGTCTCGCTGCTGTCCCCCTTGTCCCCCTTGTAGTTGGAGACATCCTGCTGGATGATGTTGTTGTCGTCGTGGCCGACGACCTTCTCGACCGCGTAGGCTGCTTGTACTGACATTGTGAGCGGTGGTGTGTATAACTAGCTGTAAGATTGTGTGTTGACTTTTTATTCTGTCGCGATTTGTGGACGTGTGGCCCACGGTCAGCCAGGTGGGCGCGGGACCGTTCTTAAGAAGACGAGTTTTTCGCGCCAGCTGCACAACGTCAGGGCGACCGAGGAAAACAGCCGATTGGCCAATGTTGCGCGACGCCAGCGTGGGAGGCCGTCACAGTCTTGGAATAATGACATCTTCGACTCTGCCGTGGAGGTTGAACCGTTCCATTCGATCGTTGTTGGCGTCTGGTTGCGCTAAGAATCTTGGGCAAAATCGACGTCATTGAGCTGATCCTGTGCCCCGTCACGACCCCTGTCCCTGCAAATCTACATGGCGGGGTAGTACGTACATCCAAGCAGCACAGCGATGGCACGCTAAAAGTTGGCTTGTGACAGGGACGCGATGCACCACGGATGCCCCTCGATTCCATCTTTTGTTGGAAGGCCATCTCTCAAACATTTCTAATGACGCCTATTTCTTTTGTTCCATATTTCGTGTCAATGCCAGCTACCGTCGATACACCCTCACCCTCACCCTCTTATTGTGCGTGATGTTGCGGGAGGAATTATTTACAATCTATTTGTACAGAAACCCTGTGTCATATTCCTTCTTTTGCCCACAATTATATATCTTCATGGCCTGTTTGCGCCAGATTCGTACACGTCCACACGTCCCATCGTATAATGTTTCTAATATGAACACGCCTTATTGCCCCCCCATTATGCCCCGGCGAGGGCCATCGCCGTGGTCTCGCTGGTTGCTGCCACGTGTGACGCCCCTTGTACGTACCCGGCGGCGTCTCTGTCCCGGTAGCAGCAAAGCCAGACTTGCTTCTCGATGGCGGTGAGGTCCCCTCCACGCATTATCGTCCCGATCGATGTTGAGCCGAGTTCTTCTGGAGGGATCGCCAGCGTTAACATCAAAAACATCACAAGCCTTGCAACGAGACGGGGGCGGGGATACTTTACCCTTGTGGTATTGGCAACAGTTCTGGTTCTCAACTCCAGGCAAAAACTTGGCCCCGCAATTCTTGCACATCCTCTCGCCGCGCTCATCAGGGGATGGTTTCTTGGCGCTGTCAGGAACGGGCGAGGTTGACTGGGGCGGCTTTGCGGCGGCCGCTGCCGGCATGTGGTCCACGTTTCGACGCATTTGTTTCTTCTCCCTGACCTCGTCATGCGCAGATTCCTTTCGGCAGCGCTTCGGCTTGGTGGGAGCGTTGGACTTTTTGTCAACGGCCAGCTTTTGTCCTTTGGTCTTTTCTGGGCTCTCCTTGAGCGTTGTTGCGGCCAGCCTTATCAACTTGGAGACACCATAAGGGGTCACGCCGACTTCACCAGGAGTTTGAGCCCGAAACTGTTCCATGTGTGGAACACGGGCAAGGAGACCAGCCCGAAGCTGCGGGTCGTGGAGGACTGATAGGACGCACACCAGCAATTGCTGGTGGTCCCACTCCATCACCTCCTCGCTGACATCGCGCTGCTTGTCTCCAGGCATGCTGTCCGGGGCCCCGGGGGTGTTGTTGGCGAGGCGTGTTTTGTTTTATTGTTATTATTATGATTATTTTGAAAAAATATATATTAAACACCCGTTATCAGTTCAAGTCGAAATTCTGAGATGCCAAGATGACAATGAGAGGGTCTAAAGTCGCCCGTGGTAATTGTAAAATGTGAGCCCCTCGAAAGGTCGAAGCTTCCAACCGCACGCCACCGACGGGCACACGTTTAAATCAAAGGAAGGTGCTCGTCTTTCTTGCAAGCAGGGCACCTGCTCGGGGTGGCCCATGCTTTATCCATCAGGGTTGTCAGCAAGTGCGCTATATGAATGGGATTACGACCGATCCAACCAATACTGGTACCAGCGGTGGTCGAGCGGTCTGCATTTAAACCTCGGGATGGCACAGTGGGGTTCTCCGGAGTGACGGGTTGTAAGGCCATAGAGTCAATCCCCTGAGGGCGACGTTCGATCCCGATTTTTTTCCCTTTTTTTTTTTTTTTTTTTCTTTTACTCTTCGTATACCAATTTGCAAACGTTCACCGCAAAGTGCTACATTTGAATGCACAATCGACCCCCACTAGCAAGTTCTCCCACACAACGCACACCTACTATTTTCGCGGACCATTAAAAATCATGGCCAACATTGAGATCTTTGAGGAAAAAGTGATGGAACAGGGTGCTCCGGATGCTCCAACCCATGACTTCCTTTAAATCGGTTGTGCAGATTTTGACCGACTTAAGTCGATAAATTAATGCTGTCTTGTCAAACGCTGTATACCTATAGAGCTTTTGTCAATCGTGAAGAAACCTTCAAGTCTCATGGTTACACAAGATATTATCATCCTTCATCACACTCCGTACAACAAGAAGAGAGGTGAAGCTTGGTATTCCATTCAATGATCCAACGCAGACTGGAAATGCTGCCGGCTTAAGTATAAGAATCTGAATTAAATATCAATCTCCATATATAATGGGCAACGGAGGAGGTGTTTAATCGTGATATTCTAAAGTCAGACAAAGGTCTCCAACGACAATGGAATTTAGGCGTTTCCAACATTAGACATGATCCACAACTGGCGAACACCATCGCAAGCCATAAGAAGAAAAGACGAAAAAGCCTGATTTATATAATTGTGTAGGTAGATTTGTTCAACTGCATACTGGGACCTATTCTCAATATTGGTATCGGCGAAATTTGCGGAAAGCTCACGAAACCCTAAAGCAAAACGATTACTCAATGTAATTATAACTTGATAGATATTAACTATAAACAGGAGCAATTTGAAACCCACACTTCTGGATCCTACGAAGTCTCTGTCTTTGTCTACGGCCTAATCTTGTGCGAGATTCAATAAGGATCAGCAAAAATACCTCCATAAACACTCGTATGGTGTTTTTTCCTTCGACAATGGATGGCGCCAAGGTTATCAACGGACGGCAAATGGAGTCCCACCCCATCTCGAACTTCCCTTGGCTTGTCTGGGTGATGATGTCACACCTGAACCCTGTATCACATTTTTAGTATACCAGTGACGACTTTGTCGACGTCCGCGCTCGTGCTAACCCCTCACCTTTCCTCAACAGAGAATAAAAAAAAAAAAAAAGAACTCTTCAAAAGCCGATAAAATGATGGCCCGAAGAACTGTGGCAGCCGACCAGGCTGTAGAACAGGAAACAACAGAAACGGCAGAAAAGCAGCAATCGACAGACCGCGACTCAAAGACTGAACCGAGACCGACTCCGCATCGGGGAAGCCATAGCCACCAACATCATCAGTGGGGCGGTCCGAACAGCGGTATCACATCGGAGGCGCAAGTCATCGACCGCGTGCGGGAAATGCGCCGCCTTAGTCACGATCAGGCCTCGGAATCTCTGGGGCAGGAATCCGCCAAAAAGTCAAAAGAACGACAAGGTGAAGATGGAAAGAAATAAACTGTCCAATGTGGAAAGGTGTGGCATCGCTGGAATCACGCAACAGTGATGAAGGATGATAAACTACCAAGAAAAAAAAAAAAAAAAAAAAAAGCGAGCAGACTTGTGTCGTATTTTTCGTGGTTAGAGAAAGGTCTAGGAGAGGAACCAAGTTCTCCCATAGCTATCCTCTGATGCCAGGCAAGGCCGTGGGGGAGGCCGGCCAGTGAACGGGAGGGTTATGTGTGGGGATGTTGAGGAGGAGTGGCAGGTACATACAATTCATGAAAACTGAGATGTACTCTACATACCTTATTCAAGACAAGGAGAAGAGAGAAAATGGGCTACATGCCCAACTTACCGACCATGTGCCTCGAGGAAGGCCAGTGGCTCTTCCCCTATGACAAACCACAAATATCTATCTTTACGCGTCCGTTCGTTGATCCCAGCACTTATCATGCGGCCAAACGGATCTACCTTATCGTATCCTCGTCGCTTCGCAAAACACTGGCTGCGAGTATCTCAAGGTGTTCTCGGGTACACATCGTCGGTGTCTGATATAGTGTCCGACAGTATGAGTCTCCTAGGGCACCTTGAAAGTCGTCGACTACGCGCGAAAACTCCAGGCAGACCGCATCGTAACCACCCTCCTCAAGAGTTGTGTCTCTTGCGCATGGTGTTTTCACCTTGGCAACGACGACCAATCGACCCTGAAACAATGTACAATGATAAATGATATATGCGATCCGTGCAAGGCAACATCCAAACACCCCAGCATCGGTGCTAACCTTTTTTATTCTCGCTCGTCTCGGCTCCAACGGCATTCTCGCCTGGGTGGAGGGCATGGCGGAGTTCGGGAGCGCCCGCGGTCGATCATAGCGTCGAGGGTCTACTTTTCGGTCGCATTTCGGGAACGAAGGGGGGAATTAACGGCAAGATAGAAAGTTGGACAAATCGGAGAGAATATGTCTTTTGCTGCTCAAGATTAAAGGTCTTCTTCACGAAACAGCGACTAATAAACCACTTGCAAGCGAGGATTCAACGACGTGGCAGGCGTGATATGCAACGTCGCGCATGGGTGGTTCGATAAAGGCGTGCACGCAACTCGAGACCACAAGATGTCGGGCATGGCTGAGACAAATCTGGGTTTTTGCCAGCGAATTGTTTCGCGGTGGGATTCGAAGTGTCAAAGTGTCGGAAGCGACGGGTGGAAGAGGAATAAGCACAGCGGAGGAGGTACCTGATCGGGTTGGGGGACAGTCAGCGGTCGCGAATGTCGGGTGCCAGAGTAAAAAAAAAAAAAAAAAAAAAAAAGCGATTGCGGAGCCGTACCCTGGAACAAGTGTTTGTTTCAGTGGAGAAGTGGGGAATCAGTGGGAGGATCAGTTGGGGGAAATGCGGGGTAATCAACACTGTGTGGAATCTTGAAAAGAAAATTGGTTGACTGGAACCCTTCCCCGGTTCGGGCGGGTCTATTCATTCTGAAACACTGGGTATATCTCGCCGTGCTGAAGACACACGACGGTGGTCAAATCGTTCCTGCCATCCCCAATCATGAACATGGCCGGCGACACTGCCAGTTCCACCGTCTCCGGCTTGCCTCTTTTCAGGTCGCCATCCTGGCAGTCGACAAACTCCGCCCCAATTTCAACAACGTCACCGAACTTGGGTATCCCGAAACACACCTTCGCCCGATGTGCCCCAAACGCCATGGATAGCTCGCTCGCCTGCTGCACCGCGGCTGCCACTTGGTCCCTTATCTCGTCGCTGACGTCGCCTTCACAAAAAAACGAAACAATTCCCAGAATCTCGTCTCTTACTTTTGCCCGATTGTCCAACGCTACCTTGCTGATGCCCGGCTTTGGGCCTTTGCCGTCCTCAACCTGTGTTTGCTCTTGGCCAGCTTGCTCTGCGGCGGTTTCCATGGCCGACAACATTGACTGGAAGGTTGCTGAACGCCACGCGTTGGCGTACTTGTCACGGTAGAGCAGTTCAAAATTCTCTGGCCCTGTCATCGTGGTTGTTAACACCACCCCTGCTGCATAGATGCAGATATAACTCCAGTCCTACTTACCGGGGTTCGCCTCACTGCCTTCAAGCAGCCTTTTCAAAGCATGATACGCGCCCAGCAAAGAGCTTCCACCTTCGCCTGAGCCCAATGCGCCAAACCCGTACGGTGCCGAGAAGAATCCGTCGAGAATCCTCGCCCAGACCATTGCTCGGAGGAGAAATGGCCACTGCCCGTCCCCGGCCCGTTCGAGAAAGCCCGTCTCATCCGCCAGCTCGACCTTATCCGCTGCAGCCCGAGCTCCGAGGTTCCATGGACTCGTTATCGTCTCGACAGTCAGCTTCAGGGAGCCGTACTTTGTTTTCAAACTGCCATCCAACCCAAGTCGAAAGTCGTCAGGCTTGTTGATCAGTTCTTGCTCCAACTCTGCGATCCTGTCCCCCAGCTGAGCCTGCACAGCTGTCATTTCTCCGGAATGACGGACCTCCGCATCTCTGATGGCCGCCTCGTAAACCTGGTTCCGCCCCGCAAGGGACAGCTGGTACTCCTGATGCTGACTTTTTAGTTGTGCGGCGTGAGCGGCTTCCCTCTCTCCGAGCCTGGCCTCGAGATCCCTTAGTCGCTCCAAAAGTTTCCCTTTTTCGACCTGTGCGGCCCTATTCAGGCCTTGAATTTCGAGCTGATGGATATGGGTCGCCTCGGCGAGTTCGGCCGCCAATTTGGAATTCCGCTCGGTGGCCTCCTTGAGCTTGGTTTCGGTTTCCTTGACAGCATCTTCCAGGTTGAGGTTTTTCCCCTTCATCTCTTCGCATTCTTGCTGCCACCAACGCGCACTGTTGTAATTCTCGGTTGCCAGCTTTTCAAACTCGGCATTCTTTGCCTTCAGCTGTTGCTCCTTTGCGATTAGCTCACTCTCGTGCTTCTTTTCGAGCAGTCCAATTTTGCGAGCCTCCCTCTCTCTGATTTCGTCTTTCACCTTCTCGAGCGTCGCAAGCTCCTTCGCATGCTGAGACGCTAGCTTCTCCCTCTCGACCTTCAGTTTGTCCATATCCGCAGCATGAGTTTGGAGTTGGTGTCGAAGGCGTTGCAGTGATATTGATTCATCTTGCATCGAATGCCTCGACCGTGCATTGTCCGGTCTGGCCTCTCGCGAGTCGTCGCCTTTGCTCAGTGGTTGCCGTACCGAAGCTGCTCTCATCAGTGAGGGCAGTGCTGATAAGCTGGGCGGTAGGCTTTCCAACCCAACGCTTCTCCGCTTCTCCGCCTCTGCGCTCGAGGGAGGAGTGGGAGGTAAGTCTTTGGATTCTTGCTTGCGACTCTTTTTATTTAAAAACATGTTCAGGAACGGCTGCGGGATCGAAGTGGTAGTTGATTACGGATTACTCCCGTGCTGATACCTGTCGAGGATGCAAGCTTCACGATAATTACCCCGCTCAAGTTTCGTCCATAGGTAGTTTTTCAGCTCGTTTGACCCTCCTCGCGGACCTATTCTGCCTTGACTTACAGGCCAGCAATTGGCATTGCTGAGCCACGGCAAGGGCGTCAAGTGTGGCATTCAATTGGACGCCACTCCGGAGCCAGCTTGCGAAAGCCAGGAAGCACGATGAAATTCCAATTTCCGATTGGGGAACCGCTCTTTTGCTCGATTTTGACGACCAACGTTGACTTTCTATTTTGTCGCACCACGTCGCATCACTTTCGCACGTATCCAGGTAGTCTGCTGATTGTTCGGGGCCCCTGCCCCGTTGGCGGCCTGGACGGAATATTTGCTCCAAAACAAACTCGTAACCTGTTTACTCCGTAGTGTGGTTCCAGTGGGCCATCCTTGGCTGCGTCTTACACAGTAGGTAATTTGTCCCCTTTATTTCATGTCAAAGGAGACACGGTCCCAACCCCTGACAACCTAGCATTGACGTTACCTCCCTAGCCGGGATAAGGTGAGGCGTGCGGGGATTCCAGTGGGGGTCCGCAGTCACCTTTCAAAAGCATTTAGTATCTCCGTTTACCGTCAACACTCTTTTTTTTTTTTTTTTTTCCTGTTTTCCGTATTCGCTGCAACAAACATCGAGGCTTTCTCCAAAGCGCAATTCCTCCTCAAAGCCATGGCTGACACTAACTCAACAACGGCTCCGGCATCCGCGTCTTCCCCACCCAAAACTTCAACGGCCGGGCCGGGCGCCACTGTCGATCACTCAGCTTCTTCTCCACCACCCACAGCTACTCCTGAAATCGCCGTGGTGAGTGAGACATGCAGATGAGCCACAACGGCCCCTATTAACAAGGTGATATCTTCCAGGACCCCCACCCTCGTTTCCAAGCCACGGAAGACGATGATGATGACAATGACTCGGCTTTAGGCGATGAGAGGTATGATTGTTTGCTCCATTACAAATAGCCGAGCTTGGCCTGTGCTGATATATGTGGCCTTCTCCCGGCAGTGACCTCTCGACGGCATCGATCAGCTCTACAATCCTGCAGTATCGCAAGATTCACGGCAGAACCTATCACAACTTTGAAACCTCGGGCGATTACTGGTATGGAGCTTAAATCATCTACTCTCGGTCATCAGGTCAAGATTCATGAAGACTAATGCGCCCATCGTCAAGGGCACCAAACGATGCGACTCAGAACGAGCAGCTGGACATCAACCACCACCTCCTCACCTTGGCCCTGGACAACAAACTCTACCTCGCGCCGCTTGAGAAACCTGCCAAGGTGCTTGACATCGGCACCGGCACGGGAATCTGGGCTATCGACTTTGCCGACGAGTTTCCCGAGTGCCAAGTGATCGGCCTTGACCTCTCTCCCATCCAGCCGAGCTGGGTGCCGCCCAACTGCAAGTTCGAGCTCGATGACGCCTCCAAGACGTTGACTTATCCGGACAACACGTTTGACTACGTTCACATTCGATACATGGTCGGATGCTTCAAGGACTGGGATGCAGTCTACCGGGAAGCCTACCGCGTGCTCAAGCCCGGCGGGTGGATCGAGCACATGGACTGCAGCGCTGGTGTCTACAGCGACGACGGCAGCATCCCCCAGGATTCCCCCTTCAAGACGTGGAAGGACCTGTTCCACGAGGTTGGGCTGAAGATGGGCCAGACGTTTGAGGTTGTGGACGATGATCGCTATGTCGGCTGGATGAAGAGTGCTGGGTTCGCCAATGTCGAGAACAGGTTGATCAAGACGCCCGTGGGGAGCTGGCCTGCAGACAAGAAGTGGAAGGATGTCGGGCAGTTCAACCAGCTCATGTTGGAGATGGGTCTGGAGGGGTTCGGGCTCTTTGCTTTGACGACAGTGCTCGGATGGGGGTATGACGAGACGCAGGTGTTTCTGGCCAAGGTTAGGGCTGGGTTGAAAAACAAGGCTTGGCATGGTTATTGCACTTGGTGAGTTTTTTTTTTTTTTTTTTTTTTCTGCTGAAATTGGGCGGGTTGGATGCGATGCTAACGTTTTGGTTAGGGGCGCTGCTTGGGGGCAAAAGCCTTTGGAGGGGTAGAGGGCCGTGGAAGGGGGGGATACTTAAATACTGGTCTGAAGTGAGCAATCACACCTGTCGCGGAGTCGGAGTTTGCTGGGTAACTATTTAGGAAGCAAGCACACGTTTGTTGATAGGAGTTTAAGAACATTTATTTAAACCAATTTAGTTTCGGCGACAACAGCTTCCTGAATTTCAACGTCGAAGCTGTGCTCATTGCATCAACCAAAAATTGTTTGCAAATTTAAGCAGAGTTGATGCTGTATATATACTTGTACTGATTTCTACTTCCTCCAGTTGACCCCTGCTGTACGGGAATATAAGCTTTTTTCTTATTTCTTTTTTTTTTTTGGGGGGGGGGGGGGTGGAGCAAAATGACCCCTGATATTGGATATAAATAAATAAAGGAAAAGGTTATACAAGTATATACAACACAAGGTTTGCCAAAGCAACATATTCGAAAATAAATTGTGAAATTCATCGCGAGAATTGGACCATGTCTACCTCATATAGGCCTCGGTTACTCATGTAGAAAATCATTTGTGTCGTCCCCGATACCCGGTCCTGAGCCCCGCCTTTCCGCATCTTTGATCCGACAATCACTTCGCTGAACTTAATTGCCGAGCGGCGGTGTGAGTGAAACCCCACAGTCCCAACACTCCAAAGCCTCAATGGTTCGTTACCGAAGAGTCAGTTGGCTTCTCTCTGTTTTCCTCCATCTATTGGCTTGAAGCACCTAGCTCTCTTGAACAACAAATACCATCCTTCCCCCCCTCGCCCCCCACCCCACCTTTTCCCTTTTGCTCTTGGCATTGCTACCAACTCACACCCCGTCGGCGGTATTTACCCGTCCAATTTTTTCTTTTTTCAAAAAAACAAATCGTTTGTCATACTTTTGTCAGTTGGTTGGTTACCAAAAAAAAACCAAGCTACTGGAATTGTCTTCCGTTTGCAGTAAAGTCCCTCAACTATATTAAAATGCATATCGGAACGACCCACAAACCTGGTTTTACTCTCCCCCCACCTGGTGGTATATATAATTATGAACTGGCAACACACTTCCCGCGCAGTGAAAAGGTAACCCTCCTACTGCACCTTACCTATGCAACAGAGGCAGGAAGAGCTTCGTCATCAGGATTTTTACCTACCTACCTACCTTGATAGGTACCCTGAGCTACGCTACTCCATCTCAAAACATTCTGTGTGTACGACTCGAAACTTGAACAGCATCTGAAACAATGGGAAGCGCACTGCCAGATGTGCCGCTGGTCAAGACGGACCTCCTAATCGTTGGAGCCGGGCCAGCAGGTGCTTCGTTGGCATGTTTTCTCGCCTCCCATGGTTCGTCTGCCCCCCGTTTTTAACTTGGAATCCCCTCTTTCCCAACAACAAACAAACCAGTGGTTTTTTTTTTTTTTTTTTTCCTTAAAAATGTTTTTGCGAATTATTACTAACACTCGACCTTGTTGCTTTGAAAATGATTACTTAGGCCTCAAGGGAATCATGATCTCCGCCTCCTCCGGCACGGCAACGACCCCGCGCGCCCACATAACCAACCAGGCGGGGCTCGAATGCCTCCGCGACGTCGCGCTCGAGGCTACCTGCCTGTCCGTCGCCACCCCTTCGGCCCACATGCGCCACACGCGCTGGTGCCGCTCGATGGCGGGCGAAGAGTTCGCCCGGGTCCACTCGTGGGGCCACGATCCGCTCTACAAGGGCGCCTACGAGTCCGCCTCCCCGTGCCGGCACGTCGACCTGCCGCAGACCCTGCTCGAGCCCATCCTGACCAAGCGCGCGGTCGACGAGGGCTGGAGCCTGCGGTTCAACACGGCCTTCCTGCGGATACTCTCGAGGGACGGCGACAGGTCGGTGGTCAGCGAGGTCGAGGACTCCCTGACGGGGGTGAGGTACGCCATCGAGGCGAGGTACCTGTTCGGCTGCGACGGCGCGAGGAGCCAGGTGGTGAGGGAGCTGGCGCTGCCGCTCATAAAGAAGCCGGGCCAGGGGTTGGCGCTCAACGTCCTCGTCAAGGCCGACCTGAGCCACCTGATGGAGAGCCGGGTCGGGAACCTGCACTGGGTCTTCCGGCCCGAGGAGGACGAGTCCACCTCGCCGCCCTGGGGCTGGGCCGCGATCGTCAGGATGATCAAGCCTTGGGACGAGTGGATGTTCATTCTCCTGCCGAGGCCCGGCAGCGATTTGAAGGGGGAGGACATGACTGCCAGCCACGATGAGTACTTGAAGCGGATCAAGGCCTTTATTGGAGATGATTCAATCAAGGCTGAGGTGGTGGACGCAAGCAAGTGGTGGATCCACGAGACGGTGGCCGAGAGGTATTCCGAGGGGAATGTGTAAGTGGAAATTTTCCCAGCCTAGGTACCTTTGTGCTTGGAAGAAGGGCTCTATGAGGGACAAATAAAAAAACAAACAGGGACAAGGGACATGTCACTAACTGGTAGGATTTTTAAAATCTACGTAGGTTCTGCCTCGGAGACGCGGTCCATCGGCACCCGCCGTTTAACGGCCTCGGATCCAACACCTGCATCCAGGACGCCTTCAACCTGGCATGGAAAATCGCCTACGTCATGTCCGGGAAAGCTGGGCCGGGACTGTTGTCTTCGTACACGACCGAGCGGCAGCCCGTCGGCGTGGACATCATCACGCGGGCGAACCAGGGGCTGCGGGATCACATCCCCTGGCAGGAAGCCCTGGGGATGCTCGAGCCCGACATGGATAAACGAAGAGAGATCCTGGCGGAGTTCGACGACGCCGGAGAGAAGGGACAAAGAAGACGGCAAAGGTTCCAAGACGCTATCCAGAACACCACGACAGAATTCCACGGGTTGGGAGTGGAATTGAACCAGATTTATGTGTCCGATGCCGTCTACCTCGATGACCAAGGGGAGGGGCCGCCACCGCCGGAGGATAGAGTCCGAACTCACGTCGTCACGACTTATCCGGGCCGCAGACTGCCTCACGTGTGGCTAAACACAAGGGTGCCTGGAAAGCAGGTGAGCACGATTGATCTGGCTGGACACGGCCGGTTCTGTTTGCTTGTTGGCCCCGGGGGCGCCTCGGCGTGGAAGGAAGCTGCCAGAAAGGTGGAGGAGAAGTTGGGAATCGAGATTGTCAGCTACTCGATTGGGTGGAAGCAGGACTACGACGACGTCTACTTTGACTGGGCAAGGAAGAGGGAAGTCAGTGAGACCGGCTGCGTGTTGGTAAGGCCTGACAGGTTTGTGGCGTGGCGATCAAAGGAAATGGTGCAAGATCCGGCAGAAATGCTGGAAAAGGTTTTGAAGAAGGTTTTGGCTATTTGACCGACGAAAAATATGGTTGTTTAATACACTTTATTCACCGTCCGTTTCCGACCCAAGGGACCTCCATGATGATGACGCTGTTCATAGCAACGATCGAAATCTGTAGATTGTAGATTATCCTCTGTCTGCATCGTACAGGCTGAACCGACGTGAGTAATCTTCAAGTGGATTCGCGTTGCTCCTGAACAATGTAGGTAATGAGGTCCACCAAGCGGAAAGCCCATACCCATCCAACAGGCGGCCACAATTAGGTACCTATATTTACCTATATAATGATGTCTCTCCGAACCGACGCAGCGGAAATAGCCATCGTGCCAATGACGGAAACGCACGCGGCTACCAGAAAAGGCATCCCTGACCAGAAATCTCCAAGCTTCATGCCCCATCCGAATGCAGCCGCCAGCAACGGCGACCCAGCAAGGAACCCGGCCTGCGTAAATACCGAGAGTGCCGTAAACGCGGTCCCGAGCTGGTCTGGATCAATTGTGGCCGTCAACATGCTTCTCGTCGTTGCCGTATAAGCAAACCCGACCGCAAAGACGACCTGGCCGACGAAAAGGGGCAGCCACCAAGATGCTAAAAATATTGTCCCTGCTCCGAGAACCAGAAACACCCCGGACGCTTGGGCTACCCGCTTGTCTTTGAGACTCTCGTGCAGGTTCAAACGGACAAGGAAGAAACTCGAAAGGAGGGGGAGGAGCACCGCCAGCACGAGCAAGCCCACACCTGCTCTGACGGATAAGAGGATTGAGGCCTAGATAGGCATCGGATCAGCAAACTGCAGCGTCAGGGGGGGGGGGATCCAAAAAAGATCATGTCAACATACCTCACCAATCGTCCACCCCAACCTCTTGGACGCATACTGAAGCAGCAAGGAGCTGTCAGACATGATGGCCAAGCTGAAGCACAGCGAAGCAAACAGCACCAGCGTCGCATTCTTATTCTCGGCCAGCGCTGTGATGACCTCCCTCCCCGTCCCCCCAAGCTCCCTCATCTGAGCCCAAACCCCCTTTTTCCCTCCCAAAGCCCCCCCTCCTCCTCCTCCTTCTTCTTCATCCTCCCACTCTGCCTCCTCACCCGCGTCATCCTCGAAATTTCTCCTCGGCCCAGTCTCGGGAACAAACAGCCACCCAACAACAAACCCCAGCACTCCCAACGCGCTTGTCAGCCACATTGGCACCCAGGGGTCGATCCTCATCAAGGCAGCCCCGACGGGCACAAACACCAACTGGTTCAAGAGCGCAGCGCTCGCCAGGATTGAAAACGCCGCCGTCCTCTGTTCGGCAGGACAGGCGTCGGCCAGCTGCGCAAACACCATGCTGCTCAGCGTCGCTCCGCCCGCGCCCAGGACCTGGAACCCGCCGACGAGCCAGACGGCCCTTAGTGGTATCAAATTGGGAAATGAATCTAGGTAAGGTAACGCAGGTAAGCCAAAAATCAGTTATCGACCTTCTCCAATAAACTCCCCAAAAAATACTAGGTAGATAATACGCAAAGGTAAATGTAAAAATTAGGTAGGTAGGTAGGTAGGTACTCACAAACGATCCTCACCCACAGGTCCGACATGACCAACCCCGCCACGGCCATCAGCAGGACCTTCTTCCGGCCGTTGCGCCGCAGACGGTCGGCCAAGACGCCGTAAAAAACCGCTAGCAGGATCCCCGGCAGCGTCTCCGACACGTCCTTCCACCCGTTGATGAAGGCCACCTCGGCCTGGATCGCGGGGAGCTTGCAGAGGTCGGCACCCGGCGGCGATCTGTCGCCCATGGCTGTTAAGAGATGACTTCCACCACGGCCGCGGGCGTAGTACTGCTCGCAGACGATCGACTCGAGCACGGCGGTCTGCGGCGCGAGGGAGAGCGAGTTGCCTATGTCGAGGAGGAAGACTACCGACGCCGAGGAGAGGAGGGTGAGGACGATTGAGCGGATGCCGCCGGGCGATCTACTACTAATCCTTGCTGGTTGCGTGAAACCGGCGGGCTCCGTGGTCCCGAGTGATGATGATGATGATGATGGTTCGGAAGGGAGGAGTGCGAGGGTTTCCTCCGAATGCTCCGGGTCATTGTGATTTTGTGTGATGTTTCGCATAATTTTCCAATATTTCCAGTAGGTACCTAGCTACCTGGTAGTTTGGCAGTGTTTTGGTGAACCAAGGGGTAAAGTTAGTATTTGAGTTTTGTTTGGTCGGGAACCGCTTGAGCGAGGATGAAAAGGAGGATAAAAAAAAAAGAAAACAATATGGGGACTTGGCGAATGGAAAATACTGGCAAACCTGGAAACAAGTTGGTTTTTTTTTTCGGCATGATGTTACGCCCTCTGACGGGCAGGGGGGACTCTGATTGGTCATGATCAGCGGGCGGTTGACCGGTGGGTGGATTACGCCAGCGTATTCATGGACTTCTTACCATGCATGCACTGTAACTGCAACATTGAATCAAGGCGAGGAGTCATGTCGGTCGACGCGTCAGGACTAATTATGCTCACAAATATTACCCGAGCTGGCTTCACTTGGTAAAAGATATAAGTTTGATACCCAAATTTTATAAATAAAAAAAAAAAAAAAAAAAAAAATCAACACAGAGCAATATGTTACTTGTTTATAGGCAGTATAGTACTTAACTTTCAGAAAACGTTTCAACCCAAAAAAAAGCAATACCTAGGCTATGAAGTTACATTCAGGAATAGGGCTTCACCGATGGAGTTGAGAGCTAGCTTGTACTGTTGAGAGCTAGCTTGTACTTGAATGGCCTCTCATACACTCTCGCCCTCATTTGACTCTCCCTGTGAAACGACCCATGGGTCGTCGAGAAGCTGCCGTGTCGTAGCCCGGTCATTAGGGCACACGACCAAGAGTTTCCGGAGATACTTTCCTAGTATTTCCAGCTCCGCTTCGCCCAGCTGAAGAGTCTTGCTCTGGAATCCATTGCTGTACGATCTCCGGATCTCTTCCTCGAGCGGCGCAAAGTCTTCCGCTATTGGCCCTGGTGAGTTTTAGTTTTGGATCCGACCTTTTTTTTTTTTTTTTTTTTTTTTTTTTTGGGAGAGGTATCATTGTTAGAAAACGAGGATAGACGCACAATCAGGTTGATCCTTCAAAACACCACTGGCAAGCGCGTCCAGAATCCACTGCTTGGGCACACCGCCAACAACTTTTTGGAATTGCGGAATCAACCGTGTATTATCAAAGTCCGCCTCGAAAGGGGTGCGCCCGATGACGAGCTCGTAAGTCTTGCGACGACGAAATAGTCAGTCTGTATCCCGCTTCATACCTAGTGCTGCGTCTTCACTGCGTGTGCTCACCGTGGAACCAAGGTTCCAAATATCCACTGCCTTACTGAGGGTGTGTTGAAATACAAGCTCCGGCGGGTGGTGGGACGGCGGTGTAGATATCCTCGTAGGGGGGTTGTCAGAGAAGAAAGCTACATGTTTTCGCATCAGCCAAACCACTGCACAAAAAGGTTGGGGACTTGAAGTGGGTGCATCAGTGCCAGGAGGAAACCGACATTCACCAAAGTCGACGAGATTGATCTCTCCAAGGCGGGGGTACATCTCGCGATCGAAGTCGACCGGCTCCACAAGATATTCTGGAATCCCCGGTTCAAGAGGTTTCCCGTCAAGCCTCTCAATCTTGCCCACTTCCGGCGGCCCCAAGTGCTGGATGATGGTTTCCAGAGATGCCGCCTCAAAGTCGGGGAGGCGGAACAGGATATTTCCCATGTGTATGTCTCCATGCGCCACGTTGACCCCGTGGAGATAATCGACGGCCAGAAGCAGCTGTCTAGAGATGGAACGAGCGCGACCCGCCTCCAACCTGTAATTTGTGCACCGGTCTGCGACAGATGATGTTGACGGTCCCAGAATGTCTAGGACCACACAGAGATGCCGTCCATTTGGTCCCTGGATATGGAAAGACCCGAGAAGATGCGATACATGCTTGTAGCCGGGGTGGTCAGGATTGCCTCGGTCCTTGACGGCTTGGAGAATGCCGAGTTCTCGATTGGTTTCACTTGACTTGTCGGCCGTGACAACCTTGACGGCCACGTTCTTGTTTGTGCTGAGTTGGTTCTCGATCAGCCACGAGGACCAAAAGTGATGTCGAGGTCAGGCAACCCCACTGATTATCCCGCGCGAGCCAGACGGTGGCAAAGGCGCCAAAGCCAAGTTTGTGCAGCACCTCATATCGCCCATTGTCGAGCGCGTCGTGCAAGTGGATTGGGTGGTATCCGCCGGGGCAGTATCTGCTCAATTCCTCGGCCGCCACGCCGATTTTGTGCTCGAAGATGTTGACCATTTTTTGGTGTTTGACTCAGGTAGCAACACTCACAGCACGTCACCTGCTTCGGGCCGCTGTACCGCTGCGGAGTAATCCGACCAGGGGAACCAATCCAGTGCAACGAAGCCCAGATCCCATTGCTGAAATAATTTATTTATGGATGCAGTGTATCCACTCCACTTGCCCACGACAAAAAGTTTTGCTACCCAATTGTTGGAATTTATAAGGCCAATAGCCCCCTATCTAAAAATGACAACAACAACAACAGTCGTCGGCGAGCCTGCTGATGGAGTATCCGCCAGCACTAAAGATGGCAGGGAGTACTGGGACGGCATCGACGCCGACGTCAACGGCATGCTGGGCGGCATCCCCTCGGTCGTCGGATACGCCCACATCTCCAAGGTCGACCTCCAGAGCTCGCGCAGCTTCCTCGCCAAGCTGGGCATCGGATCCAAGAATGGCCGCCACAAGATAGACAACGCGCTCGAGGGCGGCGCGGGGTTTGTTTCCCCAACAGCAGTTGCCAAGTTAACGCCGCCACTGATTAGTGCTGACTCCAACACCACACAGCATCGGGAGGATCACCAAGGGCCTGCTTCTCGAGGTCGCCCACCACGTTGACGTCATCGAGCCCGTTCCCAAGTTTACCGCGCTTCTGAAGGACACTCCCGGCGTGCGGACCATCTTCAACATCGGCCTGGACGACTGGCGCCCGACCGAGGGGCTCCAGTATGATCTGATCTGGACCCAGTGGTGCGTCGGCCACCTGACCGACGACCAGCTGGTGGCGTATCTGCAGCGGTGCCAGGAAGCACTGAACCCCGACGGCGGCGTCATCGTCATCAAGGAGAACCTGAGCATCACCGACTGCGATGATTTTGACGAAGTTGACCGGAGCGTCACCAGGTAAAAAAAAAAAGATTTCCGATGGAAACTGTGGAATGGTTTGTCAGTTGCTAACCACCTACCTTCTGCGTCAGGGAGGATCGCAAATTCTTGAGCCTGTTTGAGCAGGCAGGCCTGCGCGTTATCAAAGCGGAGATCCAGAAAGGCTTGCCTTCGAGATCTGAAACGAAGCTTTTGCCGGTCAAGGCCTACGCGCTGAAGCCCAAGACCCCCACCAAGCCTCTCGAGTGAGCAATCTCTCTAATCAATCCGGACCCTTGCGCGCCTATACTTATTGCACAGTCGCCCATCCAAGTTGGAAAGTTTGCTCGGATGGTTTGCAACATGCTTCTGTACGACACCAAAGATAAACATGAAAAACTAAATGGAAATTGGTTGATACCACGCTTCAAATCAAATATATCCGAGAGTGCCTTTTTCACATTATCATTGATTTCTGCATCAAGTTGATTTGTTAATTTCATAACAAAATCAGTCATAGACTCGGAGATTTTTTTGGGAAAAAAATAAACAAAAGTAATTTTGCAACTTCTTCTTCCCTTTTTTTTTTTTTTTTTTTTTTTTTACATGATCGTTTATAATATCGAATCATATAAGATGTAACATGGATTTATCCTCTACCGGAATTTCGAGATTTCGTGCCTGAAAAGTTATGTATAAAAGTGTCTGGTATAGCTCTACCAGTACGTCCCAATCTCCCTCAAATCATCTATCAAGGCCGGGGGGTTATCCAATCCTGCAAAGTTGCCACCAAAGTCGTGATCTGATAACAACCAAGTTTTAAATGTCAGCAAAATTTAACTATTAGAGAAACAGTTATGAGGCAAGACACTAGGTAAGATACTCACTCCTATACTCGGTCAAGTTCCCGACCGTGGCCATAATCTCCCGCGGCCAGAACCCGACGTTGTACTTGAAGAAGCTGACGAGCAGCGGCGCGTCCGTCTTTGCTCGCCTGTACTCGCGCTCCCACGCGCCCGGGTCCTGGGCGTACGTGTACATGGACGACTTGAAGGTCCTGGTGAGGTAGTAAAGCGAGACGCATCGAAGGATCTCGTTGGGGGTCAGGACGGAAGGGGAACCGTTTCCCGCGTTTGGATCGGACCCTTTAACCCTAATGTCAGTTACACATGTATTTGTGTACAATACAAAACCTGATGGAAGGAACAAAAATGGGACAAATGAGGAAAGTGGTAGTGATGATAAAAAGTGTTTCCTGGCACCGTGCCTCTTACTTACAGTCAATATACTTTTCTCCCATCCAGGCGAGCTGGCCGATTGGATTATCGTACATGGCCAGGCCGACGGTATTTGGCTGCAGTGAAACAACAAACCGGTGTCGTCAGTCACGAATCCTTCCGCTCAATCATCGATTGGTAAACTCACCTTGGTAGTGTGCATGATAAAGTATCCGTTACCGGTCAAACCCCACTGCACGGACCGCTGCAGCTCAAACTGCTCGAGGGGCGTCAGGGTGATGTTTCTCGCCTCGATGACGCTGGGGTCGATGGGATAAAAGGGCATAAACACAAAGTGGGCGGCCCGGGCGGTCGTGTTGAAGGCGTCGTACAGCGTAAAGGACAGCGGGACGCCGTGCGAGGTGCCGTGGACGGCGTACTTTTCGTAGCCCAGCACATCGGTCATGAGCGTGTTGAAAACGCGGGCCGTGTCGTCCAGGGTCCAGTTCTGCGGGGGCGCCGACGAGAAGGCGAACCCGGGCAGCGAGGGGATGATCACGTCAAATGACACGTTCCTGCCCGTCGAGGTCCTCGCCTGCCGCTTCAGGCCCTCGATGACGGGGATGAACTCGAGGAAGGAACCCGGCCAGCCGTGACAAAGCATGAGCGGGATTGCGTTGGCCGCGTCGTCGGACTTTTCGTGGATGAAGTGGATCTTCAATCCTTCGATCGTCACCGTGTAATGGTGAAGCCTGCAGGGAAAAAAAAAGGGGTTTATGCGGTGTAAGCAGCCCAATCTCGCCATCACCATCTCGCGTCCGGAGATAAGATTTCTTCAAATTTAAATTTTTTTTCCTTGGCTTACTTACCTATTAATTGAAGCCTGCTCGCGTTTCCAGTCAAAATCGTGCAGCCAGGTGTCACGCAGGGATCTGAGGTCCTCGAGATCGATCCCAAATGCATCCTTCTCGCCCGGGAACTCGGGCTTGGTCGGGAGGCGGGTCGACCGGATCATGTCCAGCATGTGAGGCACATTCTTGGACAGGTCGACGGTGAACGGCTGCACCTTTGCGGGACCGGGACCGGGACCTTTCTTGGGAGGTGCTGCCGCTGCTGGAGCGTTGAGAAGAGAGAGGCACGTTGCCAAGAGAGCGATCATCATTTTGGGCAGCATCATGGTTGATGGTGTCGCAGCTACGTCCGACAAGATGTCCGAGATGCACGTGCAAAGGCCATTAGATAAGTCAAAAACTGCAGAGTATTTATGTATGCATGTGTCTCTCTAAGAATTCATGCAATGGCAAGGGGGGGTTTGCCTGCCGGAACAGGTGGTGCCTTTTGTTTACTCTTTTTGGAAAATCCCGATGCCCCTGTCGGTGTAACCTCAACTGCGATTACTGTTACTGTACATTCATCACACCCAGTCCTCCAACCTGGCCTGTGCGACCCCCAACCTGTTCCCCAGAGTCACCCACGCGCCGACGTATGACAGGGTGCGGAAGGCCCTGCCGTCGGCCTGGTCGCCGAAACCAGTCTCGAGGCTCTTCTCGACCACGGCCCAGTCGACGAAGCCGAGCCTCTCCACCGCTTCCCTCGTCAGGAGGGCCGCGAACATGCGGTGCAGGGGTCCATCCTTGGGCCACTTGGTTGGCGCCAAGAACGGGTGCTTTCTCCGGCGGTAGAGCTCGTCCGTGATGAAGGGCTTCACGGCCTCGCGAAGAATCCACTTTTCGGTCAGACTCTGCAGCCCGGAGCCGGCGCTCTTCCAAACAGGGCCCTGTGGCTCTCCTGCTGCGCCCTGCACGCCGCTGGGCTCGGGCGGAGTGTAGGCCAGCTTGACGCTCGGCGGGAGGCGGTTGACGTACTCGGCCAGGTGGTGGTCGAGGAAGGGCGTGCGCGCTTCTACGCTGTGAGCCATCTCGGTGCGGTCGCCCAGGCATGACAGGAGCACGTTGGCGAGGCTGCTCTTGTTCCACATGTACAAGGCCGTGTGCAGCGGGTGCCAGCGGGCGCGCATCTTGGCCCGGACCGAGGCCGGGTGTGATCCCATCACGGTCGTGCGGCAGTCGAGATACTGGTACTTGGACTGCACCCAAGGCGCAAACAAACTCAGCGTCGGATGCCAGGCGAGTACCGTCTCGGGCATGCCGCGAGCGTTGGCGTCTGCGAGAGAGGGGTGGTGCGGCCGTCCATCGTACTGGTTGGCGCCGATATAACGCCAAATAGCTCTCATCTCGCCGTCGATGGTTTTTCTCATCTCCTCCCGCAGCTCGTGGTCCGAGGCGAGGGGCGTTTCCGGCAGGGCCATGTCTGGCTCGCACAGAAACTCGGCGGGAAAGTACGGATAGCCAGCGAAATGCTCGTCGGCCCCCTCGCCGGTGAGAACGACCTTGACGCCGTGGTCGCGCGGCAGGGTGGAAAGGGCAAACTTGGCCACCGTGTTCAGGTCAAAGTGATGGTGCTCGCAGTGCCATACCGTATCAGAAAAGTCGTTGGCCAAGCGTGCCTCGTCCACATCCACCTTGATCGTCTTGACGCCGAGCCATGTTGCGGTTCGGTCGGCAATACCTAAGATACAGAGACGCAGCGGTTGTGCTGTCAGTAAAGGTTTCTCAGCTGCTGAGATCCGCAAGAGAACGTACTCGACTCGTCGTAGCCAGATTCCTCCGGGAAACGCACGCTGAAGCACGTAACAGGAGTTTCGGGTGCTCGATCACCAATCTTCACATGTTCCGTTTTGGCCAGGTGCGTGACGATGCCGGCAACAGCCGAGGAGTCGATTCCTCCTGAGAGGTAGATGCCGACTGGCACGTCGGCTCGCAGTCTGAGGCGGATGGCGTCGACAAGCCTCTCGCGGACGCCCTCAACCATCTCCTCGACCGATCGCGTCTCGACTTTGATCTGTAGGTTTCATTAGCGGCTTTCCCAGGCGAAGTTACAGGTGGGTTAACCGCTGCGCGGGCACCTACCTTGTCCTCGTACTCGGCGTCCCAATACTCGTGATCCTGGACGCCCTTCTCCTCGGTGACCTCCAACCAGTGGCCGGGAAGCACCTTTTTGACTCCCTTGAAGAGCGTCCTCTCATCCAACATCCACGCGGCACTGGCGATGGCGGCAACATCCCACTCGGGTTTCCAACCGAGCGGCAGGAACGCCTTTGCCTCGGACGCTACGAGCAGCCGGCCGCGGGCAACAGTCCACACCAGCGGCTTGATGCCAAAGCGGTCGCGCGCAGCAATCACTCTTCTCTGGCCCTCACGGCCGTCGTGCAGGACAAAGGCGAACTCTCCACGCAGGTGCTTGAAGAGTCCGGGGGCACCGTGTATCTTGTATAAAGCCACCACCAACTCGCTGTCGCTCTCTCCGCGAAACTGGTAGCCGTGCTGCTCTCTGCACTCCTTCCAGAGCCGGTCCTGGTCGTAGATCTCGCCGTTCACCACGGCGCGGATTTGGCCGTCGTCGCTGACGAGTGGCTGCGAGCCGCTGGGAGACAGGTCGTTGATGGATAGACGGCAGTGCCCGAGAGCAATGCTGCTGTCTTTGCTGACCCAAGTTCCGGACTCGTCGGGGCCGCGGTGGTAGAGGATATCGACTGATGACTCGAGCTGCGTTTGAATATCTTGGTACGAAGATCCGTTGACTTGATGTCCATGCTGCCCAGCCGCCAACTTGCCAACTGGCAGTGCAATGCTTGCTGTAATTCCGCACATTCTAGGCCAACGTCTTTTTGGACAAAAATCAAAGTGAGTGTCGCGAATACTGGCTGAGGAGAAGAGTGCTCCTGAGTCAGATAAAGAGGGTCCAGATGGAGTATTGTGTGGAACTTGACCACCTCAAGGTATTACGCATTGGCTGTCTTTCAATTTTTATTTTATTTCATGACGTTGATCACAAACTCGGCGCATCAGAGCCCATAACGTTCTTTGAAACAAGCTGTGGCTTGGCTTGTTATCGACCGCCACCGATTCTTCTTCCCCCCCTAAGCATTGCGCATCCGGCTCGGACCGGTGCCGTATTTGGCAGTCCCACGACGACATCCGAAGCCGCCGAACTCTGATTCGCCGCCATATCACTGAACCAAGCGCCTAAACAGACACAAAGTGTTCAACTGGTCACGCACACAATGTGAGAGAGAGATATGGCTTCAAAGAATTTCTGAAATTTTCAAAGGTACCTACCTATCTTACCTCACCTACCAACATCGGGCCGTAGTGAGAGCTGCAGATCACTGGCAAAAAAGATGTACCAAAAATTCCACCTTGGGGCTGTCGATGCCCACTGCCTTAGTCTCGACCTGTCTGCTGTTGACACACTGCAGCAGCTAAGAGCAACCCTGGGAAAGCTCTTTTCGTTTGCCGATCCAGAGTGTAAGTCGACCACCTCGACCGTATTTATACCTGCCTACCTTCCTGGTCTACCTAAGGTACCTTTTCTTTCTGACCGCAGATAAAAAACAGCAATCCAGTTTTTCAGTCCCGAAGCCGGCACGCTTCCATCCCTTGAAGCCGTCAAGTCCAGCCGGGCTCCCGTCGAGCTCCGCGCCTCGCAAGATGGCCCCATCCGCACGCCGCCGGGCCCCAGGGAGCTGCCCGTCGTCGGCAACCACTACGAGCTGTACCCGGACCCCCTGGGCAACTATGACCGCCTCTTTGCGCGCTACGGCGCCATGATCAAGACGGTCAACATGGGCACGACCATCTACCACACCAACGACCCGGAGATCTCGCGGCACGTCCTTCGCGAGGGCGAGTTCTTCACCAAGACCACGTCGGATCCACAGCACCCGCTTTACTACCTCGGCGACCAGGATGCCCTCTTCACCTGCGACTCTTCGTCTCCGGCTTTCGCCATCAGCCACAAGTTCGTCCCGCCGGCGCTCTCGCCGCGCGCAATGGCCCACCACGCGCCCCTGATCCGGTCGGCCGCCAGGGACATGTTCCCCGTGCTGGACGAGCTCCAGCAAAAGGACCTGGCCTTCAACGTGTACCAGTACATGTTCAAGATGGGCGGCCAGGTCATCTGGCGCGTCGTCGTCGGCCAGGACCTGCAGCACTTCAGGGCCGTCAACACGCCTCCGGCCCTGCCCATCCGGCTGTTCGGCCAGTACCTCCACCTGATGAAGAAGGTGTCCCTGCGTCCGCGGTGGTACGGCAAGCTGCCGTTCGGCGAGCCGGCCAGTTTGCGGGCGGTGCACGACCAGCTGTGGGCCGAGATCGACAGGGCGCTCAAGGAATGCGTCACGCCCGGCGGCGAGCCGCTGCCGCTGTCGGACCCGGCCGCTTCGCTCCGCGCGAGCTGCGTCGCCGACTACCTCTGCCGCGCGCGCGACGAAAAGGGACAGGGCCTGCCGCGTCCGGTCCTGCTGGCCAACACGGTGGCGCTCCTGGGCGCTGGCTTCACGACCAGCGCGTCGCTGCTCTCGTGGGCGCTGTACGCGCTCGTCAGGTATCCCGGCAACCAGGAGCGCCTGCTGCAGGAGCTCGTCGACCACGGCGCCGACGGCGAGAAGGAGTGGACCTACGACGAGCTGCACGGCATGAAGTTCCTCGACCGCTTCGTCAAGGAGACGCAGAGGCTGCACAGCCCCAGCTTCCAGACGGCGCGGAGCGCAAGGAAGGACGTCATCCTGCCCGGCGGCTACCTCATCCCCGGCGGCTCCGTCGTCATCAGCTGCTTTCCCAGCGTCTTCAAGAACCCGGCCCACTGGGACAACCCGCTGAGGTTTGACCCGGATCGCTGGGCCGCCGAGGGCTTTGCGGCGCAGGCCGCCCGCAAGGGCCTGTACACGCCCTTCGCCGCCGGAAAGAGAGGATGCGTCGGGTTTAACTTGGCCCTGGCCGAAGTCAAGATGGTGCTGGCCGAGCTGGTCTACCGGTACAGCTTCGAGGATGCGTCGCCCGAGGCGGTCGTCTACGACCCGGAGTTTTTGGTTACCCGGCCGCTCAACTTTTACGCCAGCGCAACAAGGAGAACACAGTGGCCGGAAAAGAGCAGTTAGTAAAAATAAGCATGTGGCTTCTCACTATCTCTTACGTTTTATATGAGATTTTTTTTATTGCTTTTGTAGGTAGGTAGGTAAAAGGGCAGTTCAGCGATGCATTGTCCAGATGATCGACAAGACTACTGTCCCTAGCTAATCCATGAATACAAATATGAGAAAAATGCCCGCGTAGGGATTGCATGAAATTACTGTTCTTCACACCATTGGCTGGTGTCTAAACTTTGGCTTTAACGGTATTTTATTCTATTTTCGCACGTCTTGCTCATCGCGAATGGATGGACGCCCAACCAAGGCAGTTAGTTGCCTTCTCTAAGGTACTTCTACATTTTTGCCATCTATTTGTGTTTTCCTTGTAAAATAAAATCTCTTTTCCTTAAGTCTTATGTTTTCTATCTTTTTCTGTTTCTTTTTTTTTTTTTTTTTTTTTTTTTCCTGCTTGATATCACTCATCGGTGGTTACCCGATGGGTACTAGCCGACCAGAGCGGAGTTGTTTACTTGCCCCCTTTTGGCACATCCCGCTGCGGTGCACGTTGCACTGACATTTACGTACACCTAGATCAAAAAAGAATATTGTTTCGATTGTTAACTACCTACCTTATCTTTGCGATTAGCTATCCACCTGGTAGCGCTGTAAATACCTACTTTTTTTTTAAAAAAAAAAAAAAATTTACCACAAAAGAAACAGGATAACATCTCAAACTGAAAGCATGACATCAATAACCACCACCGAGCTGGCCCAGCACAAGACGGCTCAGGACCTCTGGGTCGCCGTCCACGGCAATGGTAACTACTTCTTTCTGTTTTCATTCCATCATATTCTTTTTTTTTTTTTTTTTTTTTTATCATCTCGGTAGCTCACTCATACTAAATCCCATCCTTGACAGTGTATGACCTGACGTCGTTCGCAGCCGACCACCCGGGCGGCATCGACATCCTGGTCGAGTGCGCCGGCACCGACGCTAGCGAGCCCTACGACTACGCCGGCCACGGCGACGACGCGACCGAGGCCATGCGCAAGTTCAAGGTCGGGACGCTCGAGGGCGCGCATGGCCATCTTTCCTCTCAAAGCCGAGACAAGACCGGCGCCGGAAATTCAAACGGCTCTGCGGCGCCTGCCAATAGCACTTCTTCTTCCAAATCATCGTCATCCTGGGCTTCCGGTTCCGGAATCGGATCCCAGCTCATGCCGATGCTCGCATTCGTGGGAGTTCTCGCACTGGTGGGAATTTCAGTCAGGAATGCAATCGGGGGAGAGAGGAGGGAACGGCGGCTCCCCGGGGAGTCTACCGGCGTGGCCGGGCCACTCTTTGGGTTGGTTGACTCGTTTATCGGAGGGCTGCTGGCCGCCTCGACTTTTGGATCGGTCGGGCTGGGCTGGGCGTACCTCAGGTTCAAGGAGACGCTGAAGCACGAGAAGGAGGTGTTTGCGTACCCGGCTGTGATTCCTAGGAGGAAGAGGTAGTGCCGTGTGGGAAGGTAAATTTGCGAGAAAGACATGTTTGGGGAAGCCGCCGGGGAAACAAGGTGTGCCAGGCTGAATGAGTCAGATGTTTTGAGCATGGGAGGATGACTCGATGAAATGGATTAGTTGTATAGGTAGGGAGACTGGGTGGGTATGGATTGAATACTTCAAACTTTAATAGGTACAAATGACACCTTATACTGCCTTTTGGACTACTACTTTTGGGTTCTGAAGTTTCCAATCGAATCAAGCATATCTCTAAGCGAGTAATTGGGAAGCTTTACCTCCTTACCGGGTCATCATTGAATAACTTACCTACCTCAGGTATGTCTGTAAAGTCAACAAAAGATGCCTCTCGCTTTTAGCTTTGAGATTCTTCCTTAACCGTCACCTAGTCTTTGCTACATGGCTTCTAAAACCTCCTTTTTCTGTGAGTAGGTATCTAGTATAACTTGTACGTTGAGGTACTTGATGTTGAATCATCCGCTATATATCTGGTAGGCACCATGATAGGTACCTAAGCAATTCGGGCAGTTGTAATGGGGGGCTATGTTAAAATAGGTATGATGCTTCCATCGGATGCAGTAAAGTTCGGATTCGAGAGGTCATGAAACAATGGCCCAGAATTGAAGAGATGGGTTACAAGCTTTTTAGAGGTGGGGTTAAGCAAGCAAGAACACGTCCACATCAACTTAACAAATCAGATGCCGTGCTGACAAAAGCACGGGTTTATTCCGTCGTTCAGGCTTCACCTTCTGATGGGTATATTAAAGTGCACTGAGAAAAGTCTCAAGTAGGATAAACGTGTCATGACTAAAATTCAAAGCTCGTTTCCGGGTCGGGCTGTCCGTATAATATAGAACATGATTGTTTATAATTTGTTTCTATAAGGAAACTACCGGCTAGGAAATACTCATTATATTCACTAATAACCTAGTTATACGCTCAGGGCCACTTCTTGGTTCTATTACATTCGTTGTCCCCATAGTATTCATCGCAGGTAACAACACCGAGGAATAGCTAACATCCAGTATGAATTGTGGCAAAACTATCTACCTCACCTCTGTTCCTAATGAATTAACCGGGAAATATGTTCCAACAGCTACTAACCTTTTATTTTTCTCCATGATATGTTGGACGATGAGATGAGACAAGACCCCTGAAAGCACAGGTAGGTATTCTGAGTAGGTTTTCACTATTTCTAGGATTTACCGATCTGTTGCCTGAAGAATTATAGTGTCTCCTGATGTGCTTAATATGGGAGTTTGAGACATGTAGTAACGGCTGCACGATAGCAGAGTCCTCACTTTCCAAAATAGTGCACTGCACTGCATGTACAATTTACTCTTCTGTCCAATCAGGGACTTGCTTTTGAATTTTTCTGTAGCTAAGCACGCCCTCTTTTAAAGCCGCAGCCTTTACAAGAGAGCCAGATTTGTTATGTGTTAAATCTTTCTCTCTAAGCCCCTAATTCTTTTAGTTTCCTTGATGCAAATGTCCTCTCTGAGGGACGCCAAGATTGAAAGTTCTCGAATCTTAGTTAGGTAAGGTAGGTCGAAGTTACCTAAGCTATGTTCCTTGTGAAGATCAATTCCATGTCTAGAGGTACCTAGGTAGGTACCTAACCCCCCTGACCGACGACAAACAATCATGAAACTTGCAGAACACTGTAGAAAACGTGTCCAACGCTTATGATCGACGCGATCAACATGCTTATGTGAGATCTGCAAAAGCTGCAATGGCAAGCTGACTTGGAACCGGCGAGTTTAGCAACTCCGTCGATGCGCTATCTGACAGCGGTGATCATGGTAACATATCTACCGTAACTAACAGATCATCTTTTTTGGTCTCTCATCTTGACCTTCTCCATTAGGCAGGCGGCTACCTACTTGGGAGGGATCTGCAAGCTTTCCTCGGTCCTCCGGAACGGGTTGTTTGACGAATCAATTCTTCTTTTCTATCTTGGCAAAACATGAGGTTATCCAGAAACATGAATCTCCGCTGGCATTGCAGTCGGTTCACGGTAGGCAGGTATGCAGGTATACGCCGCATGCACGCAGAAGCCGAGGAAGGATTCACACGGAAAACCAACATCCATTTCATTCATTGGTTGCCTTTCCGACAACAACCAACAAAATTTGGCACGGTCCGTGCTGAAAACGGCATGATACCGAGCCGGGTGTTACACACTCGGCAGTTTTCTGTAATTTATCCTTTTTGTCGAATTAGTAATTCATCGACGCGGGGGTCAGGGAGCGGGGGGTGGGGGGGGGGGAGGTTTCTTTTTTATTTGCATCTGTCATGTACTTGAGGTCTGTCTGATAATATTTTTTTTTTCTGTTTGAGATTTTTTTCTTTATCACCTCATCACCCCATTAAACTCGATTCCATCATTTTCGAACCTCCCCCACCCCCCAATTACACACAAGGCACACAATCCAACAAACACCATGGCTCATCTTTCGTGCTTCAACTACAAAGGCTTCGGCGAGGCCAAGCGTAAGGAGCTTTGGTACAGTCAAGCCATCCGCGTCGGAGATAAGATTGAGTGCGCCGGACAAGGTGTGTACACCATTTCAAGACTGCCCACCTCAAATGCTAATAACAACATGTAGGCGGCTGGGACCCTTTGACCCAAGAGGTGAAAAAGGACATCTCGGAAGAGATCGACCAGGCCTTCTCCAACGTCGACCTCGCGCTCAAGACGGCGGGCGGCAAGGGCTGGTGCCAGGTGTACAAGATCAACATCTACCTCACCATCATCGACGAGGGGGTCGTCGGCGCGCTGGTGCGCAACCTGCAGCAGTGGATGCCCAACCACCAGCCCGTCATGACGGCCGTGGGCGTCGCCGCGCTGGGACTGGAAGGCATGCGGGTCGAGATTGAGGTCGCGGCGCACGACCCCGAAGGGGCTGAGAAGCACGCTGCCGAGAAGGCGGCCCTTCCCAACTGAATATGAATAGTAGCATTAGTGGACACGCAAAAACTCGTGGCTTTATGCATATGTACTGTACCTACCTACCTTACCTAAAATGATCAAAATCTCAAGTTTCAAAAAGACTTGCTCGGTTGCCTTGCGCATATTTCAGGGTGTAATGTGTAATGTTCCTCCACCACAGGGCACAACAGGGGTTGTGTTGGGAAGTACTGTGTACAGGATCGCCGAAGGGGTGCATGCAAGCCTCACCATATCGGGCCTAGCAAGGCGCCCTCTGTCGATCGTTACTGAGATTAAGTTTGCGGCCCGTATCCGATCTGGGTTAGTGTAAGAATAGCCAAAAAGAAGGGTACACAACCCCCCCCCCCCCCCAAAAAAAAAAAAAAAAAAAAAAAAAAAAAAAAAAAAAAAAAAAAAAAAAAATAAAAAAAAAAAAAAAAAAAAATCCCCACGACTTTCAAATTGCGGGTTTGCTTTCCCACAGTAACATCGGAATCTTCTCGATCCTTTTTGGTGATTTGTCACCGCCACTGCGACCCCCAACAAACAAAACTTCACCATGTATCCCCACCGCAACATAACGTCGTATTACTAATGGTGTCATCAGCGGTTGATCAAAAGGATCGCTGTTGGCCAAGGAGGGGAAGCTATGCATCTCGGATTTCCTACCTGTAGTCTCTCGAGCCAAGATAATACGTGGTTCGAGCCAAGATAATACAAGCCCCCCTTCCCCCCTCTCCCCCCTCTCCCCCCTCCCCTTTCCCCCCCCCTCCCAGCTTGGCTGCCTAATCGCAGGGCTTGTCAACGTCGCTTGGCAAGCCAGTTTCGATTCCGACAATTGTGCCCCAAAGAGAACACCGAAGGTCGATCAAGTTAAACAACTCAGCCGCTCAGACGGACGGTCAGAAACGAAAGTGGTCGCTTATTGTTATCTGAAACTACAATAACCAAAAAACTCGACTGGAAATTTTCACACATTACTATTAGGCAGTGGCTTCAAACTACACAACCATGGTACCACCACCACCACCGCCGCCACCACCATCGTCGCAGGCAACGGCAGCAGCCCCGGCTGTCGCGTCTCCCCAGCCCCTCAGCGTGTTAGTCATCGGCGCAAACGGCTACTTTGGCTCGGCAATCTGCAGTGCGTTCCTCCGCGCCAGCACTCCTTCCCATTTCTTTCGGGTCTATGGCCTCGTCCGCCGCGAAGCCACGGCGCGCTGCCTGGCGCTGGCAGAGGTGATGCCCATCGTCGGGTCCCTCTCCGAGCGGGATGCCCTCGCCGCGAAAGTGCAGTCGCGCAGCAAAACGTGGGACGTCATCGTCACCTGCACGGAACCCTCGAGGGCGGACGAGGCGCAGCACTGGGACGACCTGGTGGCGCTCATTCAGGAGCTGGCCAAGGCGTCCGCGTCGCTGGGGGTCAAGCCTCTGGTGCTGGCGTCGTCGGGGTGCAAGGACTACGGCATGACGGGCCTCGACGGGGCCAAGGACCTGGCGCCTCACACCGAGTCGAGCCCGCTGCAGACGCATCCCCTCATAACGGGGCGGATGGGCGCCGCGCTGAGGGCCCTGGCCGTGGCCGCCAGCACGGGCAACTTTGACGCGGCCGTCGTCAGGGCCACACCCGTGTTTGGGTACAGCGGCAGCTACTACGGCGCCGCGTTCGAGTACGCCGCCGCCTTTGCCTCGGCCCCGGGCGCGGAGAAGCGCACGCTGGATTTCACGACCGACAGGGGGACCATCATGCACGGGCTGCACATTGACGACTGCGGCGAGGGATACGTCGCCCTGGCCACCACCTATCTCTGGGGCGGCGAGGAGGGCAGGCGCGCCGTCGCCGGCGAGGTGTTCAACCTCTCGGGCAGGCGCTACGAAACGCTCGAGGAGGTCGGCGCGGCACTGGCGCGGGAGTACGGGTTCGGCAGCGGGGCCCGGTTCGGCGTGGCGGCGGCGGAGCTCCCGCCGTCCGTGTCGGACCGAAATTGCGACCTCGTGTTTGGGTGGAGCCAGTGGGTGAGCAGCGACAAGATCCGGCGCGTGACGGGCTGGACCGACAAGCGCCCCCTTTTTGCCGACAACATTGGCACCTACAGGGTCGCATTTGAGGCTGCCGCCCAGGCTGGCGCCGACGACGTGGAGAAGGCCAGGAGGCGGATGGCGGGGAACTGGGGGGACGATTACCTGGTTGCTGCTCCGTAGAGTTTCTGACTTGTCAGCCTTGACCAAATTTTTAATTTTTTTTTTTTTTTTCATGTTACTCAAGACTAGGTAGCCACTAACAAAAATCAATCCCTGGGTGCATGGTACTGGTGCAACCGCACGTACATTGGTGAGACGACTGAGTGTGGCTCAAAGGTACACCAGCTAGGTACTTATGCAACAAATCGGACATGTTTTTTTTTTTTTTTTTTTTTTTTTTTTTTTTTTAATTTTCGAATTGCATACCTAATTGGGGGCCAAAAGTTTTACTTTGGTCTCATTTGTCTCGCATAATTATGTTTACGCGGTGCAGTAATTGCGAGGGACCTGGCGTTCCAGTAAAAGGGAGGGGGCGTTGGCAGATCCCACCTATTCCAATTTTTTTTTAATTTTTTTTTTGTTTGGCACATTCATCAGAGAAGGAAGGTAGGTATGCACTGTTATGTACAGCACATGTGGTAGTTACGTTGACCTTCTAGAAAAAGGCAGTTGCACGTCTGTCCGTCGGCGAATTGCGTGATTACCGGGGCAGGCACTGACGGTTCCGCGGGGGGTGTGAAAGCATGGCATTGCTCATAGATGATAAAAAAAATAAAAATAAAACAAATTGACCCAATTATTTATGGTTGCAATTATTTATTTAGTTTGATTTAAGTAAAGTTTTATCTTGTGGTCCCATTATTCTTGTTTATTCTGCACATGATTTTAAAGGAAAATCAGTGTGTTATAATAATGAGTGATAGTTTGCCGTAGTAAAAACACTGCTTAAAACCTTTGGAGGGGTTTTTTTTTTTCTTTTTTTTCCTTTTTTTTTTTTCCCTAGCACAAACCAAAGCAGGTGGAGTCAGCCAGTTACTCATATCCCTTCTTGCCCTTTAACCTTAGTTGGCCACACGGGTACTCAAACCCCGTCATCCAAAAAAAACTCTGAGAAAAGAGGGACATCGGTCGGAGCTTTCATTCATCCATCTTACAGTTTGACAAAGCAACCAACCAAGCCTAAAGAGGGAATGAGCTGTGGGCAACGCCCTCGTTTCCAGGGATGATGCGACGGGGTATGTGCAAAATCTCGGCAGCTTATTTACTTAGCTTGGCGTTGATGAGCCTTTTGCAAGGAAAAAAAAAATAAAAAAAATAAAATAAAACAATGGCGACAAAAAAAGTTCTTGGCTCTTCCATGCAGGTACATGGTTCCTGATCGGCCCGCAAGTGGGGTGAGGGTAGGCTAGGTAGGTGGGTAGGGTAGCTACTGTGGGAGCTCGGAGGGGTCCGAGAGGGCTGCCACTTTTTTTTTTTTTTCTTTTTTTCTTCTTTTTTTTTTTTTTCTTCCATTTATTTTTTCCGCATTTTCGCCAACCCTCCAACATTCGGGTAACATGTATAAATTTGTCAGCAAAGTGAGGACCGTGAGGGCAATCGGATAGTTTCGGGGGCCAACTGCCCATAAACTCTGTGGTTGTATAGGTCGTCATCAAGGATCGAAAGACGTAATGTCATTATCTATCCCCCGATATTACAGCGGTATATGAGCCAGCACGATAACCGTGACGCACACCCATGACACCCAAGAAACTCTTAACGCCGAGCGCTCCAGTAGGATCAAGGCACAGGGGGGGGAGGGGTGTGGTTGGCTAGGGCGAGCCACTGGGGGAATGATTATCCTGACGCATGTATGTGTCTGTGTGTGTGTGTGTGTGCATCCATGGCGCAGTCACAGGCAATTCGCAATCGTGCAACTGTCCCGTCTCCGTCTTGGCCACCTGTTTGCGGCTGATTATCTCACATTCAGTTAGGCGGTGAAAAAGGGGTCTGGGCTTGTTTTTTGGGGGCAAAGCCAGTCTTAATAACGTAGGGACGCTTTAGAAAGCACCTATGGGATGGGTATCCCAAAACAGGTGCTGTGCCTGCCAGTTTGTATTTTGTGCTGTGTTCGATTTTCAGCTTTCATCCGTTTCGTAAGAGTTGGCGCTTTTTTCTTTTTCAATATCGTATCTCATCCCGCCCTTCCAACTACACCACACCATGTTCGGAACCTTGCACGTGGCGGACGACGTCAGGAAGCCGGTGCCCTTGCAGTTTGTTGAGAATCGAGACCTCTCGTCTGCGTTGAGCCGGAGCAGCAGGGATAGACCTCACGTCTCATGTGAGTTCTGCAGGGCCAGAAAGGTACGTTTTTCTCTTTTCCTTTTTTTTGGTATCAGATGTGCCGCCGCACGGTCGCTGTTGCGAGAGTGCTCGAGAAGCTGAACGTTAATACCAATTTGCAGGTACGATGTAGTGGTGAACCATCGGGTTGTAATCGGTGCCACGCGGTCGGCGTCCAGTGTCGATACCCTCCACGTGAACCACGCCGGAGGGCCGCGCAGGGCGATGGCAAGATGACAAGGGAGTCGTCAGTCCAAGGAGGTGGTGGTGCGGATGACAGAGCCGCCAGAAAGAATGGCAAGTCGCAGCAGCAGCCACAGCGAGATGCCACTCCTGTCCGCGAACAGGAACAGTTGTTACCTCAGTATAGTGAATCCACTGAAGCTGGAGCCTTATTGTCAGCAACCAGCCCGCAAATGTTGGATCAGGAGATGGAAAGTGACTACTCTTATCAGAACCACAGCGACGGTGGTTTTGACATGCATCTGGCACCGGCATGTGGCGGGGAACAGGCCGCGAAGGACGGGCTGGATGAGTGGTTGGACATCAACCGTATTTTGGACACACCAATCCCTTTGGGTTCGGGCGGCACCAGCAATCTGGGTGGGTATTTTGACGCCACAATGATAGACCCGAGTCTTATGAACGATAATATGGAGCCGGACCCTGCGTCTAACTTGAGTGGTAAGCGTGCCTCGATGTAAACTTTCAGTCATGATATAATTACCTACCTGATGAAGACTAAACTGATGTCGTCGGGGAAAAACAATAGCCGGAGCACTCTACCCTCTGCAAGCTCCGTCCCGGCCCGAGAGAAGCGGCAGCACAGCCAGCAAGACCAGCAGCAGCAGCAGCAGCCACCGCTCTCGCCGCTCCACCCTCGCAACAACATCTTCCTCCTCCTGCGCAGGCTCCTCCTCCTACAACGATATCCCCCGGATGCAGAGAATGCGCATGCTCGACTGCGCTCAGCACGAATCCCACTCGTCCGTTTCCTCTTCGTCCAGCTCAAGCCGTACGACTGTCTCGCCTGTGAGCAGAGGGTCGTCATGCAGCTGTCTCCAGCTCGCGGCCTGCCTCGTCGAGGAGCTCGGCGCCAAAGCAGCAGCCAGCGACAGAGCGGGCATGGATATCCTCCTGGGCGACTTCCGCAGCGCGCTGGCGCAGTGCGGCGCCATACTTGACTGTGAGCGGTGCGCCACGGCACGCGAGAACAACATGCTGCTCGCCATGGCAGCCAAGTACATGAGCACCATATGCGAGTGTGTGGCCGTGTGCTACGCCGAGATGAGGCGGACCCAGAGCGGTGATCACAACACTTATTCTCCGGTTGGTCGGAGTGCAAGGCTGTCAAGCAGCAGCATCAGTGGTTCCCGGCGACGAGGAGGAGGAGGAGGAGGAAGAGGAGGAGGAGACCGCGGCGAGGACGACGGCAGCGGCTGCGGTGGCCGTGCTGATCATCACGAGGGAGACAACGGCAGGTCGGACGAAATAAGATTCTCGACGTACCTGATTGAAAACAGCCACGAGCGGATGCAGGTTCTGGGGTGCTTGGTCAACGTCCAGATCAGCGAGTTTGCGCAGATGGTTGCGCGGCTCAAGACGAGGCCCGGGGTCCGACGGGGTCACATCATGCTGCTGACCGAGGCGGGCAGCAAGGTGAGCGCCCTACAGGCCATGCTGCGCGGAGGAGGAGGTGGCGACTCGTCGTTTGGGAGCGGGATGCACTCGCTTTATTGATGGCACACGACTCAAGCTAGGGGAGTCAGGGCTTGGCTCGGGGTGATTAACATCCGCTCTGTATGTACGATACACGCACAGTATTACATGTGCAATGCATGTCTGATGCATAGACGCAGCCAAGATGCGGTAGGTGGGTAGATAGGTAGATTGATAGATTGGTTTCCGCATCTATGATGCGTGAATGATAGATGAAAACATGTAAATCAATGTTCAGAAGCAAGGGGTTGCCCCTCTGTACCTCTGCCGTGGAATACAAATCTCCGGGATTTGGTTGAAATGTCTTGGTCCGAATACCCGTTGTGGTACAAGGCAGGTAGGTAGGTAGATCTACACGGTGGCCAAGATATCTGGGCATGCTTCTTTTCACAAAAGGGGGAGGCGGGAACATGGTAGGGTAGGTACCTAGGTAGGTCCACCGTGTAATAAGGTACTGTATAGGTAAATTGGCAACACTATTCTGAAGAAGATAACTTGAGCTAGTCTAAAAAAGAAAAAAAGAAATGAGAAGGCACTGTACCAATTGGCAACACAATTCTGAAGAAGATAACTTGAGCTAGTCTAAAAAAAAAAAAAAAAAACCTTTATGCACATGCAATGAGATATTCCCACCACCCTGTCCACCCTAAATGTTCAGATGCGCAACACGCTGGCTCTGGCTGATGGCCCAGTCCATGGCCCGTATCACGGCCTTGACCTCGGCCGTCTTCTGCGGCGGCTGGTGACCTCCACTGTGCTCGAGGCTCCTGGCGAGCTTGGCGTCACATATCCCGCGCGCGGCATCCGACATGGCCCGCATGAAAGGGTAGTCCCGCTTGCCCGCTACGTGGACGGTGGGCATCCAGATTTTTTCCTTCAGCAGGAGTTGGTGCATGAGCCGGGGCGCCACCCTGGCGTCACCCCCCGCGGTGTAGACGTCGAGGTCGATATCGGGCAGGAGAGCCTTGTTCTTCCTCGCCTCGGCTACCGTCTTGCTGATCAGGTCCGTGAACACGCGCTCGTCCTGGCCCGTCGGCGCCACATGGTCGGGGTTGCGAGGAGCTGTGAGGCGCCGGATGGCATTCTGGCAGTCGCTGGGGTCGGCCGAGCAGGGGATGACGGACGACATGATCAAGGCGAACTTGAACGGCCGCATCTTGTCCTGCACCTGCTTGCGGTAAATGTACGAGAGGGCCAGGGCGCCGCCTTGGCTGAACCCCAGCACCCCATCGAACGGGCCGAGATCGTCGATGGCGCCCTCCAGGTGATCATGGGCTTCGGCCACCTGGTCTGGCGAGTACCCCGCCGTGTGCGAGAAGAAGGGCCCGTCGAGGAAGGCGGCCATTCCTGTACCGTTCGATAACCGAGGCCTTGCTGTCAGTCACCGGAACCCCTGGTAGTAGCGTGGAGCGTCATCTCGTCCGTCTTTGGGCTCTACTCACCGGGACCCCGTTCGCAAAGAAAAGGACCGTCGACAAAGACAAACTCGTAGCTCGGGTCAACCGCCTGCATGAAAGGCTGCAGTTGACTCTCGAGAATCTTGCCGGAGCTCCCCACTCCGTGGAGACACAGGATACGCATCTTGAAACGGCGGTGGTGGTATTGATTTTGGGTCTGGAAATGAAGCCGTCGAGTTGGGCAAAGGGGAATACTGTGCTACGACGCAATGTGTTTCCTTTTCTTCTTTTTTTTTTCTTTTCTTCTCGAACTTGCAAAATGTGTTTTTGATCCCAGAACACAAGTAAAAACCGCACAAGGCAAGTTGCCAGGAAGAAGATTGTGGAGAGCTGCAATACCTACCTAAGGTAGGTAGGTAGCCAGGAATTGACAGCTTTGGGCGGCTGCTTGGAAGGGCGGCGAGGACATTTATTTCCCGATTTGGCTGTCTCCGTGAGGATGATCGGCCAAGCCCCGGGATAGGTGGCCCCCTTTACATGCAACAACTCGGACCGAGACCCCTGTATGGCTTTTCCGTCTTCGTGCGACAATGCAACAGATGCACAACCTATCGGTGGTGGATTGTTCGAGATACAGCTTTCAAGAGGGAAAAAAAAAACAGGAAAAAAGGTTTCGGTGACATGGACGAATGGAGCAAAGGCCCAGCCCCGATACAGCTTCACCAGCTCATCCTACCTAATGTGTGGTCGGTTGTCGACGAGGATGAAGACAAACACCCAGATTCCTAGAATTCTTGCCGTATATAGAGACATGTAGACCGTCGCAACCAAAATACATAGTTTGGAACAAGTCATTCATTATATCTCACACTGCGCTGCATACTTAGGTACCTTACCTCACCTAGCTCCTGCTCTCTATCGAAACTTGCACCTTGTGGCACTCGACATACCTTTTGTCGACGCGCTTTCAAAAGATAGAACAAACATCATCTCATCTCCGTTCTTGTTTCTTCACCCGACCTAGATCACCACTAGAGCAGCAGCAATGGGAGTCGGTAGAGATCAGGAGCCCATCGCCATCATCGGTGCGGCATGCCGGCTGCCCGGCGAGGTCTCGTCGCTGGGCAGCCTCTGGGAAATGATCAGCAACGTCAAGACCGGCCACGGCAAGATACCTTCAGACCGGTGGGATGCAGATGTCTGGCACCATCCTGACCCCGACAGGAAAGGAGCGGTAAGTTTCCTACCTAGACACCTAGTACCTAGCCATGGAGCATCAAAGACCACAGACAGACATGAACTTGGCTGACACGCATGAGCCTTCAGATTGCCGTCAAGCATGGCTACTTCCTCCAACAAGACATTGGCCACTTTGATGCGCCTTTCTTCTCCACCACGGCCAAGGAGGCCGCGGCGATGGACCCAATGAAGCGGCTTCTCCTCGAAGTCAGCTACGAGAGTATCGAGAATGGTAAGCTTTGTGCTGTGCCTGTTGCATACCTACCTAAGACAAAAGACATGAACAGCTGACAACGACGGACGCAGCCGGTATCCCTGTCGAGAACTTGATGAACTCCCGAACGGGGTGCTACGTGGGGTGCATGACCAACGACTACGAGATGCTCTCGCTGCACGACATCCACGACATCGGCCACAACGCTGCCTCGGCGACCAGCGAGGCCATGACGGCGAACCGCGTGTCGTGGTTCTTCGGCCTGCGCGGCCCCAGCTTGACGCTGGACACGGCGTGCTCGTCCAGTCTCTATGCGCTGCACCTGGCGTGCCAGTCGCTCCGCTCCAACGAGACAGACTCGGCGCTCGTGGCCGGCGTCAACCTGATCCTCGTTCCCAACACCATGCACCAGCTGTCTGCCATGCACATGTTGAGCCCCGAAGGCATATCGCACACCTTTGACGACCGGGCCAACGGCTACGGCCGCGGCGAGGGTATCGGCAGCCTGGTCGTCAAGAGGCTGTCCGACGCACTGCGAGACGGCGACACGATCCGCGCCGTCATCCGCGGCACCGGCGCTAATGCCGACGGCAAGACGCCCAGCATCACCCAGCCCAGCTCGCTGGCCCAGGCCGACCTGATCAGGGACACGTATTCTGCGGCTGGCCTGCCCCTGACGGACACACAATACTTTGAGTGCCACGGAACTGGCACTCCGGTAGGAGTAAGTACAGCACCTTACCTTGCCTTGGTCGTGCTACCAAACATCAGCCAATTTGTGACACGATAACTTACCATATGAAAAAAAAAAAAACAGGACCCAATCGAGCTGGAGGCTCTGGCATCAACCTTTGGCACCGCCCGCACTGAAGCCGGCCTCGGCCCGCTGTACATCGGCAGCATCAAGCCGACGGTGGGTCACACCGAGGGCTGCTCCGGTCTGGCCGGCGTCTTCAAGGCCATCGCGTGCCTGGAACACGGCATGCTCGTGCCGACCTACGGCGTCGGCACCATCAACCCCAAGCTCAAGCTCCAAGATTGGAACCTCGCCCTTCCGCAGGAGCCCGTCCGCTGGCCCACCGCCGGCCAGCGCCGCATCAGCGTCAACTCGTTCGGCTTCGGCGGCGCCAACGCCCACGCCATCCTCGACGACGCATATCACTACCTCGCGGAGCGCGGCCTGGTGGGCAACCACAACACCACCGTGCACGAGAGCAACAGCGGCACGGACTCGGGCGTGAGCAGCATGGGCCCCGGCACACCCCTCGCCCCCAGCCCCCGCCTGTTTGTCTTGAGCTCCAAGGACCAAGCCGGCATCCCCCGTCTGGCCGAGTCGTACTCCAAGGCGCTCAGCAAGCCGGACGCCGGTAGCAAGGACGCCCACTACCTGGGCAACCTGGCCTACACGCTCGCGTCGCGTCGCACGCACCACGACTTCCGCAGCTTCGCCGTCGCCTCGACCCTGACGGAGCTGGTCGAGAAGCTGGGCAAGGGCCTCCCGAAGCTCAAGCGCTCGGCCCGCCAGGACAACAACCTGGTCTGGGTGTTCACCGGCCAGGGCGCGCAGTGGCCCGCCATGGGCAGGGAGCTCCTGGGCAGCGCCGTGTTCGAGGAGAGCGTGCTCAAGTCGCAGGGCTACCTCGACGCCCTCGGCTGCGCGTGGAACGCCGTCGACGAGCTGTGCAAGACTGGCGCCGAGTCCAAGATGCAGCTGTCCGAGTACAGCCAGACGCTCTGCACCGTGTTGCAGGTCGCCCTGGTCGACCTCCTCCGGTCGTGGGGCCTCAAACCTCGGGCGACCGTCGGCCACTCGAGCGGCGAGATCGGCGCCGCCTACGCTGCCGGGTACCTCACCCACGCCGACGCCGTCAAGATCGCCTACGTGAGGGGTCTCATCTCGGCCACCGTCACCCGCGAGGGCGGCATGCTGGCCGCCGGCCTCTCCCGCGATGAGGCCAAAGAGTACCTCGCCAAGGTGCCCGAGGACTCGGCCGTCGTCGCCTGCATCAACAGCCCGTCCAGCGTCACCCTCTCGGGCAACCTGGACGCCATCCAGACGCTCGAGAAGCTCATCTCGGCCGACGGCAAGTTTGCCCGCGCGCTCAAGGTCAAGACGGCGTACCACTCGCCCCACATGCGCACCGTGGCCGAGGGATACCTTGAGCAGGTCGGCCACATCGACGTCATTGTGTCCCGCAGCGCCGAGGCGGATCCCAATGCGCCCGTCATGTACTCGTCCCTGACGGGCAAGATGGTCTCGCCCGAGGAGCTGAACGCGCATTACTGGGTCAACAACCTGACTTCCCCCGTCGAGTTCTCGGACGCGCTGACGGCTCTCCTCGGCCATACCGACACCGTCCCCTCCGCCACCGGCCGCAGCAGGGCCGTCCCCGTCCGCTGGGGCGGCATCATCGAAGTCGGCCCGCACGCGGCGCTACAGGGCCCCATCCAGCAGATCATCGCCGCCGGCACCTCCAAGGCAGCCAAGGAGGCCACCTACACGTCGATCCTCCAGCGCGGGAAGGACGCCATGGAGACGGCGCTCGCCGCCGCGGGCAACCTCTGGGCTCTCGGCCACAACTTTAACCTCTCGGCGGTTGCCGAGGCCTTCTCCCAGGACCGGGCCGCAGCGGGCCGCAAGGCGCTCGTGGACTTGCCCCCTTACCCCTGGAACCACGGCCGGCGCTTCTGGCACGAGGCCTACACCACAAGGTCGAACCGCTTCCCCAGGGCCCCGCGCACCGACTTTTTGGGCGTGCCGGTCGACCTGCAGAACAGCATGGAGCCGCGCTGGCGCAACCACCTGCGCCTCACCGAGAACCCCTGGATCGAGGACCACAAGATCACGGGCACTGTTCTGTACCCCGGCGCCGGCATGCTGGTCATGGCGCTCGAGGGTGCGCTGCAGGTGTCGGACTCGTCGAGAGCGGTGCAGGGGTTCCGCTTCCGCGACGTGCGCTTCGAGCGCGGTCTCGTCGTGACGGCCGCCGATGAGTCCCCCGTCGAGACTTCGCTGACGCTGACCCCAGACAGGACCGGAGTCCCGGGGCAGTTTGGCTTCACCATCTACACCACCACCGGTGACTCTTGGACCCGCCACTGCCACGGCACCATCGCTCTCGAGTACGCCGCCGCCGGACCCAGCGAGGTCGAGGATGCCGCCACCGCCGCCGTGGACCCGTGGGCCGAGCACACGGTGCGGTACAGGCATCTCTCGGGTGGCAGCGCTGCAGCCGAGGAGATCGACGTCGACGAGTTCTACGACCAACTCGAGACCATCGGCATGGAGTACGGCCCCTTGTTCCGCAACGTCAAGTCCCTCTTCGCCGTGCCGGCCGAGCACGCCGCCCACGGCGCCGTCGAGATATCCGACACGGCCTCGGTCATGCCCTTCAACTTTGAGTACCCCCACGTCATGCACCCCGCCACCATGGACTCGATATTCCACCTGCTCCTCGCCGGCTTCAACGAGGGGCGCCCCATCGACGAGGCGGCCGTGCCGTACAGCATCGACGACATGTTTGTGGCCGCCGAGCAGCCAAGGGGCGCGGGTGCCACGTTCTTGGGCTACGGCCAGCTGACGCGCAAGAGCGGTGGCGGACGCGAGCTGGTCGGCGATCTGGTCGTGTCGGACGAAGAATGGTCCGGTCCCAAGATGGTCATCAAGGGCTTTGCCCTGCGCCAGGTCACGGCCGCCGCTGACGGCGCCGGCGGTGTCCGCAACCAGGCCGACGGCGCGACCAAGAAGTGCGCCCGCGTTGCCTACTCTCATGATATCGCCTTCCTCAAGACCGCCGAGGATGTCGCCAAGCTTGCGCCCGCAGGGTCATCGAGCGCTGCTCGGCTTTCTGCGTGGCTCGACCGGCTGGTTCACAAGAAGTCTGTCGGCGAGGTTCTGCTGGTGCTTGCCGACGGGGAGTTTGCCGGTGCGGCTGAGATTGTAAAGGACGCGAAGAGCCGGATCCGCTTCCGCGAGGGCTTCCAGAGCATCACGCCTGTTGCCATCTCGGCTGAGGGTGCGGAGCTCCTCCGTGCCTTGCTTCCCGAGTCTCGGGACTCGGTCCAGCTGTGGGATGCCACGAGCGACGAGAACCCCCCGGCTGCCAAGGATGGCTATGATCTGGCCTTGGTCATTGGGGCGGTTGATAACAGCCAGCTCAAGATTTCTGCCGAGCTTCTCCTGCCGGGCGGTCACATCGTCGTGATCGGGGATGCTGAGTATACTGAAAAGATAGATGAAGCCGTGTTCGAGTCCCAAGGATACACGGAGCCTGTGGCCGTCTCAAGTGGCAGCGATGCGTTCGTCATTGCTACTGCTCCTTCGGCCACCAAAAACACCAGCAGTCCCTCCGAGGTCTACATCCTCTTGCCGTCTCCCACCTCGGAGCAGACCCTAACGTTCCTATCCAATATTACTCCCCTCCTCCAGGCCAGCGGCGCCAGCGTCCGACCCGTCGTCCTCTCCCAAGTTAGCGCCCTCGACTTGACCAACAAGCACGCAATCTCGTTGCTCGAGGCCGAGAAGCCGTTCATCTACTCCTGGTCCGACGCCGAGTTTACCAGCTTCAAAGCCCTGGTCTCGTCGCTCTCCCATCTGTTCTGGGTTACCCACGGCGGCGTGCTGCAGTCCTGGTCTGGCGGCGTCGAGTTTGCCGCTGCGCAGGGTCTCCTCCGTGTGCTGCGCAACGAATACACCCTCGCCTCCCTCCCGCACCTCGACCTGTCCAACGGGTTTGACCTGACCGTTGCCGACCAGGCGAAGCTCGTTGCCGATGTTTGGCAAGCTTCGCTCGTCGACGGGGCAGAGATGGAGTATGCTGAGCTCGAGGGCCGGATCCACGTCCCCCGCGCCGTCGCTGATGCTGGGTTCGACGGTGACCTGCAGCTGGCGGATGGCACCAAGCAGCCTGTCCTCAGTCCAATCCATGGTGGCAAGGCTCTCAAGCCTACATTTCTCGCCGCCGGCTCTGAGATTGTCTGGGCCGAGGATGACGAGGCGACGCTCCCGCTTGGCCCCGCCGAGGTCGAGGTCCGGGTTGAGTTTGTCGGGTTGACGGGTGAAAAGGCTACTTTGCTGTCTTCTCCGGATGCCGAAGAGGGTCCTCTGGTTGGATCCGCCGAGGCCGTCGGTGTTGTTTCCCGCGTCGGTGACGCAGTCAAGTCTGTAACCGCCGGCCAGCGCGTTGCCGTTCTCAAGGGAGGTCAGGCGTGCAGAACCCACGTCCGCCAGGACGAGTCTCTCGTCGCTCCTCTACCGGCTGGAATCGCCCCCAGCGAGGCTGCTGCGCTCCCCAGTGCCTTCGTCACGGCCCTTTACGCCCTGTCTCACGTTGCTAGACTGGAGGAGGGCCAGACCGTGCTCGTCCACTCTGCCGCAAGCGCGCTCGGCCAGGCCGCCGTGCAGATTGCCCAGCACCTCAATGCCGACATCTTTGCGCTCGTCGGCTCCAAGGAGGAAAAGAACGTGTTGGTCGAGCGCTATGGCTTGCCAGCCTCTCGGGTCTTTGATGCTGCCCTGCAGACCTTCATCCCTGCCATTGCCCGCGCCACTAACGGCCGCGGCGCCGATGCTGTTGTTGTCAGCGAGCCCAGCCTTGCTGTGGTTCCATCTCTGGCGGCACTCGGTGACTTTGGCTTCTTCATCGACCTGAGCAGCTCGGAGTCTGTCATTGCGCCCCCGTCCAACACCGGCAGCAAGAAAAACATTTCCGTCGTCCGCATCAGCATGAGCAGCGTTGCCCAGGCCAAGCCGCACCTCATCAAGGATCTCTTCCAACAAAGCTTCAAGATTATTGGCAGCAGCGGCACCGTCAAGCCCATCTTCCCTACGTCGGTCTTCTCCGTCAGCGATGTTTCGCGCGCTGCGTCCGAAGCCGCCGAGTCTCAACGCCGCGGCAAGGTTGTCCTCTCCCTCGAAGGCAACCCCCTCGTCCTCACACCCCCGGCCCCTGCGCCTGAGCTGCAGCTGGACCCCAATGCAGCGTACGTCATTGCCGGCGGCCTCGGCGCTCTGGGTCTCAACATCACCGACATGATGATCGAGCGCGGCGCACGCCACCTCGTCTTCCTCTCCCGGTCAGGCGGTCGGAAGAACCAGGCCGATCTCGAGCGCATCCGGTCCCGAGGGGTGCGCGCCGACGCCATCGCCTGCGACGTCACGGATGCCGCCTCGGTAGCCAAGGCCTTTTCCGAGGTCCGAGCGGCCGAGAGCCGCCCCGTCATCAGGGGCGTGATCCAGTGCGCCATGGTGCTGGAGGACGGCATCTTTGACAACATGACGCACGCCAAGTGGAACCGGGCCTTCGCTCCCAAGTCGGCCGGGTCGCGCAACCTGCTCGCGCAGCTGTGGCCCGGCGACAAGCCCTTCTTTGTGCTGCTGTCTTCCATCACGGGCGTCATCGGCAACACGGCCCAGGCCAACTACGCGTCGGGCAACACCTTTGAGGACGCGCTCGCCGTCTTTGCGCGCGCCCACCTCGGGATCCCCGCCACGAGCATCGACGTCGGCCTCGTCGCCGACTCGTCCCACTTTACCGACGCCGGCGAGTTCGGCGACCTCGAGGGCTACCTCCACCGCTACCAGCACGGTTGGGTCGGGCTGCAGACGACGCTCGACGAGCTGCAGGTGGCGCTGCAGGCCGTGATGCGGGGCGCCACCGCCGACGGGCGGAGCATCCCCGCGCAGGTGGTGCTCGGCCTCGGCGACAGCCTGGTCCGGGACGGCTCGGACAGCTCGACGGGCTTCCAGCGCGATCGCAAGTTCGAGCTGCGCGTCGTGCGACCCGAGAACGGCGGTGCCGGCGAAGGGGGCGGCGGCAGGAGCGCCACTAGCATCGGCGAGAGCCTGAGCGGCGCGGCGACGCTGGGCGATGCGGCGGCGGCCGTCGAGGAGTACCTCAAGGCGCAGATCGCCATCGCCATCGGCGTCGAGGTCGCCGAGGTCGACGCGCAGAAGCCGCTGCCCGAGTTCGGGGTCGACTCGCTCAAGGCGGTAGAGATCCGCAACCGGTGCCTGCGCGAGATGCAGAGCGACATTTCCGTGTTTGAGCTCCTGAGCTCGACGCCCGTGGCCGACTTGGCCGTCAAGATTGCGACGAGGAGCGGTTTGGTCAAGGTGGTTGCCGAGGCATGAGTATTCTAAGGGTTGGATTCATTTGGAAAGAAAAAGTACAAAACAAATTAAACCGAAGAGAAAAAAAGAAAAAAAAAAAAAAAAGAGGAAGTCAAGAAAGATAAATTTATAATTTGTGTTTTGTGTTGTGGAGGAAGAAAAGAAAGGGCAATCTGGATGCAACGAAGAGGGAAAAAGGAGGAACTCGGGACCACTCCCCCCCCCCCCCTTCCCTCTTTCCCATAAGTTTTCTTTTCAAAGGTTCTGGGTTCTGCGATTTGTACATGTATATACTGCATACAAACATGCAATTAGAGTTCTTAGGTTATCTTGAGTCATTTCCCTTGTGGTAACAATGTTATCGCTGTCTCACCTTAAGCGCCCGTTTAAGTGGCCATCTTACTCAGTGATGTGACTCAAGTTCAGGTTCTCCAAAAACGTAACATGACACCTGCTGATAACTCACGCTGTGGCTCTTATATACTTATTGTGGGGGCCTGGGGTATATCAAGGTAGGTACCAGGACAATTGCCTCTACTGCTCCTCATCGATTTGCAAAAAGCTGCTAGCCAAAAAACAATCATGGCTTGGTAATCCCAAATACCTACTTTCAAGTTCATCTGCGAAAAAGAAAAATATTAACTCCGCTTCTTAATTCCAACCGAAATGTATTTTACGTATCACAAGAATGCCAACGAGAAGCTCGGTTGCGTGGATTTAATTCCGCAAGGGCCAAAGCCAAGCCGAAGAAATGCTGCCTACACCTGCATATTGTGCACGCGGCAATTTGATTCGTACCAGGAGTACATTGACCACAGCGCGGGGTGCCAATAAAAATAGACCCATCGGCGATAAAAGGGGTGCTTGACTGCCGATCACCATCGGACTTAGAAACGGGGGGGGGCTATCGGACTTAAGTAGATGCTAAATGATATCACCGCGCAAGACACAATTATCCAATGCCAAGCTAATCATTGCCTTTGATGGAAAATAAAAACATTCCTATACCGAGACAGTTTCTATTGCCTGTCGTGACAAGTATAAAGAAGAGACTTTCCCCGCTACCTGGTGATCAACATTGATCCCTGATTCGAACCTCATTACCCACAACTACAGAGTTTATTACCTTACCTACCTACCTATTCTGCTTCTGATCACTATCACTAAACAAAACACACACCTACCCTCAAGATGCCTCGCCTTCTCAACGAATTGCCTGTAGTGAAAGTCGAGTTCAGTCCGTTTTTGCCCTTGGCACCGCTACCCAATAGCCTCCTCGGTCGATACCGTCTTCTCTCCCCTACAGCGTCGGTCTGGGTCAGCCCGCTATGTCTGGGTGCTATGAACTTTGGGGACGCCTGGAAGGAAGGAAGTAAGTTTTTTTTTTTTTTTTTGTTACCATCTCTCCCAAACAATTTCCCCCTCCTCGCTAACGCCAAATTTCTCTTTTTTTCTTCGTCACCAGTGGGAGCGTGCGACGAACAGGCGACCGAGGAAATCCTCGACTACTTCTTCAGCCACGGCGGAAACTTTATCGACACAGCTAATAACTACCAATTTGAGGAATCCGAGAAGCGCATCGGCGCGTGGATGAAGAAGCGCAACAACAGAGACCAGATGGTCATCGCCACAAAGTACACGACAAACTACCAGGGCTTGCCCCGAGACGGCCCCCAGAAGAAGCAGGACATTCTGATCAACTTCAACGGCAACGGTACAAAGAGCATGCGCGTCTCGGTCGAGGCCAGCCTGAAGAAGCTGCAGACCGACTACATTGATCTCGTAGGTCTTGCTTGTGTGGCAATTTTTCTCCCATTAGACATCTCTTGACTGACACCAAAATCTCACAACTTAGCTCTACGTCCACTGGTGGGACTTTTCCACCTCGATCCCGGAACTGATGCAATCCCTCAACCGCCTCGTCCTGGCCGGCAAAGTCCTCTACCTGGGCGTGTCCGACACCCCGGCCTGGGTGGTGTCCAGAGCCAACGAGTACGCTCGCGCCCACGGCCTGCGGCAGTTCTCGGTATACCAAGGCCGCTGGTCGGCCGCCCGCCGCGACTTTGAGCGGGACATCATCCCCATGTGCCGCGCCGAGGGCATGGCCCTCGCCCCCTGGGGATCGCTGGGCGGCGGCAAGTTCAAGACCGAGGCCCAGCGGCAGAGCGCCAAGAAGGAAGGGAGGGGAGGAGAGGCAACCGAGGCCGAGATCGCCGTCAGCAAGGTCTTGGAAAGGATCGCCGAGAAGAAGGGGACGCTGGTCACGAGCGTGGCGCTGGCTTACGTCGGCGCCAAAGCGCCTTACGTCTTTCCCATCGTCGGGTGCCGGACCGTCGAGCACCTTAAGGGAAACATCGAGGCGCTGAGCGTTACGCTGTCGGATGCCGAGATCAAGGAGATTGAGGCGGCGGTGCCGTTTGATGTGGGGTTCCCCATGAATTTCCTGTATGTTGGAAACGAGGTTCCCGAGACCCCCGGGTCGGTTTGGGTTATGTCCATGGGTGGAACGATGGATCACGTTCCTGAACCCAAGCCGTTTGCGAGGGAGTGATTAGGTTTAGATACCTACCTATAGAGACAGACAGAGATAGAGAGAGTATCTAATTGCAAATTCTAACCATTCCACAAATCAAATACAGGAGTCAATATCATTGATATCTACGCCAAATCGCGTGCTTTCGTATTTCATGCAAACATTGTCGTCGCCAAAGCATCTCCGACCCCATCGACCGCCAAAAAAAACCGTCAGATATATTGGCAAACGGCCTCTTTGACCGGCGGCTGCTGAACGTTGAAGCTCTCCGCCCCAAGCTGCGATCCCCTCTTCTCCAAGGCTGGCCGAATACAGATCCGTCGATACACCACTCCGACTCAGCCCGTCTCTGGCCAATCAACGTACCAGCAAGCCCTCTAGAGTAGCAGTACTTGAGCGAACCCAACCGCTCTCTTTACAATCTCTCCCAGCTGATCTGGAGTTGCCGCTCCCTTGTCCTTGTTTTCATCCTCGTTCTCTGTCCCAAGGGACCGTGCATGCCCGCATTCAAGCTCCAAAGATTGATATGATGTAACCTGCTGTAATTTCATAGTCTGACGGCATTGGTGAGGCTGCCAGTGAAACTCGTCCGCGTTCTTCTGCCCAGGTGGTGCGCTCTGGCTCCGCCGGCAGTTGCTTCCCGGTCCGGGAGAATGTCAATGGCTCAGGGGAAGCAGAGTTGCGCTGATACATCGCCGCCTCGACTACATCTGATCTTGATTTGGCTAGGTAGGTAGGTAATCACTCACTTCCTTACTACTGGTAGCCAAAAAGGATTTAAAGTGAAAGGAAATTGGCTTGATCCAGTCTTGTGTCTTGACCATTCCCAACCGTCATAAACACCGTCTGGCCTTCGCTCCTAATAAGTGGCAAGCCAAACAATCCGAGGTTCAAACCCAGGCAACTCGCCATACACCTCCTTCCCCACCACCTTCCCAGTCTCCAAATCCGTAACCACAATCTTGACCTTTTCCTTTTCCTTTGCCTCTCCATCTTCATCGGTACTACCACCCAGCCGATCCTCAAAGCCCGCAGCGCTCAACACTCGACTGGCCTCCGGGACACGACACTTCCTCGAACTCTTGTTCTTGATCGTCACATCCCCCGCAGGACCCATCCCAAGTCTAGTAATCTGCCCGATGAAATCTGGATTCCCCACCGGATCGGGATCAACCGATGCCGCATTGGCCGTGAACACATTGATGGTGTAGCTCTTCGAGGTACAGCCTACCCCCATGAAGACGACATATGGAATCTTTTTCTTCTTTGTCTCGGGATCTTCCTTTTTTTCCTCTGTTGTGTTGCTAGCCCTTGCGCAGGCGCCTCCGGTGCTGTTGCATATACTGCTGCTGCTGCTGCTGCTGCTGTTGCTGGTGGCGGGGGACTTCAGATTAAAAGCCGGGAGAGTGATAGCCTTCCCGCCCGTCGCCTCAAATCTCTGCACGGGTGGAAGAAGTTCCTCCGCCGCCCCTAGCCCATTAATAGTAGCCGAAAATGTCCCAACTTCACCACTGCTTTTCAAGTTCCCATCAGCCGGACCGGGGACATAATCCGGATCAACAGGCGGCGCATACATGTACCCCAGACTCCTCACATCCTTGACCATGTCCCCCACGGTAACAAACGCCCACTTCCTACTCTCGGTATAATCCACATCCAACTGTCCCTCCCTCAGCCCACCCTTCTTGGCATCTCGCCCTTCGACAAAAGGCTGCAAGGGGAACCGAGCGGTATACTGGCTCTCGACATGGGAATCCATGAACATCCCGGCCAACCGATCCATATTCGCATGATAACTCAAAAAGATGGGATCAAACGCCGTGTAAGTGTTATCTGCCATGTCCGGGCCGACCCATCCGTGGAAGTTGTCATGGACCTGCTCAAACAGACCATCGAAATCAAATCGAAAAGGGTAATCCTTGTCGTCTTGGTCTTCGGAGAACGTGAGGATATTCGCCCAAGGGATTCCCCACTTCTGGGCGGTGGGCGAGGATGTATAGGTCGACTGGGAAAGCGCATGGGCGATTTGTTTGTGGTAGAGCTCGACGAGGGCTATTTTCTGCTTCCATGCCTCGGTCGATACCTCACCGGCGGGACGGCCAGCCTCGAGGACTGGATGGCGGACGACGGAGTGATCGGCTGGATTGCCCGATTTGGATTTCCCATTCAGGGACAGGGCATAGCGGAGGGGATTGGGGCGGGCCACTTTGAGGGTGGGGTGGATGTAGGTCTTTTCGAAAAAGACCCGGGGAATGCCGGCGAAGGGCGAATCTGCTTTGGATGACGAGGCACTGTAGCCGTTCCAGTAGGGGATGGGGTACCCGTCGAGGACGGTCTCTACGTGTAGGAGGAAAGCGCGGTGCCAGGGGAAGGTGGCTTCTTGGTAGTGGAGACACCATTCTGCGTCTGTTTTGGTTGTTGATCAATAAAGGTTTCAGTAAAGAATGTGAGTGGAAAGGGGGGTGGGGGGGGGGGGAGAAGGGATGAAAGATTGACATACGCAAAAGACCTAGTTTCTGCCACATGGATCCCAACTCTCGAGCCCCCAAACGGTCATCCAGCTTGGCCTGGTAAACTGCAAGTTCTTCGGCAGTCATGGACATGATATCCCTCCTGACGCGATATGTAACGGGAGGATCTATTGGTTTGGGAATGACTGTCTTGGGAATCGCGGTAGGATCTTTTGCATCACGGGGAAAGCCAGCATTAGCCCACGCGCGGAAAATCTCGAGGCTTTCCTCGGGCCAGTAGTCGGCGAGATCTTTCGTGATGGGCATGGATTTGGATCGCAGATGGCGGTAGATAGATACCGCGCGTTTGACGACGTCCTCGTATTTTGTCAAAGCCCATGCGTGGTTTGAGTAGTAGTCCATGGCCGTGATCCATGATTTTCCTTTCTTTATCGCGCGAGATTCGGGTGTGATCCAGTAGGGTTTTGTGATAAGGGGGAGGATGTCGTCTTCCCAGTTTGGTGTGCCAGTGGTGCGAGGGGTTGTTGTCGACTGGGACTTGATGTTCATGGTTGTGAACTGGTTTGTGATTTTGGCTTCGTGGGCTTTGGGCGAGTGAGTCTGGCGCGGTTGGGAGTGCTTTGTGTAAGGACATCCAATCTGGGCCAGGACGTTGCCCGTGGTTGTACCTGTCCTGAGCTTGCTCTGGCAGGGGAGCGCAAGCAAGGCTGGACGAGGAAGTGCTGAAATGGGGACAGGACCCCCGCTCTTGGGCACAAAATTAGCAGTAGCAGCGGTGAATCCACCAAAGTTACCACCGATGGGGATGGGAGGGATGATGACAGGATCGAAGCCGGAGAGAGAAGCAGTCCATTCGTCAAGGAACTTCTGACCATGCGGATCAATCTCTCCCACTGTCCCGTCGGGTCTCATCTCCAGGATTCGGCTACCGAACGGGATCGCCTTGGCGTAGGGCATGGTGGCTCCAAACTCGTCGAGAGGAAGAGGTCGGTAGATGCGGCGGCGAGACTCGGCGAGCTTGAAGTAGTCGATGATTGTGTGGAGCCTGGTGTCTGGATTCCCCAGCCGCTCCTGGATCGCGGCCAGGTAGCCGGCGATTTTTCGTTGGTGGTCCTCTAATGGAACCTTGAGAAGCTGCAGGAACTGGTACTCAGGGCTGTCTGTGAGACCGCTCTTGACGCAGTCCGAGTTGGTGACATTTTGGATGAAGCGAGCCTCGAGGTCGTACGTGCCCGTGGTGCTATCCCAGGTTGTCTCCGGTGGGACGTACCGCATCAAGACACCGCGTTTCCAGGAGTAGACTGGATTCCAAAAGTCGAGCATCATGATGGCGGAGAAGGTTCTTTGGGAGAAGAGTCCGAGGAATTTGTCGCGTCCTTGCTGCTTGAGCGTCTGCACCTTACGAATCCCTTGGGCGTCCTCGAGGGAAGAGTGGAGGAAATGAAATGGTCTTCCCGCCTGGCCCTCGCTGTTGTGGGCGAGGAAGCGGAAGCCGACATAGTCGGGCTGATTTGGGTCCTTGTCACCCCTGGCAAGGGAATTTAGCGGGAGCTCAAAGTAGTCTGCGGGCGGCGCATCACGGCTCTCCCCTTTATTGGCGTCAAGTTTGTAGTCTTTGATCATGCAGAGCTCCAGAGTGTCGAGGACCGTGTCATATTCCTCCTGACTGATGGAAGCTTTGAAGTCATCCAAGCCGGGCACCCCCGATAGAAGTGTGCTGATTCCCGGGGTGCTGAGGGCCTCGTTGTCGAAGAAGTGATGGAGGGGGATGTTGAAATTGGTGTCATCCTCCATGGTGGCGGTGCCCATATTGATGGTGGTGGTGAGGAACATGTGGGCAGCCCAGCGGTGGATATTGGGGGGCGATGGGACGAGCGTGGATTTGCCAGTGTCGCCGCCGAAGAAGTCGTTGATCAGGCGGGTTTCGAACCAGTTTCTCACGCCGTTGGTGATCATGGTCTCCAGTTTGTCGGGTCCCTTTGTTAGGGCCGACAAGAGATCAAGGCCCTCCTGGGTGAGGTACGGAGCTTGTCTAAAGGTCTTTTTGTTGTCGTCTGTGAGGGAGGAGATAAACGTCCCGGGCGATGAAGGATCATACCAGTGAATCCATGGTCTGTGCAAAGTCCAGTTAGCCATGGATCTATCTCTGAGTTACTGTTGGGCACCTAAGTACTAACTCGTGAAGCTCCTTCATAATAACTGATCCGTTGACATGTCCGTTGAACGGTCCCAGATAGGAATTCGACCCAAACGCATCGGTCGAGCTGCCGAAATAACACCAGTAGCCCCAAGGTACCGGCGGTTCATCCAGAATATCACGCTAGGTGTGCCAGCCAAGTTCATCAGTATCTGCGTAGAGGCAGAACAGAAACACTGGACATACCTGGTAGTACCGGAACGAGCGGCCATCCCACGATATGACCTGAAGAAAGCCCTTCAAGCTCGTTAGGTCACTGGACCCAACGATACAGAGAGTCCTCTCGTCAGGCTTGGTGTCAAAGGCATGGTGCCCAGGACGATGCACCACGGCCACCACTCGAGCACCAGGACTGAACCCGTCCCATGGGTGCTTCTCCACGAAGCTCCCATCGGCCACCATGAAGATATGCGTCTCATAGGTGTCGGGGTCTTTCCAGAACACCTTGACGAGTTCATCGAATGACTGGATGAAACTGTTGGGGGAATCGTCCGTCTTTCCTTGCAGCCATTTGCCGAAAAAGTCGACAAAATTGGCCGACAAAAAGGCGTCATCGGCTCGATGGTCCTTGTCCTCGTTCCAATTGCGACTGAATTCCTTCCAGTAGAGGTAGGACGTGGGTTCGGGATCGGGGAGAGGGGGCTCAGGGTCTGACATTTTGCAAATGGACAATCTGAGGGTGTCTGGGACGGGAGAAAAAAAAATACGAATCAGGGAGGATGGGGCTTTGTGAGGGTGAAAACAATACTACTCTGTTGGATACCCAGGTGCTTTATCTATGGACAATGACCAACAGGAGTGATGACCAAAACCAACATGCACAGTTTACCCTCACATCGTCCTCTCTCACGAGGAGTGTGAAGCGGCGTCAACAGCGCCTTGCTAGAATATTCATGGATTGGCATACCAGGTAAGTACCTAGGTAGACATGGGGAGTTGGAGAAAGCTCCGCCTGCAGTGAAAGCCACCAGCAAATTGGGCCGCATGGCATGTTGGGAGTGAGCCATTCAACGTTTCGCAAGCCACGTTGCCAAGCCAGGGCTAGATTCATTGTTCGTTTTCCCCTTTTAGGTGTTGCGCGTCGTTAGTATGTGCCACACTTGCTCGCGTGTCAGGTCAGCTCTGGTCTAGACTGCATAATGCAGGCGGGTGTTTATGAAATCGTTCTAGACTCGGAAGCTAGTGGTCGATGGTAAGCACGCCACTGTCTGCGGGATAGGCCTGAATGATTGGCCATGCAGACGAATACATTGTAGTTCATTCTCTGTTCGGAAAAGCGCCTGATGACCAGCTCTCTCCCGGCCAGCTGAAACAAACATGAATAACGTGAACTTTACTAGGCTTGAAACAACGAAATGCAGCCTAAACTCAACAATTGTGATGAATTTCTGGAATAGCACGCAAATAGTGAAAATGATGCAGCGAGCTGAAATGTCTTTTTTTGTACTGAGTGCAGGACACCAGCTCTTTTTCGGACGGGCTCCAGGTCAATAATTCAACTCTAAATCTGTTATTTATCGCAAAATATGACAAACTTTTGATTTCACTCCCCGCCCCCCTGCGGTGGCTGGTAGTTGACCAGGTAATGGATGGTCTAGATTTTACATAACCCCTCACTTCCAAGAACGAGCTGTGATTCATGGAAGGGTATCACGGCAGCGGCGGCTACGAGATGGAGACTGGCTTGACCTAGACAGATCTCCCTCCGAGGAGGACCCGAACAAGTGTATGTGTCCATGTGATGACTGCGAGGGGATATCATCATGTGGGATGGATGGAATGCATATAAGACTGACCAGGCTCTGACTGTCTCTCCTGAAAGCGACCCCAAAGCTCAACCATCAAGTTCACTGTCGCACACATTGTCTCTTGTTTGATTCTTCTCTATTCACTATGTCTTCTTTCGTCGCCGAAAAGCTCGCCGCTTTTGATGCCCCTGGGTACCCCCATCTCGATGACGGCCTAAATCCCGCTCAAAAGCTCAGCTGGTCCGACAAGATTTCCAAATGGATTACGGGCGAGATCAACGCCGTTGACGAGAACGGCAAGCCCCTCGAAGGCCCCGTGGTCAACGGAGTCCAGACCTACCGTACCGTCTTGACACAATTCTTCAATGGCACCGCTACCCCTTACGACCTCAAGCAAAAGCCCACCTCCATCACCTGGTTCGGCTTCCCCAAACGCGTCAAGGAGAAGTACAAGACCGCTCCCCTTCGCTGGCAGATTGCCGACTCCAGCCGGGCCTACCAGGATGAGTATCTCGAGTGGTCTCTCAAGCGAGATGAGAATGGGAACATTACCACCGTAACTTTTACCTGTGAAGGTCCAGAGGTAAGCACAAGTCACTCAAACTCTGTCTGGAGCCCCATGACAACTCGCTGACGCTGAGATCGTGTATTAGTACTGGCAATTCCTCGGCGACGAATGGGCCGCAGAGAAAAAACTCGACAAGATGCACAAGCTGTATCAAAAGCTAAACCCCGACTTCGCCGACCAGATCAAGGAATACGAACTCTTCACCGTTGCGGGATCTTACTTCCCCAACAACAACTGGAACTCGACCACCACGAGCGGCACCATTGCACATCTGGTCCACCCCAGCAACACTCTCTCGGCAGAGATCGACATCGCCGCCCAGGCGACCGTCATCCGCAAGGACAAAAAGGGCAAGATCATTACCGATCGGACCCAACTCATCAACTGCTCTCGATACGGCCAGCCATTGAGGGATTCTGACCCAAAGGTATGTCCGTTCTGTCCTGTATGAAAGATATCGACACCGATCATCCCAAATACTAACAGACGGACGAACACAGATTGGCGACGGGATAAACGGAAAAGCCCGCCAGGGCGTGCACCTCTCCCTCGCGAACCCCGTAGCCCTCTACATGTCTGAATTCAACACACAACCTTTCATGCTAGATGTCAACGGCACCGGCGAGGGAATGATCCCCGTTCCCCCCGAGACCTTCAATTTCCAGCGTGGCAGCATCGAAAACAACCAGGGTCTTCGTCTGCAGATCAAGATCCCGCAGGGAGTAGTCGGTACGGGACCGGAGAATAAAGGCCGTCAGTTGACTGTGGGGGATATCTGCGATACCGCCACGAACCAGTATATCAAGTATGGTGCGCAGTTTGCGGATTATATCACCATGACGGTTCGGGCGGTCGCTATTGATGGGGATAAAGCTGCTGAACCGCTGGCCTGTCCGGGACAGGAGATTAAGAACCTGGCAGCCCTGGCTGCGGTGGAAGGTGAGGAGGGTGTTTGTGAGGCTGGAATGTGCGATGTCACCAAGGATACAGATAGCACGCCCAGGCCTGGCACAAGGTGGTAAGCAGTGTTAGATAACAGCGCCTTGGTAGGTAATTGTGCACTTGGAAAAGCAAATAGATAGTTCGGATGGTTGATTGATTAACTGATCTGGTTCTGACCAGAAGAGTGGTCTGGCTCGACCTCCCTTGATATCAGGCAAGATCATAGACCCTGTAAATGCCAAGGATAGATTATTATATTAATATATTGCAAGACCCCTGGTCCTGAGGACCCCTAACCCTCGGATAAAACCTCCCACTGGTCCTCCATTTCTGGACGTCTACTCTCTGACATACCTCGTAACCGTAATTCCCTGTCGGACTGCAGTAGAATCCGTTGAACAGTGGTACAAAAGCACGGGCCATTCCGTATGATAGGGGGTAGGTTGAATCGCATAGTGGTAAAGAAATTCTGCGACGTTTCCTGCTCGCTTAAAAAAAGAAAACTGTACCAAAAAAGCAAAGATGACAAGGTGGAATTTACGTTGGGGGTAAAGATAGGCAGCGCAAGTCTCGACTTCTTTGTCAGGTTCTGTAATGGGCAACTGAGGTGGCCCATTGTCAACAGAAGTATGTGCACGTGGACGAGGTAGGTACCTTTAAGTAGTGTAAGAGGATGTAGCGATGACAGTACCTAGAGACAAAGTGCTCATGGGAAATGATACACAACTTGAATCAGGCATGTTACTGCCACGGTTTCTTTACCCGCCGTTGCCCGCACTTCCTGGCTGCAGTTTAGACTGAATTTGGAGTGGTTGCAAGGCGGAGGCTTTTTTTTTTTTTTTTTTTTTTGGCTGGCTGGCTGGAAAAAGCACCCACGATGTGGTACATGCATATGCAAGCCGGCCAGATGTGGTCTGTGACAAGCCCGATTGGTCGGGAATGACTCTGGCCTCAGCGTCTGGCTGAAGAGTGGTGCATATCATGGACGACACGTCACTCGGTGTAGGCACTACTTGCAGAGTGTCCCGAAGCCTTGTGCATGTGCAGGTGCTTACGTGGTTCACGTACCCAAAGTCGGGGTTGCCTCTGCCGGGCCAAATATCTTGCCAGTAATTATGATATAAAATCCAGAGAAGATGGCAATGAGATGTTTCCGTCTCTTTCCTCACCCGCACCACATTCTTCAACACTTGCTCCACAGCCTGTCCTGGACGTGTCCGTTCCGGCAGATCTCATCATGGCAGTCCTGCCGACAGCCGCATTGGCACAGACAGCTCCAGATATGACAGTCAATTCCACTTTGTCGTCGCCAAAAATGCTCGGTTGGGTGTCTTCCAGCGGTTACCGAAGCACGTGGGAAATTATCATAAATTGCTTATCTATCTTTGTCCTCTGCTCCTGGCGATGCATGCACCTCAACCTCCCCCTCCCGACCGAAGCCCAAGAGAAGCTGCCGTGGAGGCGATTTTCCTTATCAGTGCGCGGATACGAGATGGCGCTTCAGCTGCCGACTAAACTCGCCAAAGCAACATGGACGCGGAAGCTAAAATGGATGGCCGTCATCTGTTTAGCCCCTGAGGTTGGCGTCGGTGTAGCTTTCTCTCAATGGCAGAATGCACGAAATTCTTTGCACCAGAGCCGTACGAGTGAAAACGGGCTGGCTGACATTCCGTTCTCAAGGACACACGCCTTCTTTGCTGACATGGGCGGTATTGAGATACGATCTTACGAGATCGTTGAGGCGGATCATGGTAGCTCGCCCGACAACACTGCCGCGCCAGAGCACAATGAGAATACCCGACTGGGGCAGACGACGACCTCCACCAAAAGGTTCCGCGTCATATCATCACATGTGGCCACTTTGGGTGAGGCTTACTCGAGTCCCTGAACTTTGGGCACAGGCTAATAGCGGCATCTCACCGGCATTGAAGACGACCTGAGGCACCCAAGCATTGAATTGTCGATAGACGAACTTGATGCCGAAATACAGGACAAGAGCGACTCGGATATCGTCACAAAGTCCCTTGCCGTCGCTCAAACAGCATTTCTCGTCATTCAAAGCGTGGCGCGGTACAGCGTTGGCCTGCGTATTTCCGAGCTCGAGCTCATCACCTTGGGTTTCATTTTCTGCGCCCTCGTCATGACCGGTTTCTGGTGGGACAAGCCCTTCGACGTTCAGTCCAGATATGTTGTTTCACGACCAGCAGGTGACCACATATTTCAAGGGGGTAGCAGCAAGAGGGTTGACAATTTTGAGACGTGGATAGGGGATTACATTTTTCCAGAACCGATTCATCTTAAAGATGGAGCCATGCTTTTTGGAACAGCGGTCTTCTATTTCACGGGCGGTGGCTTTGCTGCTATCCACATGTGCGCCTGGAACTGGATATTCCCCTCCCGGTTGATTCAGACGCTTTGGCGAACATTTTCTCTCGCCGCAATGATCCTCACCTGGTTACCACTTCTCATAGTCCCTCTCCACCGTCTTCTTGCTTGGATGATGCCGGATACAGAAAAAAGCAGAAAAGTTGAGAACAACATTATGTCCGTCGTAATTTTCGCAATGCTTGTGATCTACGCGATCTCACGTATCGGCCTCTTGGTGCTTAGCTTTTACTGTTTATCCTCGATGCCGGAAACGGTATACACAAGACTGGATTGGATTGGATTCCTTCCTCACCTTTCCTGAGGTTTCGGTGTCTTTGTCGGGTCAGAGAAGCATGCAAGGAATAGCGGTTGTGGAGCTTTATGTATCTAGCTACCTACCTAGGTACCTACCTTCTTGCCTGGACTGGAAAGGGCTGCGAAGGATCAATACCACGGCCAAGAGGCGGGAAATTCGGATCTGGTCTACTATGCGCCATCACGAGGAGTGTCAGGATAAGTCAAACTCTCATTCTGGGTACCTGTGTAGCAGTCGTTGACATTAGCACGATATCTACCTAGGTACCAGGTACTTTCAGACAAAGATTGTCGTCAATCACTACCTGATATAGGTACCTAGTCCCTACCTTACTAGGTACCTAGGTAGGTACGCTGCAAGTCTGAGGTTTGTTGCAAGCAAAAAAATGTGAATAACAACGGATTCATCTTTACTCCCTATCATCGTGGCTATTATAGGCACAACCACGGTATCTGCGCCAAGGCCCAGAGCCCCAAACACATCCCCAACCTCTGCTTCTTCCCGGATCGTCAATTATCCCATCCCAGCCAATACCTCCTTGCACAACCTACCTCGGCATACGTCACTCCTCAATCAGCCACTTCCAACTTTTCCAAACACCAACCAAAATCTTTGCGAGGCGACCCAGGCCTACTTCCCTCACGATTATCCGGATTAAAAACCAACTCGATCCTTCTTATTTCCAACCCAAATAAAAAAAAGTTGTACAACAATCCCAAATTTCACTCCATCACCACCATCATCGAGAAAAACAAAATGCCTGCCTTGAACGCAACAAAACCAACGGTAGAAGCTCCGATGCGGCTCGAGCCGGTCGGCGCCAGATCTTCAACTGACATCGTCACTCAGCAGCCAGTAAGCATCAACTGCACCCACTTACCTACCTAGATTACCTAGAGTAATTCACACATGTTTCGTGCTTGGCATCATTTTAAGCCTCGAGTTGAGATTATTATTCGAGTAAGGTACTTGTCTAGTTTTATCACTAACATTAACAAAACAGAGATCGGAACCCCTTCCCGACCTTCAAAAGGACGCCGAGATGAACTTGAGGGGTGGCCGCTTTAACATGGGGTTTAACTGCTGCAGGGGAATGTTCACGTGCAACAAGGGGTGCTGTTAGGGGGGGGGGGGTGTCGAGGTAAAGGATGTGGGAGGAATGAGGTAATGGGATGGCCACACCATGTAATTTGAGAAGCGTGAAATATCATTAATAACTTTGTGTTTTATTAAAAGAGCATCGGAAACGAATTGATATCCTTCACGCCCTTCAGGCGAGCTGCAAAGCCCCCTTTAGCTTCTCCAACGCACCAAACAGCTGGTTGTCATGATACTTTCTCGTCACAATCTGCAGATCGATCGGCGCCCCCTCAAAATTCCCCTTGGCCCACAGCTCCCTGACGTGCTCATCGTGCTCACTAAGAACCGTCTGATACTCGGCCCTGTACCCTTCTTCCTCATCTTTATTCCCGGTCTTGATAGGCGTAGGGAAAACGACACCGGGGTAATCCACATAATTCCAAAGCGCCGTGTAGTTCCAGTGGAAAGCAGTCTCGTGCTCGCAGGCTGGCCCCACAAACGCAGGGCAGATCAAGACGTCGACGTCCTGGGCGTTCCAGTGCGCCACAAACTTTTGCCTAAAGATGTCTCTCTTCACCCTCATGTCCAGCAGCCCCGCGACGCCGACATCGCTCGTCGCGTCCTTGACGATCCACTCGGTCAGAGGAAACATTGGCTCACCGGTGGCGGCCAGGTGCTCCCTCACGCCCTTGCCGCCGTCGGGCCAGTAGGCTTTTCGGATGTTCTGCACGGCCTCCTTCGCGCCCCAGGGAGCAAAAGCCTTGACCTCGAACAGCTCCGGCCGAGCCTCGAGTTGGCTCTTTGCCCACTCCAGAGCGCGTATGACCGGGGGCTGCGGGACTATCTGCCCGTCGTGGAACATGAACCCGACCTTGAGCCTGCGAGCCGCGGGCAGTTCCGTCCTGGTGCCGCTCCAGGGGATGGGTATCAGCGCCGGGTCCTCCAGGTGCGGCTGGGCGGCCTTGAGGACGGAAACGAAGAGGTCCATGTCCCGGAGGGTGTGGCCCATCGGCCCCGTCGAGGCAAGAATGTTGAGCTCCGCGGCGACCCCGCCAATCAGGAAATCCCTTTGGGGGAGCGAGTACGAGGTGGCCTTGTAACCGTAGATGCCGCAGAACGCGGCCGGTCCGCGGATCGAACCGCCGATATCCGTGCCTATGCCGAGGACGGACCCCCTCATGGCGAGGAGGGCGGCTTCGCCTCCCGTCGAGCCGCCCGCGGACAGATTGATGTTGTGCGGGTTCAGCACGCGGCCCAGGGGAGACGCGGACTCGAGGTGCATGATGGCTTGCGGCTGGTTGGTCTTGACGTAAAAGACGGCGCCCGCGGCGCGGAGAATGGAGATCATGTGGCAGTCCTCCTGGGATATGTTGCGCGTGTCGAGGAATCCCAGGGCGGTGCAGTGGCCCTTGATCGGCATGTGCTCCTTGACCGAGATGGGCACGCCGTGCAGAGGGCCGACGGTCCTGCCGGTCTTCTCCAAGTGCTCGTCGAGTTCCTTGGCTCGCGCCAGGGCTTCCTCGGGAAACCATTCGACGAGGCACGAGGTCAGCTGGTGGGCGATTATGGCGCGCTTGCTGAAGGCTTGGGCCACGGCCGCGGCGGTGAACTTCTTAGTCGCGATGGCTTCCGCTAGGGCGACGGCGTCGTAGTTCTCGGTGATGTCGATTTCTTCGGGGGTGAGGAGGCCGCATTCCCTTGGTACAGCGGTGACGTTCCTTGGAGGGTCCTTGATGAGGGATTCGGGGAGGTAGAGAGATTCCGGGACGCCGGCCCAGAACTCATCGAGGATTGACTGTCTCAGCTTTTCGTATTCGGGGGTGCCTTTTGGCAGCGCCAAAACCTCAACGAGGGGTGCCATATTGCATGCAAGGTTTGGTGTTTTTGTGTGTTTGTGTGTGTTTCCGGGAAGACCGAAAACCTTAGAGATACCTATAGTCAGGATTGAACGGCGGGGTTGAAGGAAACAAAAAATCCGTTTATGTTGAAGAGCAATCTGAATACCTCGAGCATTGATCAGCCCACGTATTAATGTTCATCTGATGGGTAGGTGAGCTAGCCATAGTTCTCTCGATGACCTGGCTGTTCACAGTGTGTTACCTAAAAATGAGGGGTAATCAAGGGAGGACGGTGTGTCTGTTCGGAGCGGCTGAGGTGTCTGTGGAACCAATCCATGTCAAATGTGGACTAGCATACCGTGGCCCGCATTGATATACCGATCGCTTCCCTATAATCCTATCTTGTCACTGTGCTCTTACAAAATTGTCTAGTCTTGATTAGATGGAAGGATCTGATTAGCCCCTTCAATACTCGAGATCTTGGGAAAGGCTATATCGCGTTTTTGTTTGGAAGTTCGGAGGCTAAGAGACTCGGGGTCTTGGCTGGACCCGCGCTTCTCGAGCTTTCGATACATTGCAACCGATAGACCAGAGACACAAGATTGGTCTTTCCATGATATCATCCCTAGTCATCACCGGTGGGCAAGACAGGTATTATCACTGTTAGCAGTCCGTTTCTACGTTACTTCAACTTCTGGAATGATCCCTTGAGAATCTATGGTCATATGTCAAGTTTCGAGCAGCGCTTTTTCTCCTCTCCTCCCCTAAATGTTCCATCCTTCATCATGAGAATTGTTCTTTAGCGCTGTAGGACATCATGTGTCATGAAAGTTTCCGACTCTCCCCCACTTTGGCACCTCGGACCGAAATAACAGCGATTGCCCAGTACCAAAGTGTCGGAGTAAACAAGTTAAAGGTTCCTTCTTCTCGGTTTCAGATGTCTATCTCATCTCCATAAGCTCGGTACTTGCTTTGCCCTTCCGCTGATGGTTGAATCGCCTATTATTTCGCCAAGGGAGAATATCTTACCCACGGGATCAATAATATGGCTTTTTGAGGGATTCTTCTGACGCCTAACCAACCAAGCGTTCTATCCTTGAGGCCCTTTTTGTTCATAAAAAGAAGACGATGAATAGGGCTTCTCTACTTGTTAACTTTGTTAGGCAAGATTGCTTGGGCTCATTATTGGTGAGTGATTTGCCAAGAGATGAGGTTGGAAGTGGATAATGTATGAATAACACATGATGGAGCTGGGATGCCGGTGGTTTGAGAGCCCGGGGTAGAGGGATAGCACAATGCCGGTGTGACATGATTGTCAAGTTTCTCTCTGGAAAATATAGGTGATATAATGATCATGGCCATAAACAAAAATTAATGCGCGTTTCATTGTATTTTTTTTTTTGGGGGTTTTTTTTTTTTTTGACTTGCATGAATGGCCTTTATAGTACTCAATTCAACACATCATTATGATGTAATCAGATATTGCTCTTAGCGTCAGTGGTTTAGTGGTAAAATCCATCGTTGCCATCGATGGGCCCCGCGTTCGATTCGCGGCTGACGCATTTTTTTGCTGTTGAAATGCTCATTTAATTAGTGGTTCGTCATTTTTTGGATGATAGCTAAAAAGGGTTTGCTCTATACATGATGCAGCCAAAAAAAAAAAAAAAAAAAAAATTCTGTGGAAGGAGGATATAAGATTCATAAGAATGGGTAGGTAGGCGTGTCTGAATAGGTAGGTAGGTAAGGTATCTAGGAAGTTGATGCTTATTCATCCTGGCGGAGATGGTCCAGTTACGGTAATTGCCAGTGTTGGGAGAACAACTCATGTGAAAGATTGGGAGGCAGTGAAAATTGAACAGCCAATTGCTGGTGTGGAAATAGGCTTGGGTTCTCCACGATCACGATGACCGCTTTGGGTGACCAGAGCGAGAGCTCCAAATCCTTCAGGTGCGGGGGTGCCCTGGAGACAGGGCTATAACACGAGGGATAGCGTGTCGTGGAAATGCGGGAAACGCGACCGGGAAACAGAATTCTGTGCAAAGGGAAGCAGCAAGAAGCAGGAAAAAAAAGGAGGACCCAGAGAAAAAACAATTATTATTAACTAAAAGGAACTTTATGTTTCAGCCCACGAGACGGGAGAGAAAGGGGGGGGGAGTTGAGCCCCAAAAAGCCCCAGGAAGCTACTGCCGTTGCACAGCGTGGTTAGCCCAAGAATGGCGGGGAGATAGGTGGAGTGCCAAGTAAAATGCCGCCGGGAACACTGAGTGGTTCTTGTTCCCCTCGTCCCTGTGATGATGCTTCATTGAGCAACCAGGGTGGTAAGCTGAATTGACCAAACTGGGGCAGTGTTGCCATCACCACATGAAGAGCAACACAGACTCATCTGGAACTTCTCAAGCATTGGCAGAAAGTGTCGATAAAGGTCTAGAACCGATCCCTTGTTTTCCTTGGACGCGCATTTTGAGAAGAAAACAACAACAACAACAGCGAGACTTTTCGACTTTTTCAACTCAACAAACTAATTACCCATGGATGGCTTTGATCCAATTCGCCAAAAAAAAAAAAAAAAAAAAAAAAACACCGCTGCAGCAGTACCCTCGACCAATGCCCCTCGATTCGAGACCCCTGGATCCCGCTTGCGGCTGTGTGTGACACCACAGCTGCGGAACAATTTCCACAGTCGATATGCATGAGCTGGCATCTTTGCATTGTGCGGCTGCTGGTGATGCAGGCGCCACATTCGCTAGTGCGCTGCCATGATCCCGGCAAGAACCATCTGTTTGGTTGAACATGTCCCACACCACCAGGGGTGCGGGAGCCTTGCTGCTTGCATTGAAAGACCGGGGAAGAAGACCAACGGGGAAGTGCGGTCTGCGTTGGCAGTTGATTCAGGAAGCCTTTTAAGAGTCGATGGGCGCTCTGTCCTGGTGCCCGGGGAGCTGGATGTAATCTTTCCTGTTTGTTTTTGCTCCAAAACTTACCCCCTTCTCCCCAGGTCCTGCAGGAATCAGCAGCAATGGCTATCAAGAAACTTCCATGGCTTGTTGCCGCTTCGGCATGGCTTCCCACTGCGCACTCAAGCATTGCCGGCAGAGACGCAGCAACCTGGACATCGCCGGCCCAAACATTCGCTGCCTACCGAGAAGCCGACGTTCGGCCTGCTCCTCCAGCACCGACCTCCCCTCCCAGTGCCAGAAATTTCCTCAAGAAGAGAGCCAGTGTCAACACGTGTGGCTATGTCGACGCTGATCCAGATCAAGGCTATGCATGTGTGGCATCAAACGCCGTCTGTCTCTACAACTCGGTGGCTTCGGCGGTTGGATGCTGCCTGGAAACCAACTGCAACATCTACACTGCTTGCCTGCCCTACGCTTCATCTCGCGCCACGGCCACCGCCAACATGGACGTAACGCGGTACTGCTCCAACGCGGCAGCCCCATACTGCGCTATCTACCTTTATGCGGATCCCACGTGGGCGGGTTATACTATCCCTACCTGCTACTCAACCCCAGCAACCTTCCTGATCTACGCCAGCACATTTGCGGGCACCAATGGTCCTACCAACACCGGACCGCCCACCATCATCACCACTCCTACGGACCCGCCAAAGCCGGCACCGACCCCAATTGAAGACAAGAAAAGCGTACCTCTTGGTCCAATTATCGGTGGAGTTGTTGGTGGTGTTGGTAAGTCACGAATCATGCCTACCTACCTACCTACCTTGTTCTTTTGACCTTTGTTCCAACAAACGCTCACAATTGCATGTCAGTCTTCCTCTCACTCGTCGGTCTCGGCATTTTCTTCCTGCTGCGTCGCAAGCCAAAGACGCAAATCCAACCTCCAGCGCCCGCGCCAGCACCAGGCGGCGGCCCAGGTTTCCCTCCTCAACCCAGCTACGCCAACCAAGCTGCTGTTGCGGCGCCGCCACCGAACGGCATGTCGACCGTCCCTAATCCTCAGGCTCTCGGCCCGTATCCTCCCGTCGACAATCGTCCCTCAAGCATGTTCAAGCCCGGCTTTGATACTACCGTGCAGCCCATCCCTACCCCCTCTCCTGCGAGTCCGCCCCCAATGTACAACATGCCGCAGCAGCACGCTGCCCAGCCTGTGTCGCCGCAGTTTACCGGCCAGACGATGAGTCCTCAGTATACCGGTCAGACTCCAGTCAGCCCCCAGTTTACCGGTCAGACGGTCAGCCCTCAATACACTGGTCAAACTGTAAGCCCTCAGTTTACCGGTCAGCCCGCCCCATTTCCGCAGCAGGGTTACCCTCCCCAACCCCAGCAAGCGCAGCAAGCGCAGCAGCCCCAGCATTTTGTGGCTGAGTTGTCGACGCAAAAGGGCGACGGCCAGGTGCACGAGATGGCAACTACGAGCTAAACAGGCACCCAGTGGATCATCAGTATTAGTGGGACGAAAGAGCGGACAGACCATATCATGATGGTTTTGGTTTGCTAGGTGACTTTTTAATGACTACCCTATCTTGTAACATGATGTAATAATAGATTACAAGAGGAATATTAATGCACTGTAATGCGATTTCTTGATATATATAACAGTTGTTGCCGGCTCTATCTGTCGTGACCCTTTGGATCTCATTGAGTGTCATTTGCATTGTGCTGGCTCTGTTTGAATTATCCTCATAGAGAGATGAGAAAAAACTCCATATGACGAAGAGAGGTAGGTAGGTATGAAATAACCTCATTTTGTTTTCCCAGAGAGAGCGAGAAAAAGAGAGGAATCAAAATCTTTGAAAGTTTGCGTAATTGTGAAAACGCTCAATTCAAGGTAAGAAGCTCCCAGAGCAGTCATCCGGGGACAAGACCCAGTTCGGTTTCGAAAGAAAAGGAGAAGAAAGAAAAGAACAAAACATGAACCAAAGGTACTCCATTCCTCCATCCATCCCACATAGGTAGGTACCTATATATACATAAACGCAATAACATTCCCCCCCCCCCCCCCGGCACTTCCATCCCTTGATTGCCCGTCAAAAAGAAAGTCTTCGTAAGAAAACTTTCAACCGAAAAAGAAAAAAACTTGTTGAGCCCCAAAATCCTCAATCCCCAATCACTTCTTCCCCTGAAGCCGACGCATGTTGCGTCTCCCAGTGAAGAGGATCTCGTCATCATCCTTCTCCTCTTTCTCCTGCTCCTCCTCCTCCTCCTCATCTCCACCCTCGCCCTGCTCCTCCCTCCACCGCAAGACGCGATCCAGGCGCTCGGCCTTCTCGTCCTCGCGCGCGGCCCAGCGCCCCACGCGGGCCTGGAACATTCCCTTGGGGGGTTGATAGGCGTCAGCGATGCGGGGGGCAGGCAGGCCGCGGAAGCCCACCGGGGCGGCGGAAACAGCAACGCGCGACCGGCGGCTGCTAGTAGGGGCACCGAACGCGCCCGCGCCTGGGAGACCTTGAAACAGTTCGGCGGCCGAGGAAGGGGAAAAGACCTTGGCAGCCACCTGGACGGCGGTCGGCATGCCGGGCGGGACCGGCCTCGCCATGCGCGAGTTTTGCCCGCGCAGGCCTTCGACTTTGGGAGGGGGCGCATGGAAGGTACCTGAGGGCAGATAGAAACATCAACGATTTTTTTTTTTGGTTAGAAAATGTACAGTATATACAAAGATGTCTGGAAAAAAAAAAAAGGAGAAAAAAAAAAAAAAAAAAAAAAAAAGAGGGATGACACTGGGGATATGGATGAAAATACTGAGTACGTAGCTAGACATACCTCTAAGTGCGGCAGCGCTAGCATTACCAGCTTGGCGCAGGGGGGACCTGGCGTAGCTCGACCCGAACTGACGAGTCTGGGTTCGACTGCCGGCTCCACCAACAGGTGAAGGCGGGGGAGTGGGGGATCTCTGATGGCGGTAGAAGCGACTCCCCGTCGGCGGGTACACGCCGCTCACGTAGCCGCGATCTCGGTAGCTGCTGGTCATCGCCTGCGCTGGCGCGATGGCGGCCTTGTTGAGGATGGTGCGGTTCATGGCCGTGGGAGGCGTCGAAAAAGTTGGAGACGCGGTGAAAGGGTCGAGGCGAGGTCGGCCGGCAAAAGGGACGGGCGTCTTTGGTGAGGGCTCAGTTGGGCTGTATTCGGCGCCGGTCGGGGAGGGCTTGGAGGGGGTGGAAGCCATTGTGATGGGTATTGGCTGGAGATTTGGAGCAAGGGTTGGTAAGCATGGCGATACCTGTGTTTAGATGGGAGAAGATGGTTTACAAGCAGCAGGTGAGGCCCTGGGAGGTATGGTCGGTAGGTGTGTTGAGAGAGTTGGGAGGTGCTGCCGAAAGGGTTTGGAGAGCCTGTCGAATGATTCGCGAAGGGCTTGAAGGAGGGAGTCGAGAGGACTTCTTCAGAGAAAATTGGTGTTGAGGGCAAATATCTGGCAGTTTTGTGGGGAGTACGGGTGGCTTGCGACGATTTGGTTTTGTTAATTTTGGGAGGCGGAAATGGGAGATATTTTATGACTTCAAGGTCGTCGCGACCTGTGTGAACAAGCGATGGCTCGCATGTCCTAGGGCTAACCGCGACTCCTCGACCAAAGACCCACGATTTGTTGATTTGAATGCAGGAATAACGCGAGATCTCGCAAGGCGGGGCTCAAAAATTTAGGAAATTCCCCCCTCGGCGAGATCATCGGCAGGTACCCGAAGGAATGGTTGGTATCTGGTATTTTTGCCTCCCATATCGTGAGATTGAATTCCCGGCGGTGCGCCGGCAGTCGAGACAAATGTCATTATCGACCATTGTATGTTAAATCATTCTTTACCGCAGAGTGGACAACAGGTATCCCAGCATAAAAAAAAAGGAAACCATCATGTCCAGACAACAAAGGGATTCTGTGTAGAGGTATAAAATTCGAGCATCCATGGACTCTCAATTCCATATCTGACCTTAAGTCCTCACCAGTCAGACTCTAAAGTGATTTCTGAAAGATTGTCAATGAGACCGTGGTAGAGGGGCAACACATGCTTGATGTTCCTTCGAGCATCAGGATCTCACAGTCTCATGTAATGGTTATGGCAGCTTTTTCAACATACTTTGAGATCAAAGATCTGGAACTGAGGCTCTTCTATGTTTGCCTTGTAAAAGAAACATGACTCATGATTCAACAACCAAAGATCAATTTGAGGGGACCTTGAAGGCTACAAATGCAACACATATAACGATTAATCATAGCAAGATCTAACACTAAACAATAAAGGCCAATAGCGGACCTGGAAGTCATCACTCTCTAAGAGACATCACCACCCAAACCATCCACAAACTCAAACCTCATCTTCCTGCCAATAATCCCGTCCTGGTAGTATCTACCTACCTACCTTAGCTGTTCATCTCCATAGACTTAGTTCTGCTTGAGAGCATCCGGGTTGCCGTTGAAGGCGATGCCGTTAAAGGTGCCGCTGGGAAGGTCGGTGATGGTGCCGGGGGTGGCGGTGTCGTGGATGTAGGCGCAAAGAGCCTCAGGGGTCCTGGGCACGTCGGGGGCGTTGAGGCCGAGGAAGTAAGCACCGAGGCCAGCGACGTGGGGGGAGGCCATGGAAGTGCCCGAGATGGTGTTCTGTTTTGCCCGTGATGTTAGCATGCTTTTCTTTACCTTTTCTGTGATGTGTGGCAAATTTTACATACCTTGGCGGTGGGGTTCCCAATCCAGCTGCTCTCGATATCGACGCCGGGAGCAAAGATATCAACCAGTTCACCATAGTTGCTGAACCAAGCAGAAGCGTCCGCGACATCAGTAGCACCAACTGTGCAAACAGTCGGCTCGCTGGCAGGGCTGTACCAGTACGAGTCGTCGGCGCTGTTTCCGGCAGCCACGGCCAGGAAGACGCCGGCCTTGACAGCAGCGGCAGCGGCACTGTTGACCGCAGTGGAGCGGGAGCCGCCGAGAGAGAGGTTGGCCACGCTGCCCTTGGGGCAGTTGCGCGTCTTGGAGTCGGCGGCAACAAAGTCGATGCCGGCGATGACTCCAGCGAGAGTCCCGGAACCCGAGGCGCTGAGGACCTTGACGGCGTAGAGCTTAGTGGACTTGGCAACGCCATAGTCAACGCCGCCGATGGTGCCGGCGACGTGGGTGCCGTGGCCGTTGCCGTCGGTGTTGTCGCTGTCGACAAAGTTGGCGAGCCACTCAGCACGGCCTTCAAATTGCTGATGGTAGAGTTAGTAGGTAGGTAGGTAAGGTAGGTAAATAATCGGGGTGCAAGGATGATAGGCGAGAGAAGACTCACAGTGTGGTTCACATAGATGCCAGTATCAATGACGTACGAGCAAGTGCCCGCACCGGAAGAAGCGTCGTAGATGTATGAAGTTTGGTTGACGGTGCGGTGGGAGATGCGAGCCAGGCCCCAGGGGACATCGTCTTGGGTGACAAAGTCGTAGGCGGTGAAAACGGCATCCTGCTCAATGTACTCGACCTGGAAAGTTTTGTTAATGAAACCTATTATACAAATTGACACATAAGGCCGTGGAATACTCACCTCGGGGAGCTTGCGAACGGCATCGAGGTTGGCAGCGCTCAGCTTGGCAGCAAATCCCTTGAACTTGCCCGCCTTGTAGGTGTGCTGAGGGCTGGCCCTGAGGCCCTTGATGGTGTTCTGGAGAGTGGCATCGCTGGCTCCATCCTTGAGCTTGACGATGTAGCTGCCAGGAATGACCTGAGCGCCACGGGGTTGGATGACTGGTGCCGCGAGGGCGAGGGGAAGGAGAGCGGCCAGAGTGAAGTGCATGGTGATTAGGTATTAAGGGCTAATGTTCCAAAGGTAGAGAGGTTCTTGAGTGTTTGAGAGATGTCGAGATGTTGCTGTTGCGGATGATATCTTCCTCTCCATTGACAGAGACATGACGGCCTCTATTTATTGTTTTCTATCGCATCTCCAAGAAGACCGAAAAGCTGTCTGACCTTCCACTTAGGGATTCCCAACCCTCCCCGCCATGCGTGAGACTTTTGGCCAAAAAGGGGGGGAAGCTCATTTCCTCAATGAATCCCTCGACGTCTAGTTCGAGCGCCGCCATGTGCTCGCAGACCACGTTAGGCAATCTCACCTCCCCAAGCGGGCTTGGCTTGAGAGACTTGGGCGTTTTTTTTTTTTGGGTGATCCGGTGAGTCCGTGATGCGGTCCTTCGGAACATTCTTGGGGTGTTGGTGAAATCGCGAGCTGTGTTGCAAGCGTAGGTAGCATCTGGGTCGTGATGGCGCAGCTAGCAGTTGGCGCAAAAGTTGGCATTGGCATATGCAAAGGATTGGAAGGTCACATCAATAAAAGTCCTCGGGCCGTGACCATGGGGTTGCGATCAGGCTTATAAATTCTGACAAGGAGCTGCGCGGTGTAATGACGGGGACCGGGAACTAGCCGTGCCCTCGTGTCCTTTTCCTGGTTTGCCTCTGTGCCCGGCACGTCATTAGTCGACGGCAGTTGCGAGGTAAACGTTTTTAATCAACCGAGTCCGCGGGATGTCAGACCCTTGTCATAGCCCACGGGAAGAGGCAGCAGTGGGGGTCGTGTTCCTGATGGTTACACGGACGAGAACAGAAAGTGGTATGAGCTGGAAAAAGGTCCGATCTTCAAAGCCACGACCCCCCTTTTTACGAGATGTGGTGTCGAAGGATTACCCCCAAGCAAAGGCCCCTTTCCCCCCCAGGCGATGAAGGATCCAAACATGTGACTTGAGCCTTGAAGCGCTGACCGATGAGCCTTTCCGCAGCAGGCGCCAAGCTGTCAAAATTCTGGTAAACATGGGCGATTGGTCGTCACCTTCCCAGTTAGGAAACTGACGTGGACGACATCAGGAGCTGTGTGCAATGGCGTTTTCTGACTAGGGATCGGTGGCTTGAGATGGCGCGGTTTAGTTCAAGTAAAAGTCTGTACGACCGAGAGACTACTAGACTATTTCTATCAGGAACAAGATATCGATATCTGTTTCAATATTATATCTCGAGTTGGGTGTCTATCGAAGCCTTTTTCCCGGTCTTGGGTTTCTTTCCTCGTGGCCTTTAGCCTGAAATTTCCCGCTGTCTCGGTATTGAGAGGCCCCAGCCCTAATGTCTCTGGGCAGCCCACTTAAAAGCCCGTCTCGCATTTGGCGAGCCTCGGCTGCCGGATTGGGCGTCGAGTTAATATCGAGGTGCGTCCAACAGAGCGGCGAGATGGGCGTTCGGCTGAGATGGAGGGATGGCAATATGTCTCGCGAATCAGACTCGCATTAGCGAGCGAGTGATATGGTCTCCTGAGTCATATGATGGAACCTAGGAATCAAACGACATCGAAGGGCCCTCAAAGCTTATTTGGCCAAGGTTGGGGGTGTCATCTCGGACGTCTCTAAGCCTCGAGTGTGACGTTTCAATTGTTATCGACACCGACATTCACCAGCAGAGGGCGCGACATGTTCTTTTTTTTTTTTTTTTTTTTTTTTTTATGTTCGACACCAAGTTTTGTCAGATGCACCAACTCTTACGAAACTACCTTGCCTGCTTGTTCAAGGCGAATGGGTTGACTCTTTGGGGAGCATGTAATTAATTAGGGAGGTACCTAGGTACTGTGCTGGTGGTCTATAGGTGAAGCCGAAAAGTAACTACTGATAAACAAGGGGTCCACACCACACCGTCGCTATCATTGCTGATCGGATGCAGCCCCTATGTATTGCTATTTTTAACCCCAATATTTCTCTTGTGTTTTTGGTGTGTGCGCGCGTGCTCGCAAAGCGGTTTAATGTACCTGAGAAGGTAAACATCACAATTCCGTCACCACCTCATAAGCCCTTTCTTTCGTTGCGTCTTGCACATACGACCACAGACAGTAGAGAATTCGGGATCCCGTCCGCTCTCCCATAGACAAGCTACTGATCGCCAGACTAGTACTCAGGTGGGTGACCACTGGGGAATCCCTGGTGTTGTATGTTTTTGGTCCATTTTTCGTCTCCATCACAAGGTCTTGGCGCCCCTTTTTCTGTACGTTGACACAGCAGTACCTACCTCACCCAACAGCACCGACAACAGACATGAACACATGCGGTCCTAATTTCGTTTGGTCTTTTAACAGTGTTTCCAATCCCGCAGGGTTACTCTCAAAGCCAATGACCTCCTTTTTGCTGAGCGAGCTTGACTTTTAACCTTCCCCATCCGCACCCAATTGTCTCGGATTGACGTCTAAAAAGAGTGATGTGGTCATGCAATCGCCCGCGGAATGTTCCGCCCTGAGACACAGTACCATAGCATTGGCATTCCCGGTTCTCAGCCCGGAATGGAAAGGCTAGGGGTGCCGGAACGAATCAAACATGTGAGGCTTACAGCCATTTTCAACACAGCTGTCAGTCTCTGAGCAGTGCCGACCACTTGGCAAAGCTGAGAGCAGTCTTTGTATTCATATGAACTGAGGACATTTCTTGGCACTGTGCCTAAAAGGAACCTTCATGCGAGGTATTTGATTCTCGGGCGAGAAAGGAGACTGTCTTTTCCGGAACAGAGATTGGCGCAGCGCAACAGCTGCCGGATGTATTTACGAGGGCGCACGACTTGTTTGCCAATCAGCCATCCCATTGCCCTACAAGTCTATAATATTGGGATTTTTATATCAGCAGTAACTTATTAATAGGTAAACAACATGAGGGTTACGGTGTTGCGCGGGGTAACACATCCACTGGTTACCCATAATCGCAAATGCTACTCTCTCATGATTTCTGAAAACGAATTCAGTCCTGTTTTCCAAACCAACGACACAGTAAACTAAACACTCTCGACAAAACTCCATAAACAAGTCAAGTAAAGTAGGTAGGTATACTTGTATATATCAGCCATGCCTCGAAACGAACCACAATGAGCCGCGCATTACACATCCAAGATCGACAGAGGTGGTAAAGTTTTCATCTCCGAATCTTGTTGATCCTGTGTTTTGTTTCTTGAAGGATCTCTCAGCAAAAGTGGAAACCGCGTACCTAGGTAAGGTAGGTACCTTTCTCTCAACCTGTTTGAAATGACTTGGTGCCAGTATGAGATGTTCACACAAGCTAGGTGCCTTGTTTCGACAGCATACATTCATAATAATAGCATCACTTCACAAGATCACCAGCTCCAATTTCCACCCACACCGTGACTTGGTTGTTGTGACTTGAAAGTTGGCATCGGGACATCCGCTTTCTCAAAAAGTCCCCAAATACCCCTGTATGGAAAAAGTGGTCTAGCGCAGAGGACTAGCTTAAGCTGGGTAAGCTAGGTGGACCGGACCCAAATAAGAAGAGCGAAAAATAAAAATACCAGGCACCCTGGCGTAACAGGGGGGCGGCCGGTTAGGTTCCGAACACCCGCTGGGAGAGAAAAAAAAAACCCCCCCCAGAAAAAAAAAAACAGAAACCAAACGAAACACGCAGGGGATCTCACAATGCAGGAATAAGACCATGTGGCGCCCGCGGTGCTGCCGGATCAAAATGCTTATTGGCAATGGGCTGACGTCGCCAAACCACTCCAGGCTAGCCGGCGATCGGTATGAACATGTGCACCAGTTCCCAAGAGAGCTCGAGCCCTGTCAGGGGTTGGTCCAGAACGAGGTGTGATCCAAGACGACGCTCCCCTGAAGGGTCACGCGAAATTGGCTTGGCAGATTGCATGTTTTTTGTTTTTCCAGGGTCGGTCCTCGTCGACACTCCCCTTCAACATCTCCCCATCCCCTTACGTTCCTTCTAGAGTTTCACGATGGAAACATAACGCATGCAATTAGCGCAGCATGTCACTCGTTCTTTTACTGCGGTCCGCCGCCCTCTACCTTCTTTTCGCCACGGCAGCGCATGCCCACATTTTGGTCCCCTTCAGCCGGCAGAGGAACATCGCCGGCAGATCGGCTGATGGGACAACGCCCGCAGGCGTCCCCGTCGTGGCATCGGGCCATGTCTTTGTCGTGAATGTCACCGTCGGCACCCCGCCGCAGCCGTTGTCACTCCTTTTGTCGCCGTCGTCGCCGCACACATGGGTTCCCAAGGCCGAGGTCATGTCCTGCCTCACTGGGGTTGACCCGCTGGCCGGCTTCCAATCCTCAGACGTCTCGGGATCTGCCTGCAAATGGGGGTCGTTCAGCCAGTCCAAGTCGTCCACCGCCCGCTCCGCAGAGCAAATATATCTGGATTTCGTCGTCGCATCGACCAGCACCATCAACTTCAGCGGCATCAACATCACCGACACGCTCAGGCTGGGCGACATTGAGGTGGAGGACCTGTCGCTGGGCCTCGTGGATTCCGTCTCCAACCAACAGTATATCGGCATGCTGGGGCTGGGCAATGATGCCACGACCAACTTCCCTCGCCCGTCATCACGGCAGCGCCCCAACTTTATTGATCGATTGGTGACCTCTGGCAAGATTGTCAGCCAGGCCTACAGCATCTGGCTCAACGACCCCGAGGGCGCCTCGGGCTCCCTTCTTCTCGGCGCCGTCGACACGTCGCGTTACGAGGGCGATCTCGTCCGGCTCAGCTCCGTCGAGCCCTACGACGTCTTCCCCAGCGCCTTCGCCGTCAACATGTCGAGCGTGAACGTTGACGAACCCAAGCAGGACTACAAGTACGAGGGCCCAAACCTCGCCTTCTCCATCAGTCCCGCCGAAACCTACTCGTACCTCCCCGACGCGCTCGCAGACGGCGTCACAGCGGCGGCCGGAGCGACCTGGGACACTGGCCTCCAGCGCATCACGATCCCCTGCGACGCCGGGTCCAAGAACCCCAAAACGAATTTCCGCTTCCAGCTCGAGGGCCCCGCCGGCCCCGTGCTCAACGTCCGCCTTGCCGATCTGGTCGTGCCCCGGGAAATCACCAACTGGGAGACGGCCTACAACTCCCTCGCCAGCATCCCCAAGGGCACCTGCCTCTTCGGCATCCAAAAGTACCAGGACCTCCGCGACGGCCGGGCCCTGCAGTACAACATCGGCAGCTCCCTCCTCCGGCGCACCTACATGGTCTTCGACGCGGTGAACAAGGAGGTCGCCCTCGCCCCCGTCAAGGCCGGCGCCGCCGAGCAAGCTCCGGTCGTCGTCCCCTTTGAGAACCAGGGGGCCCGCACCCCTTCTTCCAAGCTCTACTGCACGGCGGGCGACGCGTGCCCCGACGAATCCACCGCTGCCGGGGCCAGCACCGTCGACCCTTCCAAGAAGCCAAAGTCGCAAAAGTGGAAGAGCATCGTCATCGGCGTGTGCGTGCCCGTCGGCCTCCTCGCCATCCTCATCCCCGTCGCGTACGTGCTCTTCATGAGGCGCCGGAAGCGCCAAGCCGAAGCGAGGGAGCAGTGGGCCGCCAAGAACAGGAACCAGGGAGGGTCGGCCGACAGCATAGACGAGGAGGACAGCTTCCGGGAGGACGAGTTCGGCGTCAAGGTCACCGTGTCGGTCTCGTCAAAGGTTTCCATGGCCAAGCCGCCCTCCCCGCCGCGGTCGCCCGGCCTGACGGGGACGTTTCCCGTCATCCCCGAGGAAAGGAAGGCGCAGTTTTGGGGGGACGCGGTCCTGGGAGCCGGCGGAAGCGGGTCCGGGGGTAGCAAGAGCGGGAGCGAGACGAGTCTGAGCATCCCATCGGGGAGCGGAGGAGGAGGAGCCGGGGGCAGGAAGGAGGCTTGGGTGAACTGAGGGAGAGACAGGACCGACCTACCCTTGCCTTTGCCTTATTAGAGAAGCATGATCAGGATGCATATTTGTCAACGAATCATTTTCAGGGACTGTTATAAACTGTTTTTAGTTAACGTCAAAGCTACAAAATATTTCTTTCTAGCGCTCTTTTGTTTTTCATTTTCCTTTTTATTTCCCATATAATACTAGCGTTTTATTTTGTAGAGATTTGAATTTGAAACATGTTTGAAAAACTGGCCATTTCTTCTTTTTCATAAAAAAATTGAGGTTTATACATACCGGAAACCCCCCCTAACCCCCTTGTTTTCGGGTCCTTTTTTCTCTTACATTTAACTGTGTTCAAGTTGTCTGTGAATCCCCCATAGATCAAGCTGACTGAAGTTTAGGAACCTGTTTAATCTCGCATAAGGCCGCAGATCCTTTGGTGCTCATGCCCTCCCGCTAGTGAATTCTGAGCGAGGTCCATACTCCTTAGGTAGGTAGACAATTAAGGTACCTTAGGTACCTATATGTAAAGGCAAAGGGAATTCGCTGCGGGGACCCGGTCACTAGGTACCTTTGATACGAGGATCACACTGCATATAGAGGAAAATGAAGGAAATCCAAACTTGTTTAAGATGGTAATGTACCTACCTACCTACCCAAGCCACCTATCAAGCCGTGACCGACGTCACAAACAGCTTTCCCAACCCCAAACCGGTTCCTATTCGGTACCTCAATCAACGGCCACCAGCTTGGTGGGTACTCTGCTCAATCTCCTTTCCAATCCTGCCGAACCTCTCCCGCCACCTGCTGATTTTGTCCTCCTCCGACTCGCTCCACGGATCCCTGTTGATCTTTTCCACGTCCACGCTGACTTCGGCGTCCTCCCTGACGACCACCTTGCCGGTAGCGATCACCTTCCCCGCGCTGACAGCCTCATCCACCAGCCCCTTACCGCTCTCGGCCGCCGCACGGGGATCGGGATAGATCTTGGCGGCGAACTCCGCCCCGGGGCGGAAAAAGAACCTGTCTGGGGAAGGCAAGACGTCGGGGAAGGGCTGCATCGACGCTTCGTGGATTCCCTCGAGGGTGAGGATGCAGCCGGCCGAGAGCAAGGAATCGGGGATCGGTGACCGGTCTGGCTCGGGGTCGTCCGGAGTGAAAGTGATGGAGGCCGAGAGGACAATGTTGGGCGAGCGCGTGAGGATGTGGTTAATGTGTAGCTCTTGGGATGGTGGTGGGGCTGCGTCAGGACCATCCGAGACTGCGGTAGAGCCGTACAGGTAGAAGGGCATGAAACCGGAGGGGTAGTCCTCGTCCTGAGCTACCCTGCCGATGGGCCGGTTTTTGAGAACAGACGTGATCCTGACCCTGGTTTGGGAAACAATTATTCCGCTGCTTTGACTGTTAGCTTCACTGCGGTTCGGTGTATTGTAGGTACCTAGGTACCTCGGTACAATGGCGAACGGTGACTTGCCTTGACTTGTTTGTCAGATTGCCCACCAAATGCACTGCGCTCTGCCCAGCCTCAACCTTGGCCAGCTCGGCTTGAAGATCGACCTTGTCGGCGGTCTTGAACAGGAGCTCCTCCTCGGTGTTTTGCTTCAGTTGGGCATAGAATTTGCCGTCCTCCGGCTCGACAAACTCAACCTCGAGGATGATCTGACGCCGATGCTTAGCCATCTGGAACATGGGACGGTAGCAGAGGAAGACCTTGCCCTCCGTCCCGCGTGTCAGGAAGCTGTGAAAGTCCTCGGAGACGTCATTGCGCGCCCGCATGACCTCGACCTCCTCGTTCACGACCTTGGTAAAAGTCGCGCCCAGCATGTTCAGGAAGCCGCCCTTGTCGGTGTAGCTGGCCAGCGGGCTCATTGCCACATTCCGCAACACCATCAGCTCTTCGTGGCTGCCCGCGTTCAAGTGGAGCCTTCGCTTGAAATTCTGAGCACACTCTCCGTAGTATCTGTACTCGAACACGGTCGAGGTGAGGTAGAGCGGGACCGCGGTGGGCTCGTCTTCTGGGTTCTCGACACTGAGCCTCGACACCACACGCGACATGAAGTAGTTGGCCTCGCTGACATCCTTGTTGAGGTTCCCGTGCTTGTCGCGCCAGTTGAGCGCGAATGCGTTGATGTTGAGGTCCGAGCCCAAGGCTCTCAGCAAGGCCAGTGTTTTGGGCTCACCGGGGCGTCTCGCTGCATCAGCAGCAAGAATATCGGCATTGGTCTTTGACAGGATCTCGCTGCGGATTCGAGCTTTCTCTTCCTCCTGCGCCTCGCGAGATTCTCCCGCCTTTTCCGATGGGATGGGGTTGAATGGAACGCATATGAAGGACGACGAGTCGGTTGTGAGAGCAGCCCACAATGCTGAGAGCTGTTGAGCGATGGAGAGCAGAGTCAGTAGAGTCACAAGGAAAGCTAAGGCCCAGAGGAATGAGCGTTACTTGTAACGTACCCGGGCCGAAGTGAAGCACGCTTCGCTGAGCAAGGCGCCGTATCCATCCTGACTCAGCCCAACGCACTTGTTGGACAGCCAGGTTGCCATGGCTGACGCACCGGGTTTGCTGCAGGACTCCAGGGTCAGAACGGGGAAACACAAAGAAACATGGTAATGCGTAGGTGGTGCCAGGCGCGTACTGACCTTCCCTGAAGCCCATAATTCCCGGGGTTGGCGTCAGACCCTTGCGACAAGTAAGGGCTGGCCCACGTCATCAAGTTCTTGATCCTCCCATCCCTATATGTCAAGGCTCCGGCAGGGTAAGGGACGTACCCGGCCTTGTGGGGGTCGACAGTGACGGAATCGCAGAACCTCAATGCAAAAAGGTCCTCCTGTGTCTCCACTCGGAGGCTCAGGTCCGGGACGATGCCGTCAGCACCTCCATCGCGCCCGGCCAAAATGCCTGCATGTGGAACGAACGAAGGGTCAACCGGTCCCGGCATTCCGGTTGCGGCCCGGGGCAGCATGGTGGCGAAATAACCGCCCCAGGCAGCGTCGCCGTGGACAACAAAAGAAAGCCCCCTGGCTTGGAACCGCTTCCGCAGACCCAGGATTTTACGAAGCGGGTCGACAGCACCCTCCTCGGTTGACCCCATGACGGCCACGACGCCCAAAACAGCTTGCTGCTTGGCGAGTCTTTCTTCGAGAAGGTGTTCCAGCTTCGCCAAGTCGACGCGGGCTTCGTTGTCGACGGCGACGCTGACGGCATTATCCGAGCCGAGTCCGAGGATTGCTTTTTGACTTTGTTAGTCTTTTTTTGGCTGATTTTTGCGAAAGTGTCACGTAGGTACTTGAAAGAGATGATGAGAAACGATGCTTGGGGCATCACTTACCGGCTGACTTGGGCCACGAGTTGTGCTTGGTGCTGGCAACAAAATACTGCGGCTCCTGTTCAATTTCGAAATGCCGCTGGAGGACGTCCTTGCCGATGGTCTGGATGTTGTAGGGATCCAGGGCCGTATCTAGCCACTTTGGCGTGATGCCAAACTCGGCCTGGAGCCGCTCGGGGATATCCAGGATCGTCTTGGGCTGGAGGTTCAGCAGCTCCCAGGTGCTAAGTTCCCTGAACTTCTTGCGGCGCCCCTGGCAAGTGCGCACAGTGAAGCTCTCGGGCAGGAAGCGGAGCGGGCCATCGGGGTCGTCGATGGCCTTTCGCAGGGACAAGGGATAGAACTTGAGGTTTCTGGCTACCCACATGGATTCCAGGTTGGCGGCGGTGCCGCCGCTGGTGATGTGGCCCCATGCGGTGGGCTCGTTGGCCGTGTTGGGCTTGTTGTTGAAGCCAAAGAGCTCGCACAGCTGCTCGCCAACTTCTATTTCGGCTACAATCCCGAGCGGACTGCACTCAATGGCAACGTTGTTGGGGTTGTACAGCATGGTCATGAAGTAGCCCAGCATTGAGGGCATGGTGAGGTCGGTGCACATGTGGGCTTGGTAGCGCGGGGACCAAAAAGGGATCGAGTGGCTGGCTAGCATTCTGGCCGCTTGCTTCACGGCCAGGGCAGTGCGGGCAGTAGATTGCTTGTACTCGTCCGTGTCTTGGACTGCTTGCGGGATGAAGTCGTAGCCATCTTCCTGTTTGGTTCCAGTCAGGGGTTAGGGGCTAGACATAAACAGCAGGGTTGCGGAAAACAACAAAGGAATCCGTACAGCATCTTGCGCAAAGTAACGCTTCCTGGCGCCTTCGAGCTCATCGAGAAGACATGTGATGTTGTCCCGGAAATGGCCCAGATTTTCAGCCCGAGGGCCGATGAACAGCGAGCTGATGACCGAGTGGGTTTTGTCTTGAGAAGCTGCCATGATTGCGCCTTAAGTTGTCTTTCATAATAAACTTATGGGGTTGTTAACCATCTTAGATCTGAGTGCGGCAATGGCGAAGGACTTTGCATCATCTTATAGACTTTCAGCGCCGCTATCCCTCGAAGACATCCTACCACCAACTAATGAGGTTGGTATCTCGGACACTCTTCACCGGGCACCGTCACTCCCTGCTTGCATTCCGACAAGATACCTTCCGATGTGTGCATGTCTTGTTCGACCCCGCCAGAAAGTCCCTAATGTGTCAAACACTGCATGATACACCGAATCACGATAATCTCTTGATCGATCTCTTTACCATTTGCTGCAAATGTTTTTCGTCCGCCAACATCATACCACTGCATGGTACCCACAATCGGTCAAAGTTGACCGCTCGAAACCTGTCACCTCCAACGCCACCTTTGAAACGGCGGCTTCAAGCTGCGGTGGATCTTGTCAAAGAGAGAGTCGATGAATCATGAATCGATCGATCTCAAGTTAATTCCCCACAATATGTACTCATGGTAGTTGCCGGTCGAGCCGGTTGAGGACTTTCCATCTCCCCACAACAACGATAGTAACCGGTTAGATCACAACTAAAAAGCCTCACCATGTATTCGGATTCACCGGAGGATCAATATAGCGGGAGCACCCTCTGCCAATGTTGATTAGCCCTCTCTTGGCGTGCGTCTTTTGAAGTGTTGGGGTGCATGAACGGAGCCAGGCGTGTAACCAAGAGGTACCTATGTACCTTGGCATCTTACCTTTCGAAGAGAAAGCTACGAGATACATCATTACCTACATAGGTAAGGTAGTTTGGTGGGTCGTCATTTCACACCTGAATATACGGCCTCGCCTCCCTCAACAGCACCTCAAAATACGCCTGGTTCCACTGCCCCCTCGGCGGGGAAGGCTTATACGCACCCGGCTTGCCGCAATACTCGTCATACCCTTCCTCCCCTTCCTCGCTGGTCCCGTCGGATATGCCGCCCCCAACAGCCCAGATGAAGGCGTCCGCGAGTTCGTTGGCCCCTCCCACCACGCCCGGCCGCCGTCCGAACCCCGCTCCGTCTACGTTGCACCAGTCCAGCCACTCGTAGCGCAGCCCCTGCACACCGTTCCGACTCGTATCGACTACCGCATGGTTCGGCGCGCCGACCTTTGCCAGCTTTGCGCCCAGCAGCCTGACGTATCTCTGCTCATTCTGCGCGTGGTTCTCGGGCCAGATCTCGAGGGCGCTCTGGTCGAATTCACCCGGCGACATGTCCCACGAGTTCCAGTTGGCCGTGTTGACTGCGATGCCGCGGAGCTGGGAGGGACGGCTGGATGCGTTGTATGCGAGCGCGATCTCGTTGGCCGTCGCGATTTGGAGTTTGTCCCAGCCTAGGTTGCCGCCGTGGCCCGCGTCGAGGTAGGTGACGACGTTTGGGAGGTTGAGAGCTTCAAGGGCGTAGGGGATGTTGGTGCGGTAGGTTTCGATGGCCGGGGCACACGACGGAAGGTCGGAGTGTATGATGACCGAGGGGAGGGTGGAAGGTTCGACGATGACGGCGAATGCTGTGCTGGGGTTGGATTTGATGATGGTTGCGAGGGCTGGGATTAAAGATTAGCTAGGGTAGGCACCGTCAGTTCTTTGGTGACTCGTAGACGGTCAAACTTACGGTCGATAAAGCTGGCTTTATAGGCGGCTAGCTCAGTGGATTTGTACTTTGGCGAGGTGCAGTTGGCTTGGCTGTACATGCCCTGGAGGACGATCCCAACAACATGATTGCAAGGTATCACGTCTTCCAAGAGTGTGGTGACTTTTTCAACCTCGGTGGATTTGCTCCTGAGAAATTAATCAATGTCAGCTTGAAAACGATTTCATCTACATCTACCGAGGTAGCTAAGGAAAAATGGTTCTACTAACAGCCAAAAGAAAGAGCCCACATCAGCAATCTTCAAAGCCTTCTTCTGCAGATCGGCATCCTGAATGACTTTGGCAGCGTTCAATACCTGCTGCCGATAGAAAGGGTTCGGATGCAGGGTATACTGAGTCCAGATGTTCGTCGACGCATTGAGAGAAACTGTGGGACAGCTTGCTGCGGAGGTTAATGGCCTTGCAACTGACACAGCTTGACCATGGTGAAAAAGAACTGAAAGAAGAACAATGGGCTTCATCTTTGGTCTCGAGATGACGAAGATGGGAAGCAAAAGAAGAGCAATACGGTATGAGGAGGCAAGTGATCAAAGGCATATCAGATACAAATACCTGACAGACACCTTTACTAGGTGCTTGAATTCAGCGGCTAATTACTAAACTGCTTACTGCAGCAAAGTCCGAGCATACCAATCGCGCGGAGATTCCGCTCAAATCTCTATATAAAAGCTGGATATTGTTGTGATAATTAAAGCATCTCGGTAGGTGCCCTGTTCGATTTAGCCAAAGCCACCTATGCATCAGCCCGTAGTCCTCTGACCCGTAATCCTCCCTATCCACTCCACCAAAATCCTGCCCACCTCGCCTCTGTTACCCTCCATCATCAGCATGTGTCCATTTCCCCGCACCCCGGAATCCTCAAGCTGAACGTGCTCCACATTTCCTACCCCCGCCTGTCTCAGAAACTCGACCGTACCCCAATCATAACCCCTATGAGCCGACATCTCCCCCGTGACGACCAAAACTGGTATATCCCGTAAATTCACCAGTTTCTTCACCTCTTCGGTCCCTCCGCAGTCATCCTGTAACAAGACCGCTATCCTCCCTTTATCTTCTGTTGTTGTTGTTGTTGTTGAATCATGACCAGGCTGCACTTTGCAAACTTTCAATTCGGTCCCCTCGGGCTCATAAGTGATCGGAGCATCGGTAATCCCGTACCTCGCCGTCTCCTTCCTCTGTCCGTTAACCCCGACCCCTTTGAACGGCGGGCCGGCGGGCTCGACGGCTATGATGCCTTTTACCAGGTCCGGCCTGGAATCGGCTACCAGCCAGGCGGTTTTGGCTCCCATCGAATGGGACAGCAGAAACGCGGGCTGCGATATGCCTTCCAGCAGTTCAATGCAACCCTTTTGCGAGAGTCTCTGCTCGTGAGCCAAGTCGGATAGTTGAGGGTGAGTGGAGGCCAGAATGTGATTCATGGTCAGTCGGTCGGATAACTGAGCCGAAGACCACGCGGATTTGACTTTTGCGGGTGGGAAGGTGGCGTAGTCGAGCGGCAGAGGGGAAACGGGAGAGCGACCCCGGAAGGGGGGGTCGATCAGGTAGAGGTCGTAGCAGTGGGAGAGAAGGAGGGAGGACCAGGAAGAAGTGGAGGGGGAAGATAGGGCAGGCGATGGAAGAAAGTCCTGCGGTGGTGGATGCGTGAGTGCCCGTAAGTAGGTACAGTACCTGGCTGGAAAGAAAGAAAAAGGGGTAAGCTGGGGTTGAGGCTCACAATGCCCGTTCGACCACCACCGGGTATACAGATGATTGGATGGGGGTTCAATGGTTTTTTGACGGGAGTCAGGTGTTCTACGTATATCTGACCGTGGTAATACTCTGTGCCATGCGTGTCTGTAATTGCCTCACCACCGACGTAGAAGACCTCGTTGGTGTGGGCGGCTGGTGGGATAGTATCATCCATGTTTCTATTGTGGCCAGGGAGGCCGGCTGACTTGATATTTCTGACCAGATACTTGAGTATGATGAACGGCAAGAATGTTTATCAAAGCAAAAGAATGAAGGCGGCTCCTAAATGCGGGGAAAGAGATGACGTATTCGTTGTTGTGGTGGAAGAAAGGGGGTGGTGAACCCTAACCCCGATTTCCACCCCGAAGGCACCTGAAGACAGTTTTCTTGTTGTTTATTATTCATGAAGAAGAGAAGCCAATGCTTATGCAAGAATACAGAAATACATTACGATTCTGCCCATAATCATGCTCTATCATCATTGGCAAAGCCCGCCCCATTAAAGCATAGCCATAACACCCATGGCAGCGCCGGCAGCAGCGACGGCGGCACCCGTGCAGACTGGAGGAGGGGCGGCGTTGGTGTTGATTTGCAAAACGCTCGCCATCACGCTGTCCCACTTGGAGTTGTACTCTGAAACAATCTTTTTCGCTTTTTTGTCGACGTTGTCCTGGTACCTGTTGGTGGCATCAAGCATCCATGTCAGTTCCGGCCAAATACAAAAATACAATGTCTAACGCAGTCAAGGGGGACCTAGGTAGGTATCTGAATGATTATTTTTAAACATACCAAGCATTAGTGGTTACAGCCTTGTACTTGTACCCGCTGGCCTCGATGCTCGCAGCCACCTTGGTTGGGTTTGGCGCGTGCGTGATGGCGCTAGCGATGGCGCTGTGAACTGAAGGGTTGGCCTTGTTGGAGATGAATGACTTCTCGACCTTGTACAGCTCGGAAGCGAGCTTCGTGACGACGGAGCCGGGGAGCTGCGTAGGGAATGGGCTGGGATACCAAACATCCGAGATGTACTGCGAGGCGTCGACCGAGGCAGGATAGCTGGTAACGCCAGCAACCTGGGCCACAGCTGAGGTGGCCGTAGCCAGCACCAAGGCGAGGGTAGAGAGAATCTGGACCATTCTGAAAGCTTGATTCTGATGATGCGGCGGCTTGCGGTGCATCAACAAGGGACAAGACTGAACTCGAATTGAGTAGGGGGTGCCTGCAGACTTTTATATGCACGGTCAGTGGCTCAAAAAAGTTTCCGGGATGGGTTCACAAGTTCCCGGCATTTCAACGCAACTATCGATCCACGTTGATTAGGCCAATGCCCACCCTCTAACCCCATGTAGCAAGATCGTCGTATTGTGATAGGTTCGGTCTCCCAAGTCCGAGCAGTTCTGCCTTGCAGTACCACCCCACCCTGGAATAGCCTGCCAGGGGTTAGTCGCTAGGCAGCGTTGTTGGTTCTCTAGTCGTGCCGAAATCCGTGCTCACCTCATGTACCGTAGGAGTCGTAACCACTCGTACATTTTGGGATTGCGGAGGACTATGGGCAATAACGCCGTCGTAGTTGCAGATAAATGAATATCGATGATTTGAAAAGGGCCTCTAAGAGCACATTCATGCCCCTTCCAGGAGTATTAGAAGACACATCTCGAACTTCGATCCCCCTTGCGTTTTTATCGTCGCACAATTCGTATCGACCACCGTATGTCCCTCTCCACTCTGGACGCTGCAGTGGAGTGTATATCTTGGCGGGCCGAGGTCTACCACGGCGACATGTGGGGCTTTTCGGGGCCTGTTCGGGGCTGGAATGGGAAGCCACTTATTTTGTGGATGTTCATCGGTTGATGCCTATACCGCTCAATATCGCAAGCAAGGCGGCGACAACTGTCACAAGTCAACCAACTACCTATTTTCTCATAAACGATCACACGCTGCAGAACTCACGACTGCCAGCAGTTACGATATATGAAGCTGTCCCCCACGCGGTTTGTATCGTATCGAGGTCGGTCCAGTTGTTCGAGTTCAGCCACAAACCCACGGCCAAACTCAGAAGAACAGGGGTCAAGAGGACGGTCGAGATGCGCCCCACTGACCAGTCTAGGACGAGTTGTAGAGCATATGTCCCCTCGACGATGTTGTACGATCCGTTGTTGAGGGTCTCGTGCATCCATCTTGCCCAGGCCTGTGTGATGTAGCTTGGGGCATACCACCGATTGTATGCTCGATAGAGCAGCTCGAGGTCAACGGTTCCGTTGCCGTCAAGCTCCACTGGTTCGTGTTTTCCTTCTCGGGCGTCGCACTAGCATCGAAATTGTTATCTTCCTACCTACCTAGGTACGTGGTCTCATCGTCGTTGCCAAGGGGGAAACCTATTCTCTGGCTAACCTTGTAAAGCTGAAAGCCCTTCACATGTCTCAGAGAGAAAAAGGTTCTGCGAAAACCACGCAGTCGGAACGAAGCCCATCGGATATGCCAAAACAGGCAAGCAGGGTTGTTGACAAAAACCACTCGCTCCCGCGGATTCGGTCAGCCGCGCGGGAATATCCCAATCACCAAATACACGGGTTGTTGATGGACCTCTGCGTCGACCGCTGATGTTCGCTCAATCTGGAGTGCAAGGATTCTGATCCAAGAATTCAACACGCGTTGCTGAATGCTCGGTGTGCCGGTTTCGGTTTCTTCCAATGGTGAGGCTCTTCTAGCTTCTCCCTGATCCAGTAGCTGTCGAAACACTTGTGGATACGGAAACCCGGTGCTGCGCGTGTTGCTGTCCTTGGCTGCTCTGCACAGCAGCGGCGGCGCATACGCCTTACTTCGAAATGATATATCGGCCAGCTGAGATCCGACACATCGAGTCTTTTGTTCGAGGGTACTGTCGTAGTCTATCGAGCCCAATCCGTAGTCAAAGTACAGGTGCCATCTTCGTGTCGGGATCGGGCCCGTTGGGGCTCGCCGCGAGAGTGAGATTGGGGTAGGCTCATCGTGCGCTGCCGTGTTTTCTTCCATAGGTGCCTACCTAGATCATCGACCCACCATCAACCATTATACCGCACTTTGGGGGCATACGAAATCAGTTCCTTCCGTTGATGCGTCTAATTGGTGGTGGTGGTGAGAAAGCACAGCCACACACCAGGTGTAACGTGCTCCTCACTGTCAGTTATGTAGAGCAAGGAATGTGACGCCAAGAGGTGGCATTGCATTACCCCCTTACCCACACCGCCGCCTCTTTCCCTTGATCTTGAGAGACATCTCATCGTGATGTTGATGATGATTTGCGTGGATGAACTTGTTACTATCTACCTAGGTACCTAAGGAATTTTGTCGCTATGCTCTACCTGTCCATTTGATCAGAGGATTTGATTACACCACATATTATGTGACTCTGAGGCCCGCCTCACATGGATTTGCGGTGGCGACTGGTGCTGACATGCATCTCTGCCATCTTCGACTTCGTAATGCAGCTGTGGCGCAGTACTTGGGGGCCTGTATATCATGATCAAAATCAAGTTAAGAATGTCCCATGCTCAAGGCAGACGGGAGCAGCAATGCGGTCGCACATGGAGAACCGCAGGAGCCCAATCTTCACTCCAGATTAAGATAATTACCATCATGGTCACGTCTAGCATCTACCGACCTATAGACTCTCAAAACGGCCAGGTCCGCCTCCTAGTCCTCGGAGAGATCGAATCGGATCAAGAAACCCCACATTACCACTTTACATACGTCCATCTCCGCGACAACCCGGCATTCGAAGCCCTCTCTTACGTCTGGGGAGATCCAACGCCGACATACCGCTTGGTGGTGGACGGCGCACCGACAACAGTCCCGACAAATCTTGGCATCGTCCTGCCATACTTGACAGGCCGACTGATGGATCTCCCGATATGGATCGATGCACTTTGCATCAACCAAAAGGACGAAAACGAAAAGGGCGCACAGATTGCTTTGATGGGTCAGATATTCTCCATGGCAGCCAACGTCCTCTCATGGCTCGGAGAGAGGCCGAGGGCTGATGAGGACTTGGCTTGGCATCAGTTTGAGAAGCTCGTTCTTCGACAGAAATCACTCAAACACCCGCCGCTATTCCGGAGGACAAACTCACGCAGCGCATGGGGGAAAGCAGCAAAGCAGCCAATACATCTAAACGGGCAAGCCATGGTCAAAGGACACGCAGTTGATGCCTTTGGCTCGATCCTTCGACGTCGGTATTTCACTCGACTTTGGGTGGTTCAAGAAGTAGTGCTCGCAAAGCATGCTCTAGGCATGGTCGGCAACATCGTATTTGATTTGGAACATGTTTTGGGGGTTGCTGGGCGGTCGATGGGGGAGGAAGCCGTAGACGTGGCCTCTGCATTACGACTGATCCGGAGTGCCCATGCACGAGGTGAAGCGCTCAGCATGATGGAGCTCTTAAACATCACGCACAAATACCAAGTGACCGACAGGCGCGACCGCATCGTTGCTCTGCTGGGCATCGCGCGAGACTCGGACAGAATCCACTTCAACGCCGGCGCTCTGTACCACCTTGAACCCCAGGACTTTCTTCAGATGTTCACAAGAGCATACATTGAAAGCCTGCAGGTATACAACGGCGGCGTTGCAGAGTGGAATCAAGTTCTGTCGGTGATGAAGAGATACACGGTTGGGGATCGAGGGAGCGGTGTTTACCACCCTATCGATGTTCGAGAGACTCAGATGGCGTTGACATTGATGTCGGCTATCGAGGTTTCCATCAGCCAAGCCGATCGCAAAGCGCACGAGTATCAGTTTGAGAGGGTGAAACCCAAGTTTGATGAATACACAGACTTGATGTTAAGGGAGCAACGACAGAGAGACGACGAACGGCTCCACGCGGTATTTAAAAGGGAAGAAGAGCCAAGGGAGAACATGGCTGCTGTGTTGAACACACCATCAGAAACTCAAGACAAACGCGACGCGGAGGGGTGGTGTTATCAGCCCATATGATATTCTTTTTGTCCTACATGTCTCGTAGTATAACAGGCTACCTAAGGTACCTTTACCTTGGGCGGTCGCATACCTAGGTACCTACCCAAGTGCCAGATATTCCAAACTCAGATCTCAGGCCTACCTACACAGCAGCCTTCACCAACCCTCCCAGAACAGCGTCGTTCAACTTCCACAACATAGTGGTGAAATCAGCACCCAACCCGCCACCAGTATACCAAGTCCCTCTCCTGCCCTGCAACTTGTACATATCCTCCATCCAGCCGGCCCTCATGTCCTCAGCCGAAACACCAAACCCGCCAGGTCCGTGGTCACTCCAAGCCACGACCTTGACCTTCTCCCCTTCCAGATCCGGGATGGTCCCTCCTTTCGCCAGGTTCTCCAACGCCTGCTGGACGGCAGCCTGAGCAGCAGCCTCGTCAAACGCGGTGTAGTTATCCCCGCTCACGCTGATCTGGTGCACCCTGGCGGGCGCGAGGTCGTTGGCGTAGGTGAACCCCATGACGAACGGCGTCTGCAGAAACGGCGCGATGGGCGACTGCACCGCCGACTCCGGGGTGTTCCTGATGTTGGCGGCCTCGGGGAGCTTGGAGTGGGAAACGAGCGCGGTGTGGCTTCTTCCGTACTTGGCCTTGGAGAAGTGGGCCCGCTCGGCCTCGTCCAGGTCGAACGGCGCCAGGTTCTCCCGGGTCGGCGGGACGGCGATCAGCAGCTTCTTGGCGAGGATGAGCTTCTTCTTGCCGTCCGAGCGGGACTGCGTGACCAGCTGGATGTTTCCCTGCGCCCGGGAGGATTCGATCACGACGGAGCTGTAGAGGACGTCGCGGCGCATGAGGGTGGCGATTTCGTCGTAGAGGCGCTGGTTCCCGCCGTCGACGGCGTAGAGGGGCAGCTGGCCGAGGTAAGCTTTGGCCCAGCCGGGAGGGAAGGCTTTCATCAGCGTGAGGGTTAGGAGTTTGTTGAAGTCGCCTCGGGAGCCCACGCCGCCGCCGGTCGAGGGGTAGATGAAGGGCAGCATGGCTTGGATGTCGTATTTCTTGACGAACTCGCCGACGGGTAGGAGAAGATCTTCAGGGATGGCTTTCCCCGCTGGAAGGTTAAAGTAGCCTGGTTGGACCATCTTGTCGTAGCCCTTCTCTGTTGTGATTTCCACAAATTTTTGGATGGCCGCCAGGCCCTGTTGTGCTTCAATCGCTGAGTAGTTGGCCAGTTCGCGTCCGGTCGAGAAGTCGGCGTACCGGATGGGATTGTTCTGGCCCCCCGGTGAGGTGAGCGAGATGTTGACGTTCATCCAGGTGAAGAAGTCGAGCGCGTCTTCGTACGGGAAGTACATCGCTACTCCGTAGTCGTGGACCTTTCCGGTGGTCGGATCGGTGTATGTGTTGACGTGTCCGCCCTGATCAGATGTCAGCAGAGGATCTTTATCCTTTTTGAACGAAGGCCGGGCGTTACCAGGTTTGCCTCCTTTTCGATTATCACAACACTCTTCCTGTGGTACTCGCGAATCCTCACCGCGGCATGAGATCCCGCAGCTCCACCTCCAATCACCGCTACCTCTCTCTCGATGATGTCTGCCGGAGCGAAGTCTCCACGATCAATCTTTGCCAGCGTCCCAGCAATCATGGAAAAGGCCAACAGGCCTTGAATGCTTGTTTGTATCATACTGGTAGCAAAGATTTCTGCGAAGATGGGATAATCCAAGATGCCGAGAAAGAGGTGGGAGAAAAAAAAAAAAAAAAAAAAAAAAAAAGCTCTATCAAGCAGGAGACGAGATTTATTTGTGCTCCTGACCTTGTGTAACCTGAACCCCCTGGGGTTGGCATGCTTAAGCGATTTTGCCGTGACCCGGTCCTACTACGCTGGGCTCACTCAGCCGGCATATTGCACTTATATTCACCTGGCTATAAAGCGATAATAAATTGCAAGCGGAGAACCTCCCCACAGGGTATCTAATCGACCCCAAGGTGAGTTGTTGGTAATATGGTAGCATATGACAATTTCTTGTGCCCAAAAGGATTGCTCACTACCTAATTACCTGCCAAGACAACAACAGCCATCTTCAAAGCAAGAACATTGCCTCGAAAATGTTTCACGCTAAGAAGGCGCCCAATGTGGTTTGTGTTGAACCACTGTGAACAGTTATCAGTGACAAAAAGGGCATTGAGTGAAGGAAGGATAGATGTGCGATATCCGGGAGAAATCTGAATTGGTGACATTCGGAAAATTTTGCTCTGAATTTTTTTGGAGAATGACGGATAACGATAGGTACTGCAGCACCGGAAAACCATTGATACGGAGGTCAAAGGTGAGGCGATGAGACAAGTGATGATGGATTGTTTAGATACCTAGGTACCTAGGCAGATAGGTAGGTATGGTCGGTAAGTACCAATTCAGGCCAATATAACGTAGGACCTTGTGTCCGTGGCGGAATCCTGCCTTGTATAATTCATGCAGATCCAAAGTTCAGAACAAAATTCAGGTCCTGCTAATTGTCAGTGTCTCGTTCTTCTCAGTCACGAGAGGTGGGAGTGCGGGTTTCTTACGTCCAAACTTCCTGATGTCCCTTCATCGGATGAGCCGTCCAGTGTGAATTTGGCAAGACTGCGCTTTCTTTTCTGCAGAGCGACGATATTCTGTGATTTGGTCAGCGCTAACAATAACTAGGAATCGCATAGATTGTCCCAACCTCTTCCACCGAATCCTTGACGACATATCTGATGACGGTGACTGTGCGGGTTTGGCCCATCCGGACGGCTCTAGCGATGGCCTGTTCCTCAACTGATGGATTCCACTGTGGCTCGACGATGTGGACGTAATTGGCAGCTGTCAGGTTAAGTCTAATCGAAGTCAGTTCGGCCTTTGTCATCTCTACTGGATGCTCCTTACCCCACTGCTCCAGTCTGGATGGTCATTAGGAGCACTTGGACTTGAGTGGTTTTGAAGTCGTTCAGTATGCGGAGTCTCTGCTCATGGGACACGCGCCCGTCTATCCTCAAACAGCTGATGCCTGCGTGTTTCATGTGACCCTCTAGCAAATCCAAGGTTGTGGTCCAGTAAGAAAAGACCAAACTGCTCAAAATGTCAGCAATTCTTGACGAAAGCTTTAAATGTCCCCCGGCCTGGCCGCTCACCTCTTTGTTCCAAAGTCCATCTCCTTCAATTTCTGTACCACAGCCCCTACCTTAGTCGATATTCCTCGTTCTCTACCTGAACAAAGTGTAGTCTGAATGCTGGGCAGCTGTGGCGATGCTTTGCTTTTGCCCTTGGCCGATTTATTGGCGTCGGTTGGAATAGATAGAGCTGCAGTTTTGCCGCAGCCCGTGCAGATCTCGCCGTCCGCAACATCAATCCTGTCCTCTCCCGTTCCTGTACACAAGTCGCAACCTGTCTCCTCGACTTCGGCATCGCCATTCTGCACATCCTGAGCCGTAATGTCTCTGCCACTAGGGTTGAAATGAGGAGCTAGTACCCCGTGATTGCAAAGTCGACGAAGCTTCATGATGGCCGCAAATAGGAGCCCGAATTTCTTGATACTCTCCCGAGAGCTGATGTTTTCATCCATGTCGCGCGCGCATTCTCGGAGGATCTCGTTATATAGCTTTCTCTCTTGCTCTCCCAGAGTGACAGAAAGCTGCTCAAATTGTGGCTGAGGGAGATTGAGCAATTTCTCGCCACGGCGAAGGCAGATTGCGCCTAACAAACTCTTTAGTCGCAAACTTCGGTTCTCACCTTCATGCTTCAGAGGCTCCAATATGTACTGGTGAAAGACCGTCCTGCGGCAGAACGGTTCGAATTGGATGAATCTGAGCAACGAGAGCAAGTCGTCTAGGCGATTCTGGATCGGCGTTCCCGTGAGACACCATCTCCTTGCGGAATTAAGGGACTCGGCAGCCTCGAACTGCTTGGAATTTGGGTTTCTAATCCAGTGTGCTGTTGTGCATGTTAGGTGGTGGGATACTAGGGTTTACATCTGTCGTTGGACCAGGCGTCATTAAAATGCCACGTACCTTCGTCGAGCACAATCCTGAACCATTCTATATTCTGCAGAAGCCTGCCGGACTTGAAGTCGGCACATAGCACGCCGTATGTAGTCAGGACGATATCGTAGCCAGACATTCCTTCTAGACTGCTAGCCCTTGTTGCGCCATGAAATCTGTAGCTTTTGAGGGACCCTGGTTTGGTGCGGCTGGGACAATATATGTCAGTGCTACATACGAGCGCCAGATTGGGGAGATTCTTGATCGGCGTAAAGTTTCACCTTTGGATCTCTGATTCCCACACATGCAAAACCTCTATTGGCAAGTTAATCCTCACCCTCAAAACACAACACAACTACCAACTGGCAGTTGTGTACCTAAGCTCGCGCAGTTGATCAGCAATAGCTACTCACGTATGGAACTGACAACAATGAGGGTTGCTTTAGATCTACAGTAATTCGTGTCAATGTCGTTTTGTCCTTCGTGGGTTGCTGCCTCATCGAGTGTTTCAAGAATGGCGGAGATCATGGTCAAGGTTTTGCCCAGGCCCATTATATCCGCGAGTATGCCGCCAGTCGCGAAAGAGGGTATCATGATTTCGTCACTGATCAATATGAGTTAGCTCATGACACGGCTATAAAGCTTAAGATTGAACCATTGTTTAGCGACTTGGAGTTCTGTCATGACTCACGGGAGTTGTAGAAGATGTGCCAAACTATGGCGTGTACGATCACAATCTTGAAAGTCTTCTCTTCGTCGGATAAAGGTGAGTGCTCGTTTCTGATGCCTAAGTCGTGTAGGTAGGTAGGTAGGTAGATGTCGTCAACGTGAGGTCTAAGAAACTGGGGGTTTACTTTGGGGTCACCTACTCTTTCAGCTCAACGGTTAGATTGACTGGCTGCGCTTCTCTGAGCGGTTCTATCGTCATTCTGTAGTCCATCGCGTTGTTATCATCCTGAAAAATCGTGCTGTCAATGGTGCCCAGCACTTGTTCTACTTCATCCGAGATTGCCTTGGCTTGGAAGTCTTTTTCACTCATGCCGACGAGGTGAGTGAGGTCTTCCATGATACCCCCTATTCGATACATCTGTGGATTATAGTATCGATATTTGGAAGCGAGCGAGTAGGGATTCTGCAGAAAGGTGGACGCCGATGAAAGGACCGATCCCACCTGGTCGGCAGTTGTGAAGGGACCATATACATTGACGGAAAGCTGCATTATAAAGCCTTTCCCGGACGGTGCATTTCGGCCGGATGAAATCTGGAAGCGGTCTACGATAGCCTCGAACGTAACACCACTGAGATGTCGGAGTTTGGTGATTGCCCGACAAGTCGTCGAGTTCAACTGGGCAACAGGAGAGCTTGATTCAGACTCCTTCCGAGTCGACAATGCAAATCCCCAACCCACGACTATAAGGTTGAGATGGCGAAATCTTTTCCAGGTCGAGCAGAGCTTAGAGGCATCCATTTTCCGTGGGAATAGTGCCTGAGCTTCGCAGATCTAGAATCCTGTTGTTAACAATTTCGATGGCTAGGTAGGTGAATAGGTAAATGTATGAACGGGCGGATTTGATACTCACAGCGCCGTAGCAGATCTCTCTTTCAGCTTCGTCATTCCGCTCCCAATCCATTACCTCGATTTCCTCTCCCAAGCCTCCCGTGCTGTCGTCTTCTTCCTCCAGGTCATCATTGAGCGAGGGGAAGCTTCCCTCCCTCGCAGGTGACCTGGGAACCGGTGATCCTCGGTCGCTGGTAATGTACGGCGCATCTGAACCTGGCGTTGAGCAATCTAGATCGGAGCAATCTGGTGATGGCCGTGGCCGTTTCGGAGAAGCCTGTGGCCGCGAATCGTAAGCATGCCGTCGTTTGGGTGGTCGGAGTGTGCCATGAATTGGCGTTGGCGTGGGCAATGATGCCATGATGGCAATCTGTCGGCTTTTCACTGCGGCTGTTGATCTTTGGTGCACTAAAACGAAGAGCAATTTCAGCGATGGGTGAAATGAGTAAGCCACCGTGTCATGGATGATGGTTAGATGGGTCCCCAGAAACGAAAGTCAAACCGAGAAAAAGACTTGTGCCCGAATCTGCCTCCGCGAACGCCCAAGGTTTCACTGCACCTCTCATTGGTTGGGCCAGATTGTGGCGCAGCGGCGTTGCTTCCAGCTCAGGTTACAATGCAGATTCGCCCAAGAAATCACGTTCTCTCCGCATCTTCCCCTCCTCTTTACTCTTTTCACCCAGGTTTCTGCCACCTCAACAACCAGGTTAGGTCGCGAAAGTACTAACTGCAGTCTTGCACAATGGCTTCCTCGGGCGAGCCTTTCTTGAACGCTGTCCTCAAGTTTGAAGCGACCCTGACGCCGAAACAGCTCCAAGAATTCAAGCAAAACTGCACCTTACAACATGTCGAACAAACGATTAGGGAGCTGCAGATGTCCAAGTCGGCAGAAAGGAAACAGCGGAACATGCAAAAAATCTCCAAGTTTGTAGAGGGGATGAATCAATTGGGACAGGTTGTTGAAGTTTTTCTCAACGTTCATGGGACAGTCGCCTTTATATGGGGTCCGATCAAGTTTTTACTTGTCGTAAGTCGCGATCATTTTTGCCGGCGGTAATACTAATTGGCATGCCTGCCAAGTCGAGATTTACTCTGTTGCAAGTCTTGAGCTAATTCCTCGGCTGCCTGTCCCACAGACCGCCAACACCTTTGTCAATACGCTCGACTGCCTCCTGGACACGTACTCGGAAATCGGCGATATTCTTCCCAGCTTAACACAATACCACAAATTACTGGACAAACATCCGAACATCAGGGTTCATTTGGAAAACTACTACTGCGATATTTTGGAGTTTCACCGCAAAGCTCTGGATGTCTTTGCAAGACCCAGTGAGTGCTCAGTGTTTAAAAGCCCACCTGCCTGCCCTGTCCTGACAATTTTGAACAACTTCCCAGGCTGGAAAGTGGCTTTTCACTCCGCTTGGAAAACGTTCCGGTCCCAGTTCAACGAGACTTTGACCAAGCTGAAACGGCATCGCGACCTGCTGTGTGACGAGCAGATCACCGCCGCCATATTCGAAGTCCGAGATGTCGCTCAATCAGTCCAGTCAGTAGAAGACAAACTTGGTGACATGTCACGCCAGTTAGAACAGCTTCATATTTCCGTCGACGACATGGCGACTCTGCAGCACAAGCAACACGTTGAAGAGAAGCGTAGATTTGTTCTCTCAAAGCTCGACGCCCCTGAGTACAGCGTTGATCTCGACATGGCGGAGAAAGAGCGCAAGGGTGGCAGCTATGGGGACTGGCTCTTAGCCCACCATACCTACCGGGAATGGGTAGAATTGACCGGTACAGACGAAAAGAGATGGCTTTATCTGAACGGCATTCCTGGAACTGGTAGGTACTATCGTGCACCCAGTCAAGAGTAGCTCTGCAAACCAGGCATCGCTAATAAAACTTGGCTTTACCACAGGGAAAACAATCCTTGCGTCCCGAATAGTTGGGCATTTGCAGAGTATTTGCAGCGCTGACAACAAGGTCAAGGTTGTCTTCTTCTTCTTCAAGCATGCATACATTGCGAAACGGACGCCCAGTGCGCTGCTTCTTTCAATACTTTCGCAACTTGCCTCCCAAGACGAGGTAACGCTCGATCTTCTTTACCAGCAGCTGGTGGCCCTTGACCACCAAAAGCTGAAATCCGTCTCTGCGCTCCAAGAACTTGCATCGATGGCTTTGGCGTCTCAGCCGTCATGTTATATCGTGGTGGACGGGCTAGACGAATGCGTTGCTGAGCTATCTGGCGGGCCCGAGGACTCCCAAAACGAGGTTCTACAGTGGATGGAGACTGCCTGTTCGACAACGAACAATCAGCGGCTACGCATCCTCATTTCTGGGCAACGAAATGGTTTTTTGGACGAGAGACTGCGACATCATCCAAGTATTCAGCTCGAAGGGGTCGACGGGCATACAGCCGACATCAAGACGTATGCCCATGTTAGGACACGAGACATCCAGCAAAAATTCAAAATTCAAGAGGCACAGCGTCTTGATATCGTTGACAGAGTTTCTTCGGGAGCCAAGGGTAAGTACCGTGACGTCTAACTGAGCATCGCTGCATACGTGAATATTACAACTGAAGGGGGTGAGGCTAACCTGTGTACAGGAATGTTCCTCTATGCCAAGATTGTCCTTAGCAATCTCCTCAGCCAAACAAGTCGTGGGCTCTTTAAGCGGGAATTGAACGAGGAGAATTTTCCCAAAGGATTAGAGCAAGCGTATGTGTGATCTTTGCTACGACCAACCAAGACCTCCTAAAAGAAATGCTCCTCCAATACTGCAGGGAAATTCATCTAACGATTTCTAGGTACGAACGGGTTGTTGTTCGCGTACTAGAGAATCCCAACCAAGGGGAGCGGGAGGCGGCTAGTCGTATCCTTGGCCATGTCATTTGCTCCCCGCGACCCCTGCTGTGGAAAGAGATTCAGGCTTTCTTTTGTATTGATGTTGACGCTGAGATGGCCGATCCCGAGTTTCAATTACTGGAGGCAGCCAAGTATTACTGCGGATCTCTCATCGAGACTACTCAAGCTCAGGGTTCACTTCTATCATCTGAAAACATCGTCGATATTGTTCACGAAACAGCTCGAGGGTAAGTTTTCCGCAGCCCGGCTTCTCAAAAACCATGTCATAAAGGCTGACGACTTGGATTGTGGTAGATATCTGCTGCACACATCAAGATTCAGCCTGGCGACCCTTCACACTCAAATGGCCCTCTTTTGCGCCAGATATTTGACCTCTACGCCATTCACCCTGAACAAAGATGAAACCAGAGTAGCAGAGCACTGCAAGACAGGCTTTTACGCAATCATCGACTACACTGCAGCCAGCTGGTGGAAGCACTGGTCGTACCTTCGCAAGATGGAAACCAGGGACAAGGAGCTCAACCAAGCTCGACAAGCGGTCATTCACCTTTGCCGAGCATTGAAAAATACAACAACAGGGGTCTCACAATCACCGGAAATCCACCTAGACGACCTTGTTTCCGAGGACGCCCGAGACTGGGAAGAAAGCTTCCCGGTTGAGCACCTCATCTCGCCATTCCGCAAATGCATCGAAGAGATGGCTCACACCGGTGGCTTTGAGTCACACGATGTCGATGACCCAAGTGACCCAAGTCTGCTCTATGGGAAAACAAGCTTCAAATGCAGCAAGCCTTGGTGCGGCTACTTCCTAGAGGGTTTCGGTACTGCCGACAAGCGGGACGAACATATCGACCAACACAATCGCCCTCACCGGTGCGCATTTGACGGTTGCCATGGGCAGCAAATTGGATTCGCCAACGCTGCGGAGTTGGCCGCGCACAATGGTCGTCTTCATCAGAGCAATGATGACAAAGACTTTTTCCCCAGTCTGTCAGATAAAAACCTCGATATCTTCCATGCGATACGCAAAGGAGATTTAAAAATGGTAGAGGAGATTACCAGCCTCGGTACAACCGACATCAATGAAATAAATAGCAAAGGGGAGCGTCCACTGCTATTGGCAGCACGAGCAGGGCACTATAATATCTGCCAACATCTATTACAGAACGGCGCAAGAGTTAACGCCCCTAACACAGGATTCGGGAACACAGCGCTGTGCGCAGCCGTGACCAAACGTGACCCAGACATTGTCCGTCTGCTTATCACTTCCGGCGCCAGCGTATTTGCGTGTTCACGGGCGAATTTGCCGGCGAAGGTCTTGGCAGCCGGTGGCGCTATTCGCAGCGCGTTTCCCCAAGACTTCTTGCTTCACAAACGTTGTAAGAGGGCTGGATGCCAAATCTACCCGGTGGACGATGAAACCCTCAACAGAATGATATCCAGTGATGATCTCGCTGGCTTCAGGTCTGCAATGCAGAGGTCATGTTTCGACAAATCTGAGGAGTGGAACGGAGACTACTACATCGTGCATAATCCCTTCAACCATCCTTTGAACAGAGCCATCAGTAAAGGGGCCAACAATATAGCAGAATACGCACTGCGTTGTGGCCGTTTCGATGTTTCGAATCTCTGGCGGCCGGGCTGGCAAAACTTCGATTGGTCCCCGCTTGCGCATGCCTGCTACAGCCTGAACAAGCAGATGTTTGATCGGCTTCTTCCATTAGCCACCAGCCTACCTTGTAGTAGCTGGGCCTCACGAAGTCGTATTATCCACCAGGCCTTCAAGGTATTGGTGGCAAAAGAATACAATGAAGGCCAGCACAACCAAATGAAATTGGCAATGATTGGGCGTCTCGTTGAGACTGGGATGGTGCCTTTTAGCGACCCTGACCCAGCCGATGGTCGGATTCCCCTTCACCATGCTTGCGAAACGGCAGAGGACGCGGTTGTTATCGAAACAATCATAGCAAACACGATCAATACGAGCCTGAAGGACAGAAATGGTGTTACACCGTTTAGCCTCGCCAACAGAAAAGGGAATTTCATTGCTTGCAAAGTCCTTCTTGATCACGGAGCCATCGACCTCAGTCAGACATCGGCGGAAGAAGCGATTGTCGCGTGTACCATGCCGTCTAGGGCCACACTGAAATTCCCAGATTGGCTCGTTTCTCGGATCAAGCATCAGGACAGTGGATCGAACGGCCTGTTGTATGCGTTGCACACGGCCGCCTTCTTTTTGAACCTGGAAGCAATTAAGCTCCTGTTGACGCTCAGCCACGAGAGAGCAAATTTCCCAATGCACGAAATACCACGACAATGGCTCAAGTTCTTAGGGTCGCGGGACCTGCTATTCACTCAGCCGGATCTCGGCACTCTTGCCACGCCTCTGTTCATTGCAATGGATAGAATATGCGGGAAACAGAAAGTCTTTCAAGGGGTGGGGGGGGTTTGGCCTCAAGAAGAAAAGATTCTGGCTTGTCGCGCAGAATTTAAACCCATCTTCGATGCCTTCTGCCAAAGTTCGTCACTTGATCTCTCTGAAAGATCCAAGAACATGACAAATGCGGCAAAAATGTGGCGACTATGTCTAATTCGTTCTTGTTGTGACGACGAGGTAGTTGCGCGAATGGCTAATGCGGGATTGGACCTTCCATGGGATCTAATGATGTCTCCATCAGGCGGCCAACGGCAGAGAGGCTCAACCGAAATCTTCTTTGACGCCTTCTTCTCAACGCAATTCAGCGTAAATATCTCGGACATGGTCAGGGCCTTCATCAATTCCGGTAACTGCAAGCTGGCTGATATCATAACCGAAAACTTTGACTTGGCAATGACTCTGATCGACGGGGCCGTCATCAGACCTTATCAAGTCGACATGACACAGGGGAAGAGTATGTGGTGCAAAATCGAGAATTCTAAGGATGCAGCTGCCCTTAAACGTCTCATTACATTTGGGATGGACAAAGGCACCATGCTCCTGGGCGCCGCACAGAACGGTATGCTGGGTTTGGTCACGATGTTGTTCCGGGCTGGGCTTTTTGACCAGCGTGAGATATCCATTGCATACAAACATGCCCAGCTCGTGCAACAGGACCGATCAAAGGAATCTGAAGAAAGGCGAGGATCATCAGTCTCAAACAGTCATGGTGGTTGAAGGAATCGAAGTAATCACAGGGGACCTTAGCTTGGTAGGTAGATAGGTAGATAGTATCCGAGGCTTCAAGAGCATCCTTGACAATCTAATTGACTTGATTATTGATCACGGAACGCCAAGTCTGGCACCATTCCCGCATCTGCTTGTTGTAAATACACCTTCATCAAGGGTTGTTTAGTGATCAGTAATCCGTCAACCCCGCAAAGCCACGCCCTTTGGGCCGCACGTTGTGTCTTATTGGGCTGACCTAAACAATGAAATGCTTCATGGCCCACACTTGTCGAGTAAATTGATGTAGTGAGATAGTATCAAAATCATTGAAGAAGAGTAGTCGAAACGGACCGGCACCATGATTATTAATAGCCACGAAGCCGGGTCTAACCGATTCATATGAAGGATAAAAGAAGCAATCCAGACCCCCTCTTGCATCTCTCCGCCCGCAAAATCACAATTCATTACACTATTATCTCAACCAGCACTCGCACAACCTCGCCATGTCCTCAACAAAGAAAAACATCCTCATAATCGGCGGCACAGGCGCCCAAGGCCTTCCCGTCATCCGCGGCCTCCTCTCCCCGTCCCCTTCAACCGGTTCCCCCTCCCCGTACACCGTCACCGTCCTCACCCGTGACCCCACCTCCCGCCGAGCGCAATCCCTCCTCTCCGCATTTCCCGACTCCCTCACCCTCCTCAAGGGCTCCTTCACCTCCGAATCCGACGTCCGTTTGGCCCTTTCCGGCTGCTGGGGAGCCTTCGTCAACATCGACGGCTTCGCGACCGGCGAGGCCCTTGAGATCTTTTACACTATGCGGTGCTACGAGCTCGCGCTGGAAGCCGGGACCGTCCGGCTCTACGTGCACGGGAACCTGGACTACGGCTACAAAAACTCCGGGTGGGATCCGGAAATGCGGTGCGGGCACTACGACGGCAAGGGCAGAGCCGGGCGGTGGATCCTGGACAGGAACAAGGAGTTGTTGAGCTCCCCAGGCGGCGGCACCACGATGCGTGCGGCGCTGTTTACCACGGGGCCGTACATCGAGATGAGCATTGCCAGCTCCACTCCCATGACTCCCAGGGTGGAACTCGAAAGAGATTCCAGCAGTGGTGGCGGTGATCCTGCGCTTACTTGGTACCTCCCTCTCGGACGGGACGGGGCCGTCCCGCACGTGGCGCTGGATGACTGCGCCCACTACGTCAGGTGGCTGTTTGATAACCCGGACAGGGCCGACGGGATGGATCTCGCCGTCGCGATCGGGCACATTCGGTATGACGAGATGGCCGAGGCGTTCACCAAGGTGACGGGAAAAAAAGCCAGGTTCGTTGACGTGAATCTGGACACGTATTTCAATGGCAGTCCGTACTGGAAGGCTGTCGGCTCGAGGCCTTGCGGGTACACTGCCGGGTCGGCGGACCCGCCGCCGGGTTTCATGACTGTGAGGGAGAATTTCCGGGGGTTCTGGAACCTGTGGAGGGCCAGCGGGGGCAACCGGGGCCCCGTGAAGAGGGATTACGAGCTGCTGGACGAGATTCATCCGGCAAGAATCAGGACTGCCGAGGAGTATTTCAGGCGGGAGGACGAGAAGGCCAGGAAGGATGGGCGAGGGTCGCTTTGGGATGCGGTTGTGGCTGCCAAACCTGTTCTGAAGATTCACGAGGATAAGGAGTTGCGTGCCAGGGCGGACGGGAAGCTGTGAGATTTCTTCCGAGGTAGGTGCCTTAGATACCTGTATATATCACCCAATTGGACATCGGCTGTTGAAGCAGGGCAGCCCTTTACGTGATCCAAATATTGTTCTTGATTCCTCTGTTTTTTTTTTTTTTTTATTTTTTTATTTTTTTTTTTTTAGATCCAAGCACATCGGCTCAAGGCCACATGAATATTACAATCAGATAGGTAAATGGAAAACTAAAGACTCCTTTTCTATCATGTGAAGGTTGGGGCAGGAGCTGGCGCCACCGGCCAAATCTCAAACTCATCAAACATAAAGGTGCCTCCGTCACCCCCAGCCTCATGCATGGTGGCCATGATCCTGATCTCGACAAAGCCGTTTGCAGGGCACACAAATGTGTGGGACCACGATTCCCACACAGCCGGGCTCACGTTTGACCCCTGACCGGAAGCAATTGGGGTCGTGAGGAAGTTCAGAGTTACCGACCAGGGGGCGCCGCTCTGGAACGCGGTCCGGACTTGGGTGGCAAAGGTGAGTCGGTAAGACTGTCCAGTGACGCAGCGCATGGCGTTGTACACGAAGCCGGTTGCCTCGCTGGACGGGTAAGGGTACGGAATGCTCAAGGAGAGCGCGTATCTGCTGTTGTTGTAGCCCGGCGAGACAAATCCAATTGAGACAATATCCGGCTGATAGATTACGCGTCCCCATTTCGCAAGGGTGCCGGTTTCGAAATCGCCGTTCTGTACGAGATTGGTAACAACAGGGCTGGCCGATGTCGAGGCTGACGACGTTCTGGATGAATCGGATGAGGTGGATGAGGTTGAGCTCGTGGTTTGAACCTGAGTGACCGTCTCAACCTGGGTAACGGTGACCGCGGTTGGGGCTGTAACTGCCTCGCCCGTAGCGGTCCCCATGTATGTCAGGGTTTCGATACCGATTCGGGAACACGCCGATGTCCAACGCGATGGACTCCAAGTCCTTGTAGTGGCTAGGCAACCCAGCTGGACCGCCTCGGAACCTGCCTGGCGATTCCATAGGGGTGCGGTTGTGGCGGCAGGGGTGATGGTCGTGGTGATGGTAATGACTGACTCATCGATGGATGTGCTGGACGAGGGAAGGAGTTAGCCACGAACAATGCAGTGGACTCTGGGGAAGAGGAAGCAAGGCTTACACGGTAGGGATGACGGTCGATGTGAGAGTGGTGCTTGGCAAGCTCAATGAGTTCGAGCAATACTCGCTGGCCAAGGCCAAGGACTCGGTGAAGCATTTGTAGAGTTTGTCCTCTCCGCAGGACCGCCCGCGCTTGAGCTTCTGGTTGGAGCTTTGTGCTGGAACCGCAGCCGCGCCTTCCAAGAGCACCAAGGCGCCGAGGAAGGAAAATGCCACATGCATTGCGTTGATTGGAGTGGCTCCCGAGAAATCTCGAAAATCACTCGGAATGGACAATGGAAAGAAATTTGAGGTAGATAGATTCCTTGCCTTGAAAGGCTCGTAGGTGGGTATACCACACCTTTATTATGCTTTGGCCAACGATTGCCTGTCGTTCAGGGGAAGAAGCGCAATCTCCTCTCAGCTGTCGGATTTGGTTAGAACTAGCCCTGTTGGGCCAGCTGGACCAGCTGATCACGGCTCAGCTTTGCTGAGATCTGTCCCGGACCTTGAGGTCTAGAACACGGTAGCACGCAGGGGTATCGTGCGCCATCGAAGCGCCAAGATGCCACTATTAATTGTTTTCGATCTATCCACAAAGCTCTCTTCCGGGGCTTTTCCCAACAACATGCTTAACACAATCCCGGATGTTGGCGTTGGCGCCGTCACAACAGAGCCACCAGTGAATATTGACATTTGTCAATTTCAAATTTTAGCGCAGTGACCGCTGGCTTGTTTTTTTCACCGCGTTTTGTCCTCGGCTTTCTTCAGACATTACGCTGCTTGAATGTCATATTCATCGGCCCAAGGCCGAGAATAAAATGATCACTGGCCTCCTTCTCAAGCCTCGATCCATCCTCTCCTGGGGCCAAACTGATATCAAAATTACAAACAAGCTTGGCAATGACGCTTCGAATATTCATCAGAGCCAGGGGCTTGCCGATGCAGCTGTAGGGACCTGTCCGGGTTCCATGTCAGAGTTTAATTCAGCGGGGGTGCATCGAGTGATTTTGGTACCAAGAAAACTCACCAAGTGTAAATGGCACAAAGGCTCTTTGGTCTTTAACGAGCTCGGGAGACGAATACCAACGCTCTGGAATGAATTTGTCGGGGTCGACATAGTTATCCCGGTCTCTACCCAAAACATAGTTGGGCATCCAGATGTCTGTCCCCCCCGGGATGTACGTTCCGGCAATGGAGATGCCTTCGGGCGGGGCCTGGCGGATCATGTGCGTCGGAACCGAGGGAAGCAGCCGGAGAGCCTCGTTGATGACTCCGTTCATGTGGCTAAGAGTGGCGAGCTTCTCCGGCGCAATGCCGGAGGCTGAGGACGGTCTCGCGGCCCAGAGTGGTGCCAGCTCTTGTCTGAGTTTGTCCAGCTGATCCGGGTTCTTGGCGAGGTAGTAAAGGCTAGCTGTCAGTGTGGTTGCCGACGTGTCGCTCCCGGCGGCAATGATAAGCTGGGCGTCTCCGACGAGCATTTTCATCTCGTCGACGGTGGGTGGATGGTCCTTGTGGGGAGCGAGGATGGCTGACATGATATCGGGGATCTCGGGTGTGTTCCGCATCCTCTCCAGGAAGCGGTTTGTGCAAAAGTCAAAGTAGGCATGCCAATGCCTGGACAGGCCGGGGATGGCCAAAAACACGCGGAACATCCACATTGGTAATATCAACGACATCGGCTTGATACCGAGGTTTGATAGGTCAATGGCCCAGTGGTTCTTGGAGTTCTCGAGCATGTTGAAGGGTTTCCCAAAAGCCATATCTCCCATGACGTCAAATGAGTACCACATGAGCCAATCCGTAACGTTGACCGGCTCGCCCTCTTTCTCGGCGAGCTTGGACACCAGTCGGTCCTGGTAGCCACGGATCCTCTGATCGTATCCCCTGATGGCTTTCTCACTGAAGGCCGGATTCCACACTTTGCGTCGAACCGCATGGCCAGTCTTGTCCCTGGTCATCTGAAGTGACGTGAGGGGCTTCGTGATGTCGTAGGATGGCCCCTTGACGCACTTTGTTGTCGCGCCCTGAACCAGCTCGATCGCATCCAGGTGCGATACGGAAACCGCTCCGGGATTGATGCGCACAAAGTGGCCATATCGGGAGTGAAGATGAGCTAGTTGGATGTGGGCGTTCCCGTTACGGCACATCCACGAAAACGCGAGGGCCGAGATCCTTGTGCTGAACGGTCCGGGCAACCTGTTGAGCGGGTTGAGAAGGAGACGATACGCAAAGAGACTGCAATAGATTCCTGTGATGTATGAGGCGTGTAGCGCGGTGGATCGGCATGTTGCTGCTTTCCATGATTCCGGGCTGCCGTTCAGGTCGAGTCCATGGCACAGCACGATCCCGGATATCCACGAAAAGAAGGCGAGCTGCAGGTATCGAGCGCCATGCATATGGTGCTCTCCACGGTTTAGGTAGACAGCGTGGGTTAAGATGCCAGCCGCTGCTGCCCAACCCAGCTGGGTGGGAAAGGGGTCGATGGTTGTCATGACGTTTTGCTACCAGATGTCGCTTAGGCAGGAGAGTCGAAGCAACGATATCAGAGACGTACGGCGGTAATAATAAACAAGAGCGCACAGAGCATCTGATATACGAGAACCAAGACAGCATGGGTTTATCGTGTCCCGCATGGAGTGAATAAGCATCACACGGCCCCCCTGCTGGCGTGCAGCACATGCCTGCGCCCAGAACACGCTAGGGGAGGCGATGATCCAATCAAACACTCCCATGAGCCTTTAGCTCATCCGAATCTGCAGAATATGGGGTGGGTTTCATTCTCTAGTTTTTCGCGATAGTGGGGAAATGCCACCTCATGCTCGAGATTTTTGCCTGTAATAGTATAAGCCTCAAGTTCTTGATAAAAAAAAAGAAAAGAGGAAAAGAAAAAAGGAAAAGAAAATACGCTGTGCTGAGACGACCTAACTTTGCCTAGCTAACTACCTCCCTACCTGGGGACTAGGAAGTATTTCGGATGCTTACAACCTATTCAAAGAGGAGAACTACTCGCATATAGCTTCCTATGTAGATAAATCGCGTATGCCCGAGATTTGTCTTACTCTGACACACGAACGTGTGCTTGCGCCTCATTTAGCGTCACGCATATTGTAGTATGTACCAAGAGTAATTCAATCACCATCTCGCTCAACTGGTCCCGTCACCCAGTATGATCAAACACTGCTTTGCAGAAGGGCCCGATGAAGCACACCGGTGATTGTTGGTACCTAACTGTAGTTGCGCGTCCACATTCCTACAGCCAGTCCGTTATTTGTGAAACCCTCCTCCCACCCAAAAAAAATTGGGGGGAGGGGGGGGATTGTGACGGATGTTGAGCCAATCATGTGTGCTCGTCTGTCTAACATAGGTAATCTTTATCGTAAAAGGGTTTAGATGATTCTTGGAGGCTTGGGCTGTTCCTCACCTTGGTACTGTATTCCTCCCCTTGGTACTGTATTCCTCCCCTGTCGTACCCCAGGCCACCAGCAAGAGGGAGGGGCGCAACCCCGCGCCTAAGTATGCACTAAACGTTGAATTTTTTTCGGGCTCTTTTAATGCCTAGTTAGGTAGGTAGGCAAGCCTTTGTAGGCTCTGCAGATATTGTAGCTGCACTGCGGTCGATAGGTACCCATTATTGGAGAAGCAGGACAGGAATGGCTGATTAATATAATTCGACCGGTTCATGCAGCAATTACATGGCTAATAGCCATTCAAGTCTGTTACTATAATTTTTTCCAAGCCTAGCTAAACAAAGTTACTATACGCTTCTGTTGATCCAGGACTCCCATTATCCCGTGCGCTGCGCCTTGCTTATAATGAAGAGATCGTCTTTTCGGTGTGAAAAGACTCTCTCATAAAGAAAAGCAAGTCATGCGAGCACTCTAACCAAGTGGAGCAATACGAATTAGACGAATATTTCGCCGGATACGGTTTAGATTGACGATTACTTAACTGGGAAGGGGTGATTTTTGTTAAAAAACTTTTTTTATTTTTTTTTTCTCCTCTCTTTCATTCACAGCTAATCCTAAAGCTTGCTAAACCTCAGATACATTTCCCTTATCCAGCGAGGAATCATAGGTCCTGCGTTTGCTATATCAGGATATACCAAGTTTATGGTGGTTTTGTTGGCATCCAACCGTAGTATTTCCCATTGATAAGACGTTCGGAATGGTATTATATGATGGATGGTTGAGAGTTCATTTAAGAATTCAGGAGACAAGTCAACTATGCCAAACACAAACAATCTCTAGCCTCTTTCTCACGCCTGAGTGACCAAAATTTTGGTAGACCTTGGAGAAACATGGCCAAGAAATTTTAATTGTCTGCGATCAAGATTCAGTTGGTACCTAGGTAGGTATATGACTAACAACTTCCTTCCTCCCATCCTTCATGGACTCGCTCGGAATAACCTTGGCTATCACTCGAACTCCTTTGGACAGAACAGTGCGGCGTACAAAGAAGGAAATGAGGATGTCCGAGGCTTGCTTGACCCAAACATCTAATTGCCTTGCGCTGCAAGATCGAGCGTACCAACCAACAGAACAAAACCCGATAACTACCTATTTTTCTTTCGTTTCGCTATTCTCACTTCCTTCTCTTCGATTCCTTGCTCCTCTTCTGTTGTTGGCATAGTCAGAAATCTTTTCACCTCATTCTTTGTCTGGATGGCCATGACAAGGTCCTAAAGGGCCAAACTTGAGCCCAACTCGGTTCACAACCACTGCCTGACGACGTACCTCCCGGAGGCCTCGGTACCACAAGTATGCTCATACTTGGATGAGATTTTCTCTCGTCTGATGTCACCGCTTTATCGCAGGCAGATTTAATGCGATGGGTTCTGGAAGCATTGATTCTTGGCAGGGGTAAATCCTGATTTTAAAAAGGACGAGGGCGTCATCCAATCATGAGTGCGATCTCGATCGTTCCTGAGGATCAGAGGCAAAGGTGTGAGTGGGGCGGAGGAATCAACCAGTTGAGCCCCTTTTGGGGCGACGTCGTTTGAATTCCGAGGTTCTGTCGTGGCACCTATCAACACCACGTCGGAGAGGTGACTGCCCCAGTCAGGACCAAACAGACCTCAAAATGTCATAGTTGACTGCATCAGCTTTATAACCTTTGTCAACTGCCGTGTCCCTTTTCAGATGGTTTTTTTGCTCGCTACCTGGATTTATCCCCGGAGTCGCGCCAGCAGTGCCGGACAAGGGTTTGGCGGTTCCTTACTCGCCACCGGGAGCTATGGGCAAGGGGGCTCGGTTATGGGCAAACAAGACCAAACAGCATCTATTGGTAGAAATCTTGGAATCTTTGAAACATTCCTGGGCCGAGTTGGGGGGAAATGTAATCTTTCCAGATTATATCCGGGCGCCACGTTCGTCGCTTCGGCCCAAAATCTGCCGAAGAACGGTGGTTGGACGACTGGTGACTGGAATGGCGTTGCATTTTTTTTTATTTTTTATTTTCTTTGCCCGTGTTTCACATTTGCTACTTCTCCACTCTCCGCACAGCGAAACATTTCCTTCCAATCATGACAAACGCCTTCCGCCCAGCCTGGTGGTAAACATTTGTAGACGGATCCAGACCTCACCTTCCGGGCGTCCCAGCAACTTCTTGGCGCGAATTCCAGTCAGGGGCAAAACGGTAATCTGAGCCACCAACCTCGACCTAGACCACACACGCCCCGGGGATAGGCATGCCACCAAACCCTATCAATATGGTGGAGTGGCGTGGGGTGTGGTAACCAATATAAGTGCATATATATGCCGTCGTCACTCGTTGATATGTGATCTCCCGTTCCGTGTCCAGGTTTCTGGTGGTAGTCTGCTGTTTCCAAGCTTGAAGCTTTACACTCTCTTGCAAGCATAGTTCTTGTTTTTCTGTCGTTCCTTTTCTTGGCTGGTTTCTTGAAGAAACAAAAAAAAAAAAAAAAACAGCTACGCCGTTCATTCTTTTTGGTCGTTGCAGGACCTTCCTGTCCCATCATCACCTTCACCTTTTTCTTCCCTCTCTTTTGCGTCGGGAGACCTACCCTCTGGTTTTACTTTCATATTTTGCTCAAGCTTGCAAGCAGCAGTATCACAGTCTCAAGAAGATCTTCATCATGCATTTCAACGCTCTCACCCTCATCTCCTTTCTTTCTTCCTTGGCCTCGGCCGGCACCGTCCCCCAATACTCTGGTCTCCGAGCGCTATGGTCAGATGATTTCAACGGCAACTCAGGTCAGCCTCCTAACCAAGGCACCTGGAACATCATCACCAAGTAAGCTTTACCTCTTTTTTAGCTCCAGAAAATCTTCTCAACCCTATATGTTTCAACGACCCTAACTTTCGTGTGTCCTCCCTAAAAGCATGGGCCGCGTCAACAACGAGCTCCAAACCTACACCGGATCCAACAGCAACCTTCAACTCTCGGGAGGCGGCACGCTCCAAATCATCCCGCGCAAATCCGGCGGCGCCTGGACGTCGGGCCGAATCGAATCCAAGGCCGCCTTCACCCCTCAAGCCAACAAGCTCACCATCTTCGAGGGCGTGATGCGGCTCGGCGACGGCCCATCAGGCCAGAAGCAGGGACTGTGGCCCGCCTTCTGGCTTCTGGGAGAGAGCATCCACCACGGAACCCCCTGGCCCGCTTGCGGAGAGCTGGACATTATGGAGACCATCAACGGCCAGTTCACCAATTACGGTACCGTGCACTGCGGCAGCTTCCCCGGGGGTGCCTGCAACGAGCCGATCGGCCGGGCGCAGACTTTTGGGGTCAGTGTGAATGATTGGCACACCTATAGGCTGAAGGTCGACAGGAGGGCGCCGGGGGGGAACTGGCAGGACGAGACGATCCAGTGGGAGGTTGACGGGCAGGTTTTCCACACCCTGAGGGGATCCGACATTGGAGAGGAAGGCGTGTGGGCTACGCTGGCTCGGAGCCCCATGTTTATGATTTTGAACGTCGCTGTTGGTGGTGATTGGTAAGCCCCCTCCCTTTTTTTTTTTTTTTTTTTTTTTTTTTTTTTTCCATTTATTTTAAGGTTGACTAACTTGATGGATTCAGGCCCGGTGCACCCAATGGAGCCACTGGTGATGGATATGACAGCATGCTGGAGGCTGAGTATGTTGCTGTTTACTCAACCTAAACGGGGGAATTTTCAGTGGGAAGTTGAGGGATGGAGAATTTCGGTCGCAATTTTTTCTTTTCTTTTTTGGATACCCGTTCACTGGCCAGCACTGTGGACCTACATTCTGACGGACTCTTCTTTTCTCTCGCTAAAATACTTGGACGCTTTTCGTTTTTGTTTTATGATACTAGGCGTAAGGTTGATACCTTTTGCATTGGCAAAGCCATGGAGCTTTTCTCTTACATACCTACCTTATTCATTATTTTTTCAAAGATAAAGGCTCCTCTTTTGCTAAATGCCATCAATTTTAAGTACTCCATAGGGCGAAGTTTGAAATTCGAAGTATAGGTAGTTAGATGCACTCAGTGTAACTTGATCCGGTTCGCGTCAGGAAACGGTCAAAGGAGAGCTGAATAAATATGCACCTAGGTAGGTTTTGTGTTACCGGAAGTATGCTGTTTTGCAAATAAACTTGTTGCTAGGGGTTTGATTGAGATGGGCCAATCTCTAAGATCTTGTAGATTATTATACTGCAGCGTGAAGTTTATCTAGCGAGAAGAATGGTTGCTGCTATTGTTGTTTTGGGCAATAATATAACTTGTAGAGCAAAAAATCTACACTAACGTACCTTATAAGCGAGCTGCGCATATAAGCGAGCTGCGCACTCTCCACTACTCTCCAAATACTATCTTAAATTGCGACACATCAACGCTAAGAACCAACTATAATTACATCAGAAATAGCTGAATCAGAGGATTCTGTAGCCTCCTGGCAAGTGCGGGTATTATAACCAGGCTTGCCGCACACACCACAGCACCGAACCTTCGTACGACCCCCCCCTATATTACCACTATCCGGCTACGTTCCTTACACTCCCTCCCCACCCACGGCCTTCTAATCTAATAGATCGTGTATATCCTATATAGTAAATGATCCACCAAGCCATACACGTATTTTTTTAGCTCTACAGCGCTTGCTTAATGCCTTATTGGCCTTACGGAATAAAGCGTTCTTTATACGAAGAAGAGCCATCTGGTACATTATAACTATTATACCCTTAGTAAGCTGGTCTATAGCAGCTAATATTAAAGTTAGAGAGCTATTTTAATAGTTGGCAATACAAGTCTTAATAAGTATTAACTGCAAGTTGGCTTTTCGAGAGTTATGTAGTGTCTGGAATACCTAAGGTTCTGGAGTGCCAGCGCGTGAGTTTAGGGGTGTTAGCATACGAAGCTTTATATCCAGCTTGGAAAGCACCCTCTCTAGATCGTACGGTATAAGGCTAATACTTACAAAGCCACCTTATATATTCTTCTCTGTTATCGAGGCAAAGAAGGCCTCGCGGAAGGCGCAGAGAAATTCGAGCTTACTTATATGATTAATGTATATATGTATTAAATCTTCGATTTGGCGACCGTACGTCTACTTTAACGGTCCAAAACAACTAATATCAAATAACTGAAGGAGGTGCGAAAAATACGGAGGCATATAAAGCGTAATAATATTATTTTACTAGCAATAGAGCTTAAATTTAGTTAAGTAGTAGCTTTTATAGTCGTCGAGGATTAATAACCAGTATTTACCCTTTATATAAGATACTGTATAGAGGTCGAAATACTTAATCTAATTTAGGCCTATTATATTAGTAGTCTAGCTATTATCGGTAGTTGCGATGTGCTAATTGGCCGGGAGATTATATTTGGTATACTAGTTGCCGAGGTAATATTATATAGTTAAGATAATGAAAGGAGGGATAGCCTAGCCAAGGGTATTAACTCCTTAAATTACCGTTGCCTACTTACAATTATTAGGCTAAGCTAGTTTTGCCTTGCTACGGCTATCCGAGGTTGTAATAATTATACCTGCGAAGATAATGCTTATTATAAACCTAACCTTATTAAAGTTATAAATATCATTATTTATAATACTATATTTGGCCTTAACGTTCCGTATAAGGGTAAACTACTCGCTGATAATTCTTGGATCTTTATACTTAGCCCTCTGGTAGTTGTATCTACGCGAATAATACGTATGGAGCTCTGGCTGGCGTTTGACGAAGTTATGGGCCTAGAGTTTGCCGATAGGGGGCGTGTCGCGAACGTGTAACAGATAATTAGCCATATCTTCTATACTATATAGTCTTGGTGGAAAAGATTACGTAATTAGCTTAAGGATATATTGAATAATAGCCTTTTCTTCGGAATCTGTAAGCCGGCGCGAATTGGGTGTAGTATCGCGTCGTGCAGATATACTAGCGTGTCGGGAATGGAGGGTTGATTTTGGTATATCGTAGAGCTTAGTTGTAGCTCGAAGGCTTAATTTGTTGTTATTTTGGATAGCTTTAAGGGCCAAGATTATCTTCGCTTCCTTTGAAGTAGAAGATATATTGGGTTGTGGAAAAATTCGATGTTAAGTGTAAAGAGGACGCGTTGTGGTGGGGAATGCGCAGCTCGCTTATATGCGCAGCTCGCTTATAAGGTACGTTATCTAAAGTATGCCAAGATGCCTCCCTGGTTTCGACGTCATATCTAGGTGCCTGAGAAAACAAGAGAGAGTTCGCCATTAGGTCCCTTGTCCCTTACTACCTCTTAGGAACGAACAGAGACGCAAGGTACCTAGTTATGTAAGGTACTTACCTCGGCACCTTGGCAGACGTTGGGCTGGATTTGAAGGGCTTGGAACGAAAGAGAAAACACAGTTTCACAACAGGTGAAAAGAGAATAATGGATATGAGACCTCAATTCCAAATTCGATCGCTCCCTGAAGCCCAAAAACCGTCTATCCTGCCAGATCCAAAACTCCAAAATCCCAAATCCCAATTCCGAAACGCCGCCCTCCATGTGTATCCCAAAATCCTGCCAGCAGGACTTTCACTCCCCCACTCAGCCTCAGATGTTATGAGTCAGTTTAAGGGTACCGGTAGAGCTCGATACCGCGGCCGTTGCGGTCGCAGTGCTCGCTGTCGCGCATGATGCGACATCTGCCGCTGCGCTCAACAACCAGGAAGATGTCGCCCTGGCGGTTGGCAGTTCTGCCGGTAGAGCAGTAGACGGTGATGTGGTTGTCGGTGCGCACCATCATGCGGCGGAGGTGGCCGCCACGGGTCGCGACAGTGCGACGGGTGGTGGGATGATCGCAGGCGCGAACCCAGATGTGGGTGTATCCCAGCTGCCCAAGGCCACGGGCAACCTCCTCGTTGCCGTACGTACGGGGGTTGGAGCGGGGAGGCTGAACGAGCCACATGATCAGGGATCGGCGGTGGTTCCGGAACCAACCTGGCGGTAGATCTGTCCGTTGGGGTTGGCAGGCATTTTGGAGGTTGTGAAATTGTAAACTTGGTATTTGAAAGAAAAGATGTCGAGGTGAGGTGGTGATGAGATGTTTCTGAGAACTAGTGATTGAATGCTTGGTTTGATGATTAATATTTCTTTTGCTGTTAGTCTGGATGACAGCCTCTGCTTTATACTCATTTGGTTTCTCATACAGTTACAACTCCCAAGGCCGATATGGTTCTGCTCCACGATGCTACATTCATTGTTGGTCTCTCGGTCGAACACCGACTGGGAGTACCTAGTTATCATACAAGGCGGTTGTTAATGAACGGCGGCTCCAAGCGACCTGGACAACCACGGCTTCACCTGGCTAGTCTATAACATGTTGCCTCAGGATTGGACAGTGGGCAAGCTCTCCTTTGTTTGAGACCGGATAACCCGAATCGAGACGTAGAGGTTATGAAACTGCCGGGGGTGGGGGGGGCAGGGGGGCTGCCAAAGCCTCGTATGGCGATATGTACACCTAGGAAGCGTATTGACTATATAATTTGCATTACTATCTATGAGCATGGCCGAGTTGTTGGGGGGTTATCATAAACAAAAGCCAATTCAATAGGGGAGCGGCTACGCCACGGCTTCTATTTAGGGCTGCAGACCAAAATCTTGCATCATATCATCCGTCACCTCGCTGAAGACCGCCAACCTTTAATTGAGATCACCGGGATAAAATGTGCCATACACTGACCTCGAAGGGTCAAGCGAATGCTATACGTACGTAGTTATTAGGTAGTTGGGTTTGTTGCCGCCTTTGGCCCCTTTCTCTATGTTTTCCCACTTGGGCCAGAAAGGGTGGGGATGGGCTATATGAAACAGACCCAATCGTGATGGGATTTTCTGTCGATGTTTGCTTGGCGTTGGCTTTTTTTTTTTTTTTTCTATCTAATGGATGCTTCTAGCGCCGCACCCAAATACTCCTCCTCCCCCTCAGCATCTAAGCACAGCCGCCTCTCCATCGGGCACAAGCTGAAACCATAGCGGCGCACCCGAGAACTGGCGGCGAAGGTTGCGCGAAAGGCCGCAAGATACATTTATACCGGACGTCTCCCTTGTGCATGAATCTTTACGCTCCTTCACTCCGCGCAGTCATCACCAAATGCGCTCGTCAAGTTGCAAAACCTCAACCAGTTAATCTAGCTTGGCGGCTTCACCCCGCCGCGACCTTGTATCGCTTTCGCCAGTCCAGTCTGACGAGATATCACGTCTCGGCTATCCCCCCGCGGAAATACCAACAGCCCAACATGCCCAACAGACGTTCACCCTCCCCGCCTCCCGCAGAGGATGGCGAGTTTGATAATCATCACTTGATGGAGGGCGAGTATCCAGGCGACGACGACGATGCATCCAACATCTACCAGGAGCTTGACCATGCACCCGCAAATAGTTTGGGCACCTACCTGGATGGCATCAACGACGGTGTCGAGCCGTTGGAGGAGTACCAAGAAGGGGGGTTCCATCCAGTTCACCTCGGCGATCTCCTCGGCGCAGACAACCGCTACCGCGTCATCCACAAGCTTGGCCACGGTGGTTTCGGTACCGTCTGGCTCTGCCGCGACACCAAAGACTCGAGATACGTCGCTGTCAAGGTCATGATCGCAGACGTCACCCCGGACAAGGTCGCCGATCTCGCCCTCATCAGCCTGGACAAATCCATCCCCGGCGCAGAATACATCGGCATCCCCCTCGGCAACTTTGAGGTTACGGGCCCAAACGGCACCCACCAGTGCATCGTCCTCCCGGTCCTCGGTCCCTGCGTCTCGCCCAGCCTCTGGCTCAAACTCGACCGGGACCCCGCCGCCGTCCTCCGCAAATTGGCCCGCCAATCAGCACAGGCCCTCAACTTCCTTCACAAGAACAATCTCTGCCACGGGGATTTCCGTCCCTCCAACATCCTCGTCAAGCTGACCAACCTGGACCGCCTGTCCGAGGACGAACTCTTTGCTCTAATCGGCGCGCCGATCCAGTCCCAAGTCAAATCCGAACTCGGCGATGACCTTCCCGCCGGATCGCCGAATTACCTCGTCCCGAGGGCCGACATGTCGGACCTGGGGTCCAAGTACCTGACCGAAGACATCTGCGTCATCGACTTTGGCGAGTCGTACCCAGTCGATTCGCCCCCGGAGGACCTGGGCATCCCCGAGAACTACCTGCCTCCCGACATCCTCTTGCAAAACGAGGAGGAGCCTCTCAGGGACGTTAACGGCCCCGCGTGCGACGTCTGGGCGCTGGGGTGCACGCTCTTTGAGATCAGGCAGCAGATCCCGCTCTTCTACATGATTTACGACCGCGACGAGCTGGTGGCCGAGTGCGTGAGGTTCTTTGGCAAGCTGCCCGACGGTTGGTGGAGCGAGTGGGCCGCGAGGGAGGATTGGTTCGACGACAAGGGCAGCTACCTTGGGGATCCGGACAACACGGAGGAGTGGTCGCTCGAGGTTGCCTTGAGCAAGCCGACCGAGGTTATCGATCCGGTGAAGAAGGTCTTGAGCACCGACGCGAAGGAGCAGAAGCTCTTGGCGGATCTGTTGTACAAGGTCTTTCAGTACGAGCCTGGGAAGCGGCCGAGCGTAGATGAGGTTTTGGGTCATGAGTGGTTCAAGCTGTAGGAGGCCGGGTCGGCCTGTTACGGAATGGGGCATGGATTTAGATTTTAGGTAGTTACTGATCATAGACATGGCTCAAAATAGAAGGCTAAACTGTACTCGACAGGGGTCCGTCAACGCCGGCTGATCCAAAGATTGGTTCAAAGCAGGACCGAATGTGATGTGCCGACTGGCATCATGGGAGTTGAGAATCTTCCAAACTCTGAACAAGTACCTATCTACAGGCCAACAAAATCCCATGATGGTTTTACCTCAGGCGCCTAGGTGCCTTGTACAAGTTCCAACCGACAGGATCACCGCGTTGTACCCAAAAAAAAAAACTACAAAAAACTTTGAAGTTGAAGGTGGTATAACTAGGACTTATAGTTCACAAAACCCGTGGGTCTTCAACCATGTGGCACATCTTTGCTTGGTGCAGTAGGTCTCGATAGATGGCCAAATCCCTGGTTACATTGGATCATAGGTACCTCAGATATCTTATCTACATAAGCGGAGGAAATCCGGCGTCTCTTTTTTTGAATTATGGCGGCATAGCACAGCCCGAGAATTGTTTACGATTATGCTGTAGTGCTGTGAGGGAAAAGAAAACTGTAAATCTCCTTGGTGTAGCAGTTGGCATATCCGCGTGTTCTCGTATGACCTTGCAGTGTTTGTTGGGTGTAATCTCAGGGGTAAATGTTACCGAGCACGTAGAAGCCGCCGATAAGTAGTGCAATGTTGTACAACGTCAAGGATATTAGGTTCACGTTATCCGCGAGCCGCAATGTCAGCCTCAATTGAGACGTGCAGATGGCGAGGTCCTTGATGAGCGGTTTGGCCAATTCGTCAAAGGGGTTTTTTCCGCTTCGTCTGACCGGGTCTTGGGAACGATCCTGGAAAATGCCAAATTGCCGCGCCGTTTCTTCCGGATCTATCTCCCCTTGCATCTCGATTCGTTCCCGGCAGTTAACCCGAGGTGTTCACCACCACGAGGCCAATCTCTCCCGAGATTTCTAGTTAATATGGCTATTTGGCAAACACGTGGAAATAAAATATGTTACCCGTATCCCCCCTCACGCGGGATCTCCAAATCACACCTTCTAGAAGGTTTGCCAATGCTTGATAAATACCTAATTGACTGCTTACCCCAATCTTGATCCGTTGGAGATTCTCTCGACGTGTAAGTCCATTGCAGTTCTTGTGTATATTTTTTTTTTGGAACCACAGCCATGTTGTCGCGGACGATCTTCTTGCAGCTTGCCGCTACGGCACTGCTGGTTTCCGCACAGGGACCACGGCCAGCAGGGGGATGCACGACCAACTCGTTTACCATCCCGAGCTGGCTGGTTCAGGACCTCAAGTATCAGCCGGGAAGCGCAAAAGCATCCTTCAGCATCCTGAACCGTCCCACCAACACCTCAACGGACGCAGCTTGCCAAGTCAATAAGGATGGTTGGAGTTCCTGCGTTACTGGTGACGAGAGCTTCCTGGCGCAGATTAGAGTCCAGGATACACTGGCAACGGTCTCGGTGAACCAAACATGGTCCTGCAACGACAGGAATGAGGCTAACCCGTAAGTGCCCCGTCTGAACTACTCCCAGAAATAAGGTAGCAAGGTACCTCCTAGATAGGATCATATCACTAACCGCAGTATATCGCAGGATCAAATTCGCCGCTTATGGAGAAAACACGGTAAACCTCGACACCTCGGCCGAGGCCTACACCCCCGAGATTACCCCCATCCTGATCAAAGGAAGCCTCTCAGCGCCGGTCTCAATAACGCCGGTCTACGCTCCCGGCCCACCGGCTCACAACAAGCTGGGATGTTCTGCATCGTCTGAGAAGCCATCGTGGACTCTGTCGCACGTCTGGTACTCCGACACGGTTGGGGATGGCCTCGAGTCGGTGACGTCACGCGTGTTCAATCTCTTCCTGGTCAACGACGTGACCGGCCATGAAGCAAGCTGCATGCACGGCAGCCCAGTGGCCGGTGAGACTGGGCCAGCCGCGATTTCGTGCATAGGCACCGAGTTCCAGTCTCCGTTCCCCAACAGATACTCGATCAACACCGTCGCCACCTTTGACCCGCAGAGCTATCGGTTCTCTTTCAACCAGACGTGGTACTGTGACGACGAGAACCCCGCCAAACCGTATGTTTGTTTGTCTTTGAGAATGCCTTACCAGCTCCCCCAGTGCTCCGCATGCTGACCAAGCTCCGTGCCAACTGCACTCAGAGTCCAAATCACGGCCTCGGCGTCGACTATTCTCCCGCTCAAATGCACCACCAAAGAAAGCACCGATTACAACAACCAGCCGACGACCGTCAAGTCATGCGAGCCGGAAAGCGAAGTGCTTGGGGTTGAAGGCACCATCGCGCAAACCACCACGCTGCCGCCGTACTCGATCGAGGACCCCGTCCCCCGCGCAGACGGATGCACGCTTTCTTCCATCCTCAGCCCCAAGTGGACGTTTAGCGCCTTTTCTCTCGCGACAGGCAATGCCGCGACCACTGTGACTTTTGAAGTCATCCTGGCCACGCAGCTGCGCGGATTCCAGTACCCGATCCCCGTCAGCGTGACCATCCCGCACGCGGCGGATGCGGACTGGTACCCCTGCGAGATCGGTCCGGACGGGCAGAACGAGGCCCCGCTGTGGCCGTATGAGTGCAGCGTCAAGTATAAGAGCGACGCGAAGCAGATTGTGCTCAATGCCGCGTGGGCTTGCCAGGATTTGGACGACAAGCATCCGTAAGGCTCTTTTTTTTTTTTTTTTTTTTTTTTATCTTTTTCACAGAGGGGGTTTCGGGATCGCTGACCACAAGAATAGAATCAACTTCAAGGGCCTGACTGAGACGACGGTAAACACCCCCCTGAGCTGCGAGAAGGACGCCGAGGGGGTGAATGTGTGTTACACCGAGGACACCAGCTTCACATGGGTGGCTGAGATCAAAAACGTCACCTGGGCTTCAGCCCCAGCCAAAATCTAATTCAGGATCGTTTGTTGAGAAACTGGGCGAGACGTGACGTAGAGGCCCAATTTTATTCCCACTCGGGTACATTCCTACCTCATGGTAGTTAAACAGAAACAACAGACAGGAGAGCTTCCCCACCTTTGTTTATGCAAGGATGAAAAACAATGGTGGCAGTGTACCTATCTTTCCATTGGGAAATTTAATTTTAACTCCGTTTAAAGCCCCCATACCAAGAACAATCAAGTCGTGAAAGTAAAATTACACTCAAGGCAAACCCGGGGGGAAAAAAATCCCCTCCAAAAAAAAAAAAATAGATATAGATCATGTATACAAAAGAATTGGGCGACCCCGGAATCGAACCGGGGTTTCTTCGGTTACGTCGCGGATCTCTCCACAACGAAGCGTCCTGACCACTAGACTAGTCACCCGGGGGGGAATTCAGTTGGAATTTGTTGGTTGGGTTGCCGTTGCCAAGGTGGAAGCCACTCTATGTAGGGCATCCAACAACCCGAAATACGGTTGCAGATCAATCTCGACGTCTTGTTTGCCGTGTTTGCCTTACGAAACGTTGAAAATGTTGATTTTTAACTGGTTTTAGACTAGCGCTTAATATTAAGCCAACAGTTTGGTCATAATTATATTATAAGGAAGGGGGGTTGTGTGAATAGGTAGTATCTGTTCATGCGGTGACTTTTGAAGCGTGGGAATTTTAAATATGTACTTGAGCGGTGACTCCTGCGGTCTGTTACCCGGACGTCGGGCCTTGACGAAGGGACCGGGCAATTGACCGGGGAATCGGAGAGATTTTGCTTACGATTAAAAACGCAGAGATTGGCTCTATCGAGTCAGCCTTGGTTGCACTGCACATATTTCTTACGCAGGCATCCCACCCTTTATTTCCGGGATCTACGGGCGTTCGTGGCCGCCGTTTGCAGAAGGTGCTTATACGTGGATACGGAAATGCAAACAGCTCATGCAAACCGGGGGGGACCAATCATGGGTTGATCACGGCGTCGAATCATTGCTTCCCTCCCCTCATCAATTACGCGGCACAAACTCCAACAATACGACATCGGACTTGTCGGTGTTGCCAGCGGAGGCTGAGCAGCACACGACGACCCGTCTCATGTAGAAAGCCAAAAAGCCTAGCGGAAATTAAAGGAGAGCCATATGTTGGTATAAAACGACCCAACTTATTGTACCAAAACTCAGAGGTATCTTGGTTTTTGTTGATCACCTCGTTCAACTTTCAAAGAGGAAATCGACACTTTGAATCGATATTGTATATACAAACCCCGGCAACCATGAAGATCAATATCCTCGCTGCTGTTGTCACAGCGACCCCGGTGTTGGGACTTGGAGAGTGGTCTTCGCCCGGCCCATACGACGGTAACCACCCACCCACCTACCTACCTAGCTAGCTTGATTAATTGCATCCAAAGGCCAAAAAGAGACATGGCGCGCTGACCAAACAAACCAGCGCGTGGCCCATGCCCAATGCTCAACACTCTTGCCAACCACGGCGCATTGCCCCGCGACGGAAAGGACATCTCGAGGAACGTTACGATGAATGCCCTCGCCGATGTTCTGAATTTCGAGAGAGACTTGAGCAGCTTCCTGTTCGACTTTGCCATCACAACCAACCCCAAGCCCAACGCGACGACTTTCTCGCTGAACGACCTCGCAAACCACAACGTCCTCGAGCACGACGCAAGCCTGAGTCGGCCCGACGCCCACTTTGGCAACACCATCTGGTTCAACCAGACCGTCTTTGACGAGACCAAGTCATACTGGACAGACGAAACCGTCACGTTCGAGATGGCCGCCGCCGCGATGCTCGCCCGTCAAAAGTCGTCGAATCTAACCAACCCCGAATTCTCGCTGTCTGAGCTGGGCAGCGCTTTCAGCGTCGGCGAATCTGTCGCATACGTCGTTGTTATCGGCGACAAGCAGACGAGAACGGCAAACCGAACCTGGCTGGAGTTCTGGTTTGGTTAGTTTTATAATACCCTGCCTTACTTACGCGCCGATCAGCGCACGGATGCAAGCACCCAGCTAACCTATACTTTTGGGAAACCAAACAGAGCACGAGCGCCTCCCTACCCATTTGGGTTGGCGGAGACCGGAGCTTCCGTTTACGAGCGATGACCTGAGCGGCGGCATGGAGCTACTGGGCAACATCACTCGGCAGACGCCATCGGCATAAGCCACGGCTGCGCGCGCCAACTGTTTGGCAGTGGTAGTGAGGGGGACGGGAGCATAACACACTTGGTTAGCTAATGACATCAAATGGGGGATCGCCCTGAGAATAAACGAGGCTTGCGCTACCGCGACAGATCTCAATAGATCCATGCAGTCTTTTGGAGCCACTGCACGACAATAAATTGCACCCCAGTTTTTGTGACAGGATGTAGAAAAGCATTAGGACGTAAGCTAGGTGTAGGTAGTCTACTTATCCGGCGGAATTTCCACCTATAATAGCTAGGTATCTATTCCTTTCCTACGTTTGAATATCTCGGTGATTCATTTTGTGCCGTTAAGAAGGGCTTTTTTTCTTAGAAACGAAAGAAATTGTATTACGTCTCGATCTCAGCTACCTAATTAATCACCGCAAAAATCTGCTTTGTACAACCCCGGAGGATGCACATTGGAAAGCTCCCGGACGACTGGGAGAGCCCGCTGCCAAGGCGGATATTCCTGACGATTCGGGACAGGTTCACGGCGCCCTTGAGGCGCCCAACGTAACCAACAGACACACGGGTTGCATTGCACCGGCAGTTCCACCCGGGAAGTAAACCCCTCGGCCCCCGCTCATGATAGGCTATCGCATCGCACACACAGACTCTCAGTCCAGCGTCTAAAAAATGACGTTGAATAAGTCAAAGGCTGGTAACATAGCGCGCGTCCATCCGACTACTACTAGATAAAGCACCGCCCGGCAGCTGAGGATGTTTGTTTTGTTTTTTTTTTCCACCCTCATCCCCAACAGTAATCATGCGGCTACTCTTTTCCCTTCTCGCGCTGACCTTTGGGGCAGCAAATGCAGGCCCGTTGGCGGCGCCTCAGGCTGTTAACGCCACCGGATACTGGTACGAGAACATCCAGCACAACGGCATCAGCGCAGCTATCCCCAACGGCAAGAACTGGGTAGTCTTCCGCAACGTCAAGGATTACGGGGCCAAGGGCGATGGCACCACCGACGATACCGCCGCCATCCAGCGGGCCATCAGCACGGGCGACAGCACCGGTACGCGGGATACTGCCCACTTCGGGTCCACGGGGCAGCCTGCCGTCGTCTACTTCCCCGCCGGCACCTACCTCGTCAGCTCGACCATCAACAACCCCGTCGGAACAGTGCTCACCGGAGACCCGACCAACCGCGCGACCATCAAGGCGGCAGCCAGCTTCACCGGCGCCAATGTCGTCTTTGGACACGACAAGACCTTCACGGGCCTCAACGGCTTCTTCCACAGCATCAGGAACCTCGTCCTTGACAGCACGGCCGTGCCCGCGTCCAGGACCATTGCCCTCCTAGAGTGGAGCGTGAGCCAGAACAACCTGCTGTCCAACGTGTTGTTCAACATGCCGGTCGGCGCAGCCACACACACGGGAATCACAACTCAGGGCCCAAACTCGCCCCTGATCATCAACGACCTCGAGTTCCGGGGAGGCGGATTCGGCATCCAACTGGCCACGACGCAGTATCATCTCAAGAACCTGGTTTTCAAGAGTACGAGTCCCCCCTTGCTGCCTACCGACCCACTCACGACTCATGACTAGGTAGGTACTCAACGCGTGAACATTGCTGACGATTTGATCCCTTGTTTAGATGTCCAGACCGGGGTCCGCCTTGTCAGCGTCCTCCAGGCCACAGCCCAGGGCATGAGATTTGAGGGCTGCTCCGTGGGCATCGACGCCAGCACGGCCAGCGGGATGCTGAGCTTGATCGACTCGAGCGCCACCAACACCTCGGTTGTCGTTTCCGCTGCTGAAATGACAGCCAGCAGCGTCAAGGGCTCCCTCGTGCTCGAGAATGTCAATGTCGATAGCACCGTTGCTGCGGTAAGTTCAAGAGCAAAAACAAGGAGACTCGGCGCGGGAAAACGCGAGTCAACTGGGGGGACGGACGCATTTGCTAATCATCAGGCTTGCCAACACCGCAGACTATCAAAATTGGCACCACCACCACCCTCACCGGCTCCGTCAAGCCCGGCACCGCGTGGATCCGCGGTAACACATACGCGGCCAACTCGACAACGGCGGCGCACGCTTCCGGTCAGCTTGTCCCGGTCTCGCGTCCTGCCACCCTCGTCGACCCAACCACGGGCTCCTACCCGGCGCTGCCCCCGCCGACCTACGCCGACGTTGCTCTCAGCTCCTTCATCAACGTCAAGACGGTCGCCGCTCACCCGGTCGCGGGCGACGGCGTTACCGACGACACGGCCGCCATCCAAGCCATCCTCAACGACGCGGCCGCCGCCGGCAAGCTCGTCTTCTTCCCGCACGGCATCTACATCCTGACCGACACCGTCGTCGTCCCCACGGGCAGCCGGCTCGTCGGCGAGGCGTGGACGCAGCTGTCGGCCTCGGGCGCCAAGTTCGCCGACGCAAAGAAGCCGCGCGTGATGCTGCAGATCGGCGCCAAGCGCGGCGACAAGGGCGTCGTGCAAATGTCCGACTTTATCCTGACCGTGGCCGACGTCCTGCCGGGCGCCGTCCTGATGCAGGTCAACGCGGCCGGCGAGAAGCCCGGCGACGTCGGCTTCTGGAACTGCCACTTCCGCGTCGGCGGCGCCATCGGGTCAAAGGTCAGGGGTGAGCAGTGCGCCAAGCCCGAGACGTGCGTGGCGGCGCGGTTGACCCTGCATCTGACCGACAAGTCGAGCTCGTACTGGGAGAACGTTTGGAGCTGGACGGCCGATCACGATCTGGACTCGACCGGCACCGCCGAGAACGGCGTATATCCCGCCGCTGCAGGAGGCTTCCTGATCGAGTCTAAGAAGGGAACATGGCTTCTGGGCATGGGCGTTGGTAAGTACCTACCCAAGATTAGGGCGGGGGGAGGGGGGTTAGTGACAAGGGGCTCGCTAACATTGCTTCACAAACAGAGCATAACGTCCTGTACCAGGTCAACATCCACAAGGCGGAAAATATCTTCATCGGTCTGCAGCAGGGCGAGGCGCCGTACTGGCAGGGCAATGGTACCACTCTGCAGGCCCCGGCGCCGTGGACGCAAACGCTGCTGAACTCCGATCCCGATTTCGCTTGGTGTGGGGCCGACGACGCAATGGTATGACTACCTAGGTACCCACCTCGGGCACATTTTCTTCTTGGTCTTTCTTCGTGCGCTAACCGACCCAATGCAGTGCCGCGCCGGTCTTTACCAGATCATCACCAAGTCAAAGAACCTCAACATCTACAGCAGCGGCTTCTGGAACTTTGTCGCCGGCCCCTCGCGGACCTTTTGCGCCGACGACTGCCAGGACAACGCGGCGCTGTACGAGTCCAACGAGAAGCTGTTCGTGTACGGGCTCACCACTATCAACAACAAGAACATGATCCTAGAGCTGAAAGGCAAGACCGCCACTCCTGTGGCCACTCGGGCTGCCAACACCGGCGGCATCATCGACGGGCTGTTTAGGTCGGCGACGGTTGCTGCGTTCTTTCGATAGATGAAGAGGTCGTTAAAAGCAACTGTGAGATGGAGGGTTGGTGGGTGTGGTAAAGATAGTATAAGGTACCTAGTTACCAACGAACAAGCGACATTGGGCAAACCAGTGACGAGAGCAGTCTGTTGTACATACACTTTGACAAAAGTTGCAAAAGAAATTTAAACATATAAATAAATACTTGAAGTATAAATAAAAGAAACCTCTCAACTTGAGACCTCCCGGCAGATAATACCCAGGTTTTCCAACTTTAATGCTCAAAACTTTTACATTTAAAAAGAGTAAATACCTACCTGCCGACGTTAACCCCCCCCCCCTTTCTTGTTCTTTTCTGGTTGTATTTGTGGCTAAACCTACGAAAAATATCAATATTTAGATTTCGTTTTCTTTGGTCATGTTTTTATTTTTATGCAAATAGGATCCGTTTTTTCCCCATCGTGCTGTTCGTTCCGAAACCTGAATCGGAGGATCTGAATGGAAAATGTGAGCAAAACATGTCAAAAACTTGAAAACGCGAACTCCTCCTCCCCCCCCACCCCCAACACACACACACACAGCGGCCAAACAAAAAAAAAGAGAATAGAGATAGAAATATATAAATAATAAAAAAAGAAAGGAAAAAAGAATTGGAGAAAATGAGAAAATGAGAAAATCAATAAACTCTAATTTGCAATCAAAAACCGAGTTTGTAAATTTTCACATTTAATATCATGATTATGTCGAATTCGACTGGCTTGACAATCGCAATTTTTTCTGTGCTTGTGTTTCTCTTGCAACGTGATTAGGTGCACTTGCTTCGGAGCAGGCCGTACGTCCCCAAGTTCAATGCACGATCAGAGCAGGCGGCAGTGAATGCAAAACTTGATTTTTCCTATCTAGAACATAGGTACCTAGCTACCTAGGTACCTATGTACGCTTGTGGGCAGCTTCCCGTCTGATAGCCAACAGCAGCTGCACTCTTGATCTTTTAGATCGGGGTGACAGCGATCTTGTCCAAGCTCTGGGACTGGATTGCTGTCCACCCTGCCTTGGTGGCTTCATCCTTGTTGGTGAAAAAGGTGGCGGCTGTGGTGTTGCCTTGGAGGAGCCACTGGGCCCAACGAACGGCGGCCGTTTTGATTGCGGGCGCAGTGAAAGTACCCGAGGGACCCGAGTGCCCGTGACCTTTGTTGTTGGTTCCGATCCATGCCGGGGTGGTCTTTGGGAGGTTGCCATAGTCTCGCGTACCCTGCGTGATGTAAACAATGGGTCAGCAATCTGCCATCTTCAGACACAACTTATCAAGGTTGGTGATACTCACAGGAGTTTGGGCGGGATCACCGTTTCCGCCCAAGAAGTAAAAGATTGGCTTGGTGATCTTGCTCGCGACGGGCACGCTCTGGCTTGCATCGAGCTGGCCGGAGCTGAAGATGCCAATGGTGGCCCAGCGTGGGTCGGCGGCAACCGTGTAAGCCTGGAGGCCACCACAGCTCCAGCCCCCTACGGCGATGCGCGACTTGTCAACGCTGGCGTACTTCCCGGTGCCTGCGACCTTCTGGGCCCAATCGGCAGCCGTGGTAAGCGATGCAGCCGTGGTCTGTGCACGAGAGGTCGGCGCGTTGTTGACAATGATCAGGAAGCCGTAGCTGGCGAGATCCTGGTGGAATTCGGCCGTGGTGGTTCCGCTGTCGCTGCACCCGCCTACGCCCCATACGATGACAGGCAGCTTGACACCTGCGGGGACGGTGGTGGGCATGTAAATGGTCTGCCCTGCGAGTCCAGTGTCGGTGGAGTAAGCCTTGTAGGGGAGGCTGCAAGTTAGAACAGAGGCTAATTCGGCGGTGCGCTGGGACATATTGGACTTACAGCAGGATAAGGTCCGCTACCGCTGGCCTGGGTAGGTAGGTAGGTAAACCATCAGTATTAGCCCATGGTTTTACACAAGGTCAGATGGGATTTGCTCACCGCCTGACGAGGGATAACATTGGCCTGGGACGTCGCACCAAGGCACAACGCGGCAAAGATGGCGGTGTAAATCATGTTGGAAATCCGGCGTCAGGTGTCACTTCAAGCTTCTCTGGTCAGGTGTATAGAGGATGTCGCAAGCAATCCAGATAATTCATTCCATGCTGGTCTGAGCAACCGCTTTATATGCAAAAAATCATGGTGTAGTTACTAGACGCTAAGAAGAAGTGCTTTTGCACATTCTCAACCATTGCAAGGCATTGTTCATGCAAATCTCAGTCAATTTTGCGCAGCCTCATGGACGGCAACGGAACTCGGTAGTGGGTTAATAAGTGCGTTGTATCAATGCGTCGGCTGAAATTGTAGACCCAGGCTCCGGGTAACGATGGCGGGCTTGGCAACTGGCTCTGCTCTTCGCTATAATGACAATGATGACGAATGCTCTCCCTTCAAAGCAACATTTAGCCTTCAAAGTTGGGGAAGAGGAGCTGTGGGCGCTGTGTTGATGCACAGGCTAAAGACAAGGTGAGGCGTCCTAGGAAAACAAGCTTCATTTCGTGGTATGCTAGTGGACTGCGATCCATGGAACAACACCTTGAAGGCGTTTAATCTTTTCGTAAACGAGCTCACGGCCCTCCCTACCTCGGTTCCCCTGGGATCCGCAGTGCCCCTCCTGGGCCTGTGCTCGACGTGATTTGTCTCGGTAGTGTTACTCATTTTCACGGTCAAGAAGATCCACACAGGCCGTTCTTGTTGGGAAACACGGCTCAGTTGTTTGCCACAGCTAGAGTGATCGATGACGGAGCCTCTCGTCCGAGATGATCAAAACCAGGGTGATGAGGTTGATTTATGCGGCCTGGAACTGTCGAACAGCTAGCTGAGTAGGTAGGTATCCCCATTTCATTGTAGCCAATCTGGCGCTCGGTGCCCACGACTCCTTGCCATACACCACTGCAAAATCACCTTGGCTATTGAGATCGGGAAAGAGATCACTGATCTGTTTCCAAGAGTAAACGCCAGGTTCAGGTTGCTTAGTCGCACTCCCGAGCAGTTCGTTGTGGCAACTTCTGCCGGGCTGGTTGCCGATCTTTGCACCTTCATCCTGAAGTGAAGCTACTTCAAGAAAGCGCTTGTATATCTTGACAAAGGTCGGGCTATCATGATCAATCAGCTCACTGGCAGTGGATGGATGGTTGTGATTAGGCGATCTCCCCTCTGGCGGAACTGCTGCAGAATCTCAGGACATTGTTCGGAGTGTGCTGTCGGCTACCTACCTACCACCTACTATTGCCCTTGTGTCCATATTCTGCCCACCACTTACCTTAGCCAGGTCGTCCTTCCCCTCCTCGTCTCCCATTTGTCCAATTTATTATTCAGTCTTACCTGAGATCATCTAGTCGTCACGTTAGATCTCCTTCAGCATGGCCTGGGAGGGTACCCCTCAAGGGAGAGCGCCGCCATATTCAGTAGGTATATTCTACCTACTTGCATTAGCGCCGAAAGATTTCCCGCACGCAGCTGTATCTATTGTCCAAGTATTTTTCGGAGTTTCAGTTGGGGGCACTGTTATCGAAAAGGGGGCTGCAGAAAGGGCCTGAGCAAGACACCGTAAACCCTCAGCTTTCCGATATTTTCCCTTAAGCCAGATTCCTATCTCTGTATTGTTTTGTAACCCCTGTATTTTCATGACAGCTCCTATCAACCGGAGAAAACTAACTATCTAATAGGTGGAAACTGATTTCCCCTTGGCATCTTCCTATTTAATATATTTATTGTGGTCATGTCGTGTTTCCCCAGCGTATGAGTAGAATAAGGTAGGTACGCATGATTTTCCCCAACCACCTTTAAGTGGCTAACCTAAAATTCTGCTGTGATGCCAAGTTGTTCACATCATGCACCCTCTTCGTGCTGCTGCGGTGAGCTTCCCCTTGCACAAGCAAACTAGCGTCTATCAACGACGGACAGTTGGTTAAAGAGGTCATTCCTGAACATATTTAGAATCAATTTTCTTTCAACTAACCCCTAGACTCTTATCAAGTCTCAGTTAGCGCAATACAATGGCTGTATGCAGTTTTCGTTTGGTTGCAGAACCGGCCTGCCCTGTCATCAACGACCAGGAGCCGCCAGGACGGAATGTGGCTGCATGACGACACGCTTGGCGATGTCCCCCAAACCTACAAGAGGGTTCAGCCGCAACCCCTGACATATTTCCACTAAAGCAAGCCACAGCGCTACAAAGCAGGATGTTGTCACTTGCGGTCGAAACGGGAAATGTGTTGCGGCGCCACTCCTTGAGTTCAACTTAGAGCTGAAGAAAACCATGTAGGTGAGATACTGCCGTGATACTTTGTAGCAAACTCAAGCTGAAGTTCAGGTCGACAAGAATAGATCAATGCACCACGATAGCTGATAAATAGACGACGCTGTTGCTGAGTAGAGATGCATTAGTTACTCATGATTCTCTACTAGTACCCTCTCCACTTACAGAACCTGCACCACGCTCTCTCTCTGCATGGTCTTGAGACCACACACTCTCGTTTAGAACCTACATTGACACCCATTCTTTAACTTACACCTTCTTAATTAGTTTCTCTATTCGGAAACTGAGATCACTCTGAGGACCGAAATGGCCGCCCCTCATGCCGCTCCCCCTCATGTCTCCCCTCGGGCGATGTGGATATCGAAACTCTGCCTTCGTTTCGTCCAGTTTGTCTTTTCCCTCACCATGCTTGGCTTGATGGGATCAATGATGTCAAGCGGTCTCTATGGCATTACCTCCTTGTTCTTTGCCGGACCTGCTGTGAGCAACCTCCCACCATCCCCGGCCAGCGTTGTAAGAACCCGCTTACCAACTAACACTTGGAAATCAGACCGCAGTCAGCATGATCTGGACCACAGCCGAATCCATCTGCATCGTCGTGCGTCCCGGCCGTCGCGGCATCCACCCCGGCGCCAACGTCGCTCTCGACCTCATCCTTTGGCTGCTGTTTATCCCCGCCACTGCTGCACTCAGTTTCATCTCGTTAGCGAGCGATTTCGAAGCAGCAGTTGACGAGCAATCCTCCTCTGATTATGGTGGCAGGGAGTCCTCTTCTTCTTCCTCTGAGGGCGGGAGCTCATCCCCGGGCTACGGCGGTGGCAGTTCTTATGGAGGAGGCTACATTCCGGATGATCGGTACTCGAGTTTCACCGCCGATTCTGGGCATATGGGTGTTAGAGCCAGAGCTACGTCGGGTAATCAGGATATCCAAAGGGTTGCGGCGCAGACACAGGCACTGGTTGGGCTAGGTGCTATGCTTGTGTGAGTTCCCCTGATAGTCTTCCCTGCCCCCCTTCGCCAAGCAAAGACGGAGATGAGATGTTTTCTAACGGCAGCTGATAGTATTCTTCATTTCGTCACATTCGTGATTGCTTGTGTTGAGACACACCAGCGCAGGAAGAAGCGACACAATGCCGCCACCTTCGTCGTCCATGCCACACAGAATTCTGCCGAGCAGGGAATGGGTGGATATCATACCAAGGGTAATGACAGCCAGGGACAGTTCGCTTCTACGGCCACTCTGAGCCCGGGATACAATGCTCCCACCAATCCCAAACCGGCTTATGCTTACTAGTAGCGCTCTTGGGACAACAGCTCTTGTCTTTGGGTGTTGTATGCGTATTGCTGGGGCCCCCTTGATAGTGGATGAGACCTGGGAACATGCAATCGATCTAGCGGCCGGACCGACTAGAAGAAGAATGCAAAATATGGACACAGGTTATGAAACGGATATGGATAGGACCAGTGCTGAAAGGTTTAAAGGCATGTATAATGAGAAAAGTACCATTCTGAGGGTGCTATGGCTTCTCTTCACTTCTGATTTACTGTATTACCAAGTTATTTATTTTTGACAGAAAATGGTTTCTGTATAATTAAGGGCAAACGTGCCATTCTCATTAACCACTGTGTTATTACGGACTGATCCAGAGTTCAAAACACTTCTTCACGCCATCATCAGTAATTACTTACCAAAGAAACACCCACCCCCCTGGTTGGAATTCAGTCACGCCAGATCTGATTAATGGCTTTGATACATGGATTATAGAAATTGTTTTTGTGGAACTTGTCACATCAAAACACAACGTGATAGGTCCGCTGGCGTAATGGCAGCGCGTCTGACTACGAATCAGGAGGTTCCAGGTTCGACCCCTGGGCGGATCGTTTTTTATTTTTTCGCATTAAGTTATCCTGTTAACTAGACACATGCGCCTTTCATCTTTCCAACACTTTCAAGCGTCTTTGCTTCTATGACTCGTTTACTTCACTCTTTTTATCTTGGCATTTCGGTTAATCGCATTCCAATCGTCGCCCCTTTTCTCACCGCCCCCTCCCCCACACCACCCCCCCCCTGGGCCCCCCGGTCAGGTCATGGACCCAGCCTACAGATGACCTCGGTGCAGATGCATAACCTCCAGCCGTCGTCGGCAGCGATCATCCTCCTCATGTTATTCCTCAACACCTCAACCTGCTCCTCTGTATATCCAAACTTGGAGGCTGCCCGACGGTACTGCGAAGTCTCGTCCGCCAACATGGTGATCATGGACCCCGCGTACAGCTCGCGCTCCGGCGCGGTGATGTTGCTCAGCACGCTGGCGGAGGCGGTGATTTGATCCCTGCGGAACCCCACTTCCAACGCTTTGGCGAGAAGCTTCCGGCCGGTCTGGGTGTCGAGCCCGTTCATCTCGTAGATGCGTTCCTGCAGCTCTGCGCTCTCGGGGCAGGGCGGCCACAGAATCTGCGAGTGCGTGTCGCCTTCCCGGCAGGCGACGATGCCGCCGTCCTGCCTGGCGAGCTCCTTCATGGTGCGGAGGACCTGGATGTTGTTTGGGATGCAGATCAGGGTGGCATGCTCGTGGACGACGTCAAAGTATCCGCTCCGCTCCTCCGGGGAGAGAAAGGACTCGGGCTCGAGCACGTTGCCCGCTCGGAACTCGATCCCGGTTCCCGGTGCGTACGTCGGGATGTTGGCATTGTTCCGCTCGACGACCTCCTTGCCGAGATCCAGGCCGATGATTTTGGCCTTTGGGAAGCGGCGGGCCAGGTCAAAGGTTATGCTCCCAGGACCGCATCCCACGTCGAGGAGGGTGAAGGTCGGCGGGAGGGATTCCAGCGTCGGCAGGAGGTAGCCGAGACATGTTGTTGCATTGCGCAATTCGAAGGCTTTCAGGGTGTCCTCCTTGTAGCCTATGTGATAGTTTTGCTGCTCATGTCCGTTGGATGCCATTTTATAATTTTTCCTATTGCATGTCGCGATGTGATGACGGGGTATCAATCCCCGGCTATTGGCAGGTATTTAACCTTTTGTGCTCGGCTCCTCGCTCTTTTTTTGGGGGGCGGAGGATGGAGGGAGCATCGGAGAGCATGATTGAGGGGGTTTGTGATGTTACTTTGCGAACACCTTGGCATCTTGGCGTGGTTGAGGGGTAGGTACCTACTGCTTGGGTAATTCTCGTCGGAGTTCTACCAGGTCGGTTTTGACCTGTTACGTCCTTGGATAAACGTGGGGTTTATCTAGATATCACCTCATGGTTGCAAGACTTTTATCTCAGTTTTAAAAAGCGTATTGTAATGTCCCATCTTGGAGAGGGGTGCATGAGATCTCGACTATCGCGGGCCTAGAATATATAACGTCAACAAAGCCTTCAGGATATATTTCTACTTTGTATCGCCTCGTAGTAACGACTACAAATAAGGCAAGGTAGTTTCCAGCCAACCTCCCACTTTGTCTCGATCCATGACGCCCATTATCAACCATTATACATTGCCCATAGAGACCGTGTAGTGATGACTGAATATTGTCTTTCACCAACCCCTGATTCATCTTCGAAAGTTGCAAAATATTTCCTGGAAAGAAGAAGATCTAGTTTCCAACAATACCAAATGCCAGATCAGATACCCGATAAATCTCAAGAACAAGAGCCCCAGCCTCGCTCTTGTCAGTGACACACAGCCTTGGACTTGAAGCTGAGCCCATGTTGTGCCTCCTACTACCTGCGCTCCCTTTCCTTTCCTGCCTGCTATTTTTCGTCTTGGCGATAGAGATAATTACGTGCATATATCCTCCAAAAGAAAAGAAAAAAAACAAGAAAAAGAAGAGGGCCCTGCTTTTGTACAAGGTACATATCCATGAACCCCCATTCGATTTCCTCTCCGCAGTATCCAACTGAGAAGGTACCTTATCCACCCGAAACTGTTGCCAAAAAGAATATCCCTCCGGATTGTGCTCCACGTTGAGAGGCTGGACTGCTTTGCTGACGACAATTTTGATGATGCCGAACTATGGCGACGTTGCTGCAGTTGGTGCAAGTGAGGTGTTGTTTGGCGACCATGATGATAATAATGATGCCATTTGAGAGCCTTTTTTTTTCTTGTTTGCGATAACGATAAAGTTGCATCCACTGATCCTGATTTGCTATATCCCTGCCCTTTGATATGGGCTGTATTGCCTCTTTGTCGTTCTGACAACCATCATGATAGTGATATTCGCGAGGCAATAATGGCGCTTTGCTGATAATTTTTTTTTTTTTTTTTTTTTTTTTTTTTTTTTTTTTTTTTTTTTTTTTTTTTTTTTTTTTTTGCACTTGATTGTCATCTGTGTCCGGCAATGGGCCGCCTGCTCCTAGCCACAACCTTCGGTGCCGGACTTCTCCAATTGTGAAGGTGGACTGGGTTGGGCGTCGCCGTGATTGTGGCTGTGGCGGTGTCGTTGACGGCGGCACGCCAGTCTGCCATGACCCTCGCGGATCGAGTTTTGCAGTGCGTTCCCCACAGAGACACCGGTGCTGGAGAAATGGATGCTGCCGTCTTTTTTTCGTGGCTCTGCAGCAGCATCTGGAGGGGAGCCCATCTGGTGCACCTTTGTTCCATGTCCGATCGGAGGTCCTGCAGGCTCTGCTGTTCCATTTGGAGGAGGACGATGGAGCGCCCTCGACGGGGTTTTGTGAAGACGCTGAGAACGCTGATGGGCACGACGTAGGCGTTTTGGACGTTGACCCACGACGTTTCGGGCTTTGGGAGGTGGCCCCCGTGCCGGAGGCGAAGCGCGGGACGGTCCAGCGCGTCGGGGCCGCGATAAATCTCGCAGCCCTCAAAAGACCGGAACGAGTTGGCCGTGTGCTTTCGTTGCCGAGGGTTGTTCCAGGGAGCGACGTAGCTGCCGCTTGTGAGGGAACCAGAGCCGTAGGCCGAAACTGTGCTCACCAGCACGTGTGAGGAGTGCCGGGAAAGGCGACGGAGGATGATGACGGGGTGGCCGGTGGCATGGACAGGCATGTGCCCGTAACGGTGACCTTGGGTTGGTTCGATGAGCTCCTTCGTCTCAAGGGGCGTGTATTCATCGTATGGTCGGAGGAACGCGATGTCTCCCTCCTCCCAATCGCCGCTGGGGTTGTTGCAGCGGCAATTGGACATTTTTGGATGGCGATGGGTACGCAGATGAGGAACACGAAAAAGCTGAACAATGGGATCCGGCGGAAGCGTCCCAAGCAATTTGGTCCGATGTTGGTCAGGTCCCTGGTTGGCGTTCAAGCTGGAATGGCTGTTTGAGGTATCACGGTGGTGGTGAAGCTAGGTTCAGGCAGGTATTGAAGAGGAAGGAAAAGAACAGGAAGAAAAGAGGAGGAAATCTCCCCGTCAAACCGGGGAAGAGAGTTATTGCACCCATCTGTGTCCGGGTGCGGTGTGGCGTATTAAAGTTGGACCTTATCATCACTGTGAACAGTCTGGGGCATAATCAATTTGTGGGAAGTCTACTGCCAACCAAACTTTGCCTGTGAGCCCCGCTGCAGAGTAAACACTCTACAAAATCTTATTGAGAAGATATATATCAACAGCGGACGCGAAAGATGCATTGGATGGAGCTAATCATGATTATGTACTAGATTACCTAACTGACCTGCCTTGCTAATGAACATTGGACTTTGACATTTATGAGGGCGCTTGACTGCCAAATAATAAACCGCCGTTGATATAAACACAACAAAAATCGGCCAAGGTCCATATAATAAAATTTATGTATTATTCCATATTTCTAAATATTCCTCCCATCTACACAAGATCTAAGAATTAAAAGATTTACATATGTTTCTATCCATCTTTCCCTTCCCCTCGACGCAATCCTTCCTCTCGCAATCAGACTCAGTCAACCAGGTAGGTACCTACCCAAGGTAGGAGGTACGGTACCGAGATGCCTTAGACCCTCTGAGAGTAAGTGCACTGGACAGGCTTGGCAGTGGTGACGGTGCGAGCATTGAAGCCCAAGCAGCCCTCCTGGCCGGCGGGCTTCTCGACGCCAGACATCCAAATGTACCACTTGGTGGCGTTGGGGGTGGCGGGATCCCAGGGGCAGGCCTGGAGGCTGTTGCCGTTGAAGGTCAGGTTGTCGTTCTCGTCAACGACCCAACCCTTGGTCTCGGATCTGGCGCCGAAGTTGGGGGTCTCGCCCTTCTTGTAGGTGACGTATTGGATAACGCCCTGGCCCATGCCGGAGCGGTCGGTGAAGAACTGCTGGACCGTGTCGTTGGGGGTGTAGAGGAACAGCTCGCCGTCCCTGATGTAGAAGGTGGCTTCCTTCTTGGCGGCACCGTCGGCGCACTGGGCGTTGATCTCGCTCTCAGCGAGGCCCAGCGCCATCTTGTTCTCGGATGCGATGATCTCGCCGAAGTGAATGGGAGAGGCCGATCGGAGGGCCATGATGCCGAACCTGCGAGGCGGGGGAGTGCAAGATGCACCTTCGGTGGCCGGGGCAGCGGCGGCCGCGGCGGCGAAGACGGAGAGGAGAGCGGTGGTGAGCTGCATTTTGATGTTTGGGTGTCTTGGGTGTTGACGGTGTAATTAGGTAGATGAGGTGGTTATTTGATGGTTGGATTTAGGTAGGTAGTAGGTATTAAACGAGAGACTGCTGAATGCTGTTGGAATGATGAGTGTTTTTTTTTTTCATCTCAAAGTGAAGAAAAGACTGTCGATTTATACAACTGACGATTGACCGTATGACCGCATGATCGCGGCAAATTTCCACCTGCTACCCCGTCGCCCGGCTCCATCATGATGCCGATCAGCGATTGAGTGAACCGAGCCGAGTATGGATACGAGATCCGCTTGAGCTCGTATTTGTCGCGACGGTGTGCTCGCGGCTACTCCGATCCCCGGTCCGGCAGGCTTGGCTGCCAATTGACATAGACCCATGACATAAATAAACAACTGCCGTGGCTATGTCCACTGTTAATTAGGGGGCCACAATGCGGCGATTGGCTGTGCAAGATCGCTGCTTAAGCGAATTGGATACCCGAATGAATTCTTGTTAATGCCCCCACAAGACTTCTGCTGTGGATTGTCGTTATGCTGGTTGCATAAAAGATACCTTATTCGTGGTGCCGAGCAGAAACCCTTGGAAATCAACTTGTCCCACTCCCAGTACCCAAAGGGTTAGTTTGCCATCGGTTCTTTCTCGTGTTAGACGGTAATTAGGTAGGTACACTAGTTATTGTGTGTATCTATTTTTGTTGAACTTCAATGAGTGTGCAGGGGGTGCTAAATTCAGCGGAAGCTGCCGAGGCTTGCTTTTATCCCCATGGGGTAAAATGACCTGTGGCCTCTCCTGAATAACCTACCTAGGCCCAAAGCGTGTTAATGTTGGCCGCAGTGCAACGGGCTGATGAACTGCAACTTCAGGGGCGGTGATTGTCTGCGCAACTGATTGGAGGAGATATCCCACCAGTGATCTCGAAGCAATTATCATGCGTGCACACTTTTATCATTCACGTATATACGACATTGGGTTGTGCATTTGGTTGAATCCGTCCGTTGCACGTCTTAGTTGATTAGTATCGCTGGCTACCAAGAAACAAAACGAAGATGGAGAAAACGCTACCGCATTGAACAACGAAGAAAAGGGGCGTCCCTCAGATCCATGATTAGAGGTATTCGAGGACTGGCACCGTCTCACACTTCAGCTTACCGCGTTCCCTACCTTGTCCTACCTCATCAAGATATGGCCAACATCACGGACTCACAGTAAGGTAGGTAGGTAGGTAGGCAGGTGTCGGTGCAATTCTCATCATGTAAACGGTTGGGTTCAGGTGATCAAGCCGGACAGTAGGCCTCATGCACCCCGCACCCGTTCGCTGGTAGGTGGCTTGCTGTGAAGCCAAAGCAAAAGAAGGTGCAAACAGAAGGTTTCAACGAGCTTTAAGAGCCACCTCCGGAAGTCTCCCATCATGTCCTCCGTCTTGCGCAACCTCAGAGCCCGATACACAATGGTGCCACAAAACGAGATTGCGGCCGAAACTGGCGACGGCCGTGACGATGTCCGTGACGTCAACACAGACCGTCTCGCCACATGGCAGCCAACTGCTGCGCGTTTGCGCGCCAGGTATCCCGGCGCCCTGGCGTTCAACATCGCCGCCTTCATTCTCCCCGCGCTCTACGGAACACTGGCCAAACTGTGGGTAGCCGGCATCGACACTTCTCTGGTCGCCACGACCGACGTCTACGTCTACATCGGCGTCGTTGCAGAGGTCCTGAACGAAGGCCTCCCGCGCGCAGCATGGGTCATTATCGGCGACAAGTCCTCCCGCTCGCTCTCCCAGCGGCTGGCGCTCACTCACACGCTCATCCTCTTCCAGGCCGTCTTGGGGTTGATCATGAGTCTGGCCTTCGTTGGGGGCGCAGCCAACTTTGCAAAGGGCTTCGTCCCCGGCGACGTCCGCGATGTCAGCCTGAACTACGTCCGCATCAGCGCGTTTTCCGCCTTTACATCGGCCATCGAGACCGCGGTGGCGTATGCAACGAGAGCCCTGGACAAGCCCGACGTTCCGCTGGTAATCAGCAGCGTCAAGTTTCTTGTCAACATTGTCCTGGACATGCTCATCATCTCCAAATTTCACGTCGGGAGTCATACGCCGACCATCAACATGCAGGCCGGAATCCAGCTGGCGTGCAGCATGACGGCCGCCTTTGTGGGGTTGGCCTACTTCTTCATGACGACAAGTCTGCCGGCGCATCGAGCATTGCTGCACCGGGAAGACGAAGATGCAAAGGCGATTCACCCAAGCTTGCGTGCCCTCGGGGTCTTGTTCCGTCCCGGCGTCCTGACGCTTGCCGAGTCTGCCATCAGAAATGCTCTGTATCTCTGGCTGGTAAGCACCATCGTGTCGCTTGGGAATACATATGCAACTGCCTGGGGCGTCTTCAACACTATTCGGTGGGGGTTGGTTATGGTGCCCGTGCAGGCCCTCGAAGCAACCGCTTTGGCCTTTATCGGCCATCGATGGGGAGCTTGGCGCCGACAGATTGGTACCACCACACGCCGTCCCGGCAGGGTTCCGTTCAAGACGCTTTATGAAATCGTCAAGCCTGCGGTTCTGTCTCTCGGCATTGCACTCGCAGTCGAGGTGCCGATCGCAATTTTCCTTTCCCTCTGGGGAGCGAGGTCCTTTGCTCGGTTCATCAGCGACTCGGATGAGGTTGCAGACGTTACCGCCTACATGTGGAAGACGATCGACTGGTGTTACATCTTTTACGCCATGTCGACTCAGATGGCTACTGTGCTACTCGCCACGCGACCCAAGTGGTACCTGTACCAGAGCTTGGCGAGCAACTTTTTGTATGTCCTTCCGTGGGCAATCGTGTGCCAGGTCAAGGATCTCAACGCGAATAACGCCTGGACATGGCACAGCTTGGTGTTTGGTGGGAGTCTCGTGTTCAGCTTTGTCGACGTTCTGGTTGTCGATGCCGTCTGGGTGTGGACGCTGGTGACGGGGAGGGCAAAGCTCGAGATATTCAGGGAGTAAACGGCGAGGATACAAAAAAAAAAAAAAAAAAAAAAAAAGGAGATCAAATTTATTTCCAGGTCAGAATAATGATATGAAGGTATAACTATCTTACCTAGCTCACTTGGGAACAAGCAAAAGCATGTTTTTTTTTTTTTTTTTTTTGGTTTGGTTTGACTCTCCAGTCTGGAGCGTTTCAGTTATCTCATCATTAATTCCAAGCAACCACAAATCTTCCCCCCAATTACTTTTTGTAATTACTTATAGTTTGTAAGGTTACTTACTGATATGCACGGGAAAATAATCTCACTTTTAATCATCGTAAAAAAAGAAAAAAGAATTAAAAACATACAACACCAGGGATTCCCCAGTGGTCACCCACCTGAGTACTAGTCTGGCGATCAGTAGCTTATCTATGGGAGAGCGGACGGGATCCCGAGTTTTCTACTGTCTGTGGTCGTATGTGCACCTCAAGCCGCCAATTCTTCCTCATGAAGAGCAAACCTCGCAAAGCATACTCTCAGGGGTTCTTGATAACGAACGGCTCGTCCAAGTTTTGGCAAGACATAATGATTACCTAATGTGTCGGGCCAGATACAGGCAATGCTTGATTGTTGCGCTGAGTGTTATTCCCGGACAGATGAGTCAGCAATGTGAACTCCCTCTGGCATCCCTTTCCCATCGGTCGTCTGTCTAAACACTCGTTGCAACAGTACTAAACCCAGTAGAAAATACCTTTGTTTCATCGATAAAAGTCATAATGTCCACGCAAAGCCAACCTATGGAACTCACAGAGCCAAGCGTCAATACTCGCTCTGACTCTGACGATCCCCGGGCCCAGCAAGTCCCCGCGCTGCCGGAAGTTCCGGTCTCTCGCCGAAAGCAAGCCTCCATCTTGATCTCTGCTTTCACAACCATCGCCCTGACAATAGGATACAACCAAACCTTTGGGGTTTTCCAGGAGTACTATCTCTCCCCGAGCCAAGATGTTCTCGTCCCTTCTCCCGCATCCGAAGCCTCACCACCGACCGCCCTCTTGGCATTCGTGGGAACCTTGTGCTACGGTCTGACCTGGGCAGGTGGAATGCTCGTCAGCCCCGTCATATCGCGCATCGAAGCTGGCTTCTGGGTATCCACCCCCAGGCGGAGAATGCTCCGATATCTCACCAATCGTACCATTACCGTCTCCGGCGTGTTTCTGATGTCGGCCGGTTTCGCTCTCGCGTCTCTGAGCACGTCGATCTGGCAGCTCCTTCTCACGCAGGGCTTCCTCGTCGGGATTGGAATGTCATTTCTCTACTTCCCGTTATTAGCCCCAGCCCCAGAGTACTTCACCAATCACCGAGCTACAGCGATGGGGTTTGTATGTCGCGGTCTCTTTCCTATCCTCCTCATGGCTCTATCTCTAAACCTTTCAAAACACTAACCAACGTGTGTGTAACCGACACTAGATGCTCGCAGGCGGTGGTGCAGGGGGGCTCGCCCTGTCCCCTCTGATCCGCTCGCTCCTCACCTCCGTAGGCGGCAGGTGGACCCTCCGCATCTACGCGCTCATCAACCTTGTTGGGGGGCTTCCAGTCGCGTGGGCGGTTCCCCGCAGCAGGTTCACTGCCCCTACTAGTACTACTCCGTCGCCAGCAGAAGGTGCGGCCCCTGAACGACGCAACACGCACGTCTCCCGGGTGTTGGCTGTCAGAGCGACCTTCATCTTCTCCGCAATCGCCGCGTTTCTTCAGGCGGCTGGCGCACAGCTCCCCCTGGCCTTCATCCCCTCCTATACCGTCATTTTGGGACTCGGTGCTTCCAAGGGGGCAAACCTCCTAGCGGCGAGCAATGCCATCAACGCCGTCTCGAGGGTGCTGACGGGGTATGCTGGGGATAGGCTTGGGAGGCAAAACACTCTGGTCTTGACATTGCTGCTCGCAGCCGTCAGTGTATTCGCGTTTTGGCTCACGAGCGTCACGACGGGCAATGTGGACCTGTGGATGGCGTTTATCGTTCTGTACAGCTTTGCCGGCGGTGGATATTACGCCCTCTTTCCGGCTTTGATCGCCGAAGTCTTTGGCATTCGCCAGTATGCAGCTGTCAATGCTTTCATTCTGTTTGTCAGGGGCTTGGGGACCATGTTTGGGAGTCCCGTTGGTGGTCAGCTGCTTGGAGGTTCGGATCGGGGCACCAAGGCATATTTGGGCATTGCCTTTTGGGATGGCGCGTTGCTGATGGGCGCCACGGTTTGCTGTGTCGGTGTGAGGTGGGCAGACGCGAAAGGAAAGGGATGGAAATGGATTGCCTGAAGGGACATTGTGCCGGAGTCTGCTAAAGAAGGTAGGTGCCTTAGGCGAAGACGATGAAGTGGTCAGTTTGAGCCCAACTCGCTTGGTCTGGTAGAGCCTGGTACCAATATCGCTTCATTTAAAGCCATGTTTGGTAATACCAGAGTCAACAGTTCAATTCTATTTTTATTTTCAGTTCATTTTACACGCTATTTTATTGCCTGGGTACCTATATACCTACTCCGATCACCCTTGAATCTGCTAGCTATAATCTGAAACCAACCTGAACATCAAGTTAAATACATCTAAACGAAGGTAAATCTCACGATTGAATGCGTTTAACCCAAATCTTTGCTACCCACTACCAACGCCCTAGCAGGCAGTTAGTCTGTTAATTGGATTACTTTCCGACCAATCCCTTTCCTATTTATATATATATATTCCATTTCTTCAAACTGTTCACCATGGGCCTGTCTAGGCCAGTAAATCATCAGGAGCGTCTACCAGGAAGATCTTCATTGATATATGGGGATCTCATGCTGGTGTGAGGATCTGAATCTTGATCAAAGATCCCATCTCACCAGCACAACGTACAATCTCCATGGACCGGATCTTGCGCCCTTTTGTTTCCCAATGTGGTATGAAACTTAGGCTAAGTCCTTAACGGCGTCGTCGAAGAGTTTTTACTTGGCCACCTCCACAGGCGTTAACCTCTTTATTAAGCCTTTGGCGTATCTAGGGGCGGTTGTTGCTGCGTGCGTAGGTACCTTATGGCTGCCACAGCCTGTTCTTATCACTGTCCGAGTAATCACTAATTCTCCTGGTGACAAAGCAAGGAAAGTTTTCCACCAAGCCTGCTGCTTCTTCAACTGATGTCACTAAGGAACCACATGGTTCTTCCGACCCTGGGATCTGATATTCTATGTCCCGGAAGAGGAAAGCGTGGAAGTTGTCAAGCAGAGAACAGAGCATTGGAGTATATTGGATCTTCAGTGGTGCGGCTTGAAATTACGTCCTGTCTCGAGCATGATGGTGTGTGGAGATGCAAACATTCCCATAACTCTCCAGCAAAATATGGCCATGTTCTCCTTGGATCTTCATGTAAACAAGGACGATTACCTATCCTCGCCAACAGGTACGAACTGAGATTACCCTATGTGCATGCAAACGATCTCATCACATTTGGAAAACCTGAGAAAACTGAAGAGATCGTGAACATCACATTTCTGAGTTACAGAGTAGTTCGCAGATGGTTCCCGTGGACCGGGTTTTATGTGGCATTTCTTTACCTCCTCGTCATACCTTGGCTTGTCCCATGATGTTCTGTACCATCCTGAATGGCAAGTTGGATCTGTTACTTCATGGCACGGTAGGGTCAAGGCCCTCAACCTGCCATGTTCAGCTCTGGTCAGTTTGACGCTGGGCTCTTTGCTTATAGATACTCTGTTAGGATACATGGTTCGTTGGTCTCTGTAGGCAGGCGAGGGGACAGGTCCATCGAATTCTGGCCTCATCCTTGGCCAGGGAGCCCCTGGCGGATCTCTCACACTAAATTTGAGTCATAATTGCGGCGGAACAGGATGTAGTATAGCAACGGTTGTTTATACTTGTCCACTATACCACTTATCATCATCCTCGGCTGTATCAGCATCGCTGGCCTCAGATTGACTTATGAGATGAGCTGGGAGGACGGTATCAAGTCTAGTAAGCGATCTTAAGAGTCTGGACGTACACAATGACGCATGGCAGCCGAGTTTGATGACCACGCATGCATTAGACTGGCGTCAGCTGATCTCAACTTCAACACGCTATACCCCTCATCCAAGATGCACGTACTCAAGGCTCATTTCTCCGGCCAATCTCTGTTTACCGTCCCGCCGCTGGGGGGGGGGGGGGGCTTGATTTACAGACAATGGAGGGTCCTGGCGAAACGCATCTGAGTGTGTGCCCTTCATCAATGTCATTTGGACTATCCAGCAGTCAGAACAGAATGTTGGAAATTACCTGAGCTGCATGGCAACCGGTAACCCCTTTACTGTGCAGTGATAAAGCCTATCATCATGTGAAATCAACCTTGAACAGACATCCACGCAGAAGTTGGCAGAGCCATAATATCACTCGAGCGAAAAAACACGTTAACCATCTCTCTCCCGGTTTCGAAAGTACACCGCTCAATGTCGGAGACCAACCACCCGAGCCCTGATAGGTGCTCACAGGGAGTTTTCCAGAATTACAAAGGAGAAGGGCGCATCGGAAAAGCCATTCACATGGATCGCACTGCAACTCAAGTGGGGACGGGCATTTGCGGTGGTTGATTGCAATCAATGCTGGAGCGGAACCAGACAGCAAGTGCGGATACGGGGTGAAGGAGATGGCCAAGAGCATGGAAGGAGTCAAGTTGAGATATCAGGCTAAGGACTACACTAGAAGCAATTGGAAGGGGGTGCAGATCTGCCAGCTGATTTTGAGCGAAAGATCGATCAGATTTTCTTCCAGAGTGGAGGCTTTTGTTCTCATGACGTTTTGCTTTGTTCAAGTTGCCGTCAATAGTTGGCGCCAAGGAAGAAGCCAGTGTTGCACTACAGGTGGCAGAAACACGTTGTTGCAGGCATACCTAGTCGTGGAGATTAAGGCCCCCCCTCCCCCGTTCAGCCCTGGGATATGACGAGACATTCCTGTGTACGGAGAACTGCCGCCCTACTCTCGGAAGGAAGCGGACAAGCGAGTTGTTCCCATAGTAGGTAATTTGTTGATCCACCAGAATCACTGTTGTGGTTATCATGTTTCGCCGGATTCCGAGACGGATAAACCAACCCTCTCCCACTTTGCTTACATGGGTATCCGCAGCCTCTACCCTACGATATCTGATGACAGACTCGACGAGTCGACTGACTTGATTCGCGTCGCGTCTCGATCAAAGTCCAAGTCAGCCTCCTGCACTGCCAGCGCAGCCCTGCTGCATGCAGGTCCCGTTCGTCACACTTCTCACCGCACCAAAAACTTTGCGCCCCAACAAGGCAGCATTTCACCCTTTTCCATGCACCTGCAAAGAAACATCAATCTCACATGTTCAATGCTCTGGTCAGTGCTCGGCCGGTTTTGGCAAAGCTTCCTGCAGGTACCATGTTTAGATGGAAGCAGATGCACGGGACAGCACGCTCGTTTAGCCACCGCTGCGACCACAACCCCTGCCGTCGAGCCATGCCAAGCGGGACTCGACCCCCTTCCCAGTATAGCCCCGTCACCAAAACTCAATGTCATCGTCGACGATAACACCCTGCACGGGGCAAGTCCCCTCTTTTTCGTTCGGAATAAGCTTGCGGTCCTTCCCACGCCTTCGGGTCCTCGACACACTCTCTCTCCCTTCCTTCCCAGGCTCTCACGATCCGCCTCAGTCACTCTTTTTTCTTTTTTTCCCGGGGTGTGGTTGGAAGCAGCTGTCTACAGCTTTGTCTCTCCCTTGAAATCAAGGCTCTGCCTTTGACACGACGACACCAGGCTTCACTCTTTTACGCCAGGGAGATTTCTTTTGCAAACCAAATTCCAGCCACATTACACACACTCGTTTACCCGTTATGGTTCACATGCCAGGAACGGGTTCCCAAAACTGATCAACTAATGCATCTGCCGGCCGCCATTGCATCACTTTTAACGAGAAGGCAAAGAGGCCGCGGCGGAGGACGAGGAGGCGGAAGAGGAGACATGGACGATGATCGGGATCGTGGGTCCGGCGGAGGGAGAACGGGGGGAGGTCATGGGGGTAATAACGGAGGAAACACCAACACCTCAACAACTAAGGCGTCAACTCCGGACCGAACCACAACTGCCAAGGATGATCCGCCGCCGGCGACAGTAACCCATGTCGCCCCAACACAGGCGGCCTCATCAACAAATCCCCCAGATACCAAGCCGGCACCAACTCAGGCCCCTGTGGTCAACTCAACCGCCACAGAGGCACAAAAACCATCCGAAACTCAGAAGCAGGATGAGGGGGTCAAGAGCAGCACGGCTAGTAGTAGCCCAGCAGCCCCGACACCCACCCAGCGCACCGCGCCAGGTTCGGGGGAGGGGTCAGGTCAGGGGAACACAGCAGGGAGTAGCAATGGGAACTCTAGATCAACCCCGACAGCGGCAGGAGGAAACCGCAATGGTGCTTCATCGAACGGCGGCGGCTCCAACTCTGGTAGCCAGACAGGATCGTCAGAGGCGGGGAAGGGAACCGGTGCTTCTGTAGCTGGTGGGGCTGTTGTGGGAGGCAGTGGTGCCACAGGCACAAACGGTATTGGCTCCGGCTCTGGGTCAAACAGTTCAGGTGCTTCGGGTGCTAGCAACGGCGGGTCGTCAAGCAAAGGGCCCTCGGGCGGAGTGATTGCCGGTGCTGTCGTCGGCTCACTCGCCCTGCTCGCCCTCCTTGCCCTTTTGCTCTTTTTGTTTCGGAGGAAGCCAAAAGTCCAAAGATTCCTCGCCGTTTTCCGCAGAGGGGGCGGCGGCGGCGGCGGTCGATCAAGAAACTCGTATCCAACCTACCACAACGGTCCCGACGGGATGGGCAACAACCTTCTCGAGTCTGGATCTGGTCCGCAAGGCCCGGGGATGTCTGCAGCCGGTTTCGCTGCGGCGCCGGTCATGCGCCAAATGTCCCGGGGTGCTCGTCCCCCCCTCCTACCACTATCAGCTAATTCCAACCGGATCTCGTCTCCCACCGGTGAATCTCTCAACAGCAGAGGATTCACACCATCGCCGATCTCGCCTATTTCACCAGCGAGCGTGCTCAGTCCGCCAGCACACGGCGGTGCACCGGTACCTTACCCTGGCAGGCCGCAATACGTTCCCCCTTCTCCTACCATCCCTCGCCCGACCCAACCCCGCGTGATGCACGTCGCCAACCTTTCCAGCGGAGGGCATGCCGCTCCATTTCCCGTAGCGGGATACAGGCAGCCGAGGGAGCCCTCCAACCCCCAGCCACAGGCGCAAAACAGCCAGCAGCAGCTCCAGCCCCAGCATGCCCGAGGAGGCAGCGTCGGTAGCGCCAGCACAACCAGTGCTCTGAGTGCCATCATTAATCCCCAGATGCTTTGGCCCATGCCGCCCGCCACGCCGACCTCGGCTGGACGATGGGAAAACGGACAGCAACATCAAAGGGGAGGGGGAAGCGCACCGCAAAATGGCGGGCGGGCTCCTGGGAGGCAACCGCATCTTGTTGACTTTGAGCGCTCGGGATTGACTGTGGTCAAGATTACCAGGCAGCCCACCGGCGGAAGGAGACCAGCGGCGGGGAGGACGTATCAATGAATAATGAATGGGAATGGGAATGAGAAATGGGTGCAGGGTTAAGCGGAGTGAGAGATGGTCATTCTAGGCTAAGCAACACCGAGGATTTTCTTTCTCTTTTCCCCTCTCTACATGCAGTGTACAGTAAGGTATTTACTGCACCTAAGGGCACAGGCGGAGTTGGGCATCAAAATTACTGAAAAGAATTGTATATTATGACTTGGAGGGTTTTGTTTTTTTTGTAAAAGGATTAAATTTAAATAAGGGTAAACTTGGCTTGTATCTGGTGTAGCTACGGTCGTCATCATGTTAACTCAGTGGAATAAATCTCCTTGAGCCCAATTCTTTCTGGCAGTTATAAACTTTCGTTCCCTCAGTTTATTTCAAAATTCCCCTACCAGATAGAGCGGTTCCTGTGCTTCCAAATTTAAGAATTATACAGCATCTTTTCTCCATATAGCCATCTACTTTTTCTTCTTTTTCTTTTTTGGTTTCCCCTAAAGACTGAAACCTCTCCATAGTCACTTGCAAGAGTGGATTAGCTTACCTCGATGTGTGACTTTGGCCAAGTAGCAAACACAATCCTCTATGCACGCTGAGCGGGAGGTCTGTCCCTACCGAGGTCATTACGGCACCATCACTGCTATCTACTTTTTAGGTGTTTTTGAATTTCACAAGGCAGGAGGGGAGTTTCCCAAAAACACATTAAAGAACCAAAAATAAACTCGTGAGAGAAAAATAGAAAAAAGTAAAATAGAAAATAAACTCGGGGGAAAAAAATTGAAACAAAAATAAAATAAAATAAAATAACAATAAAACAAAGTGCAAGATGAAGTTAGTTGCTATGTAATTCTGGCTGCTATAGCACGCTGTGAACAAGAAAATCAAAAATAAACCAAGACTGCAATTAACTCAGGGTGTTTACTTTGCACCCGACAAATCCAGCAAAACCGTCAATTATTTCGGAACAAACAAGAGCTCAAAATCAGTGCTTTCAAAAATCTCAATCACCAGTTTATCTTTCTGGCCTGGCATATAAAGGCCGTATAATCACTGTTTGGGATGTTTTACTGAGAAGGTGACACGGGAAAGTGGGGTCGTAGCTAGTCCCCCACCCCCCGGTCAAAAATACCCCCGCAGCCCCTGACAACCCTGAAGCCCCGCCTAAAGTAAACAAATCATCAAGGTTTCGGGTCGCAGCGTCTCAGCCCCTCCCTCTGCATCGTCATGCTTGGTCGAATTTCCAAAAACTGACAATAACAAAAAATCCACCAGCAACCATCGCGCAACACCACCCCTCGCAGAAATTCGCATCGCAACCTCGGCCAAAGAAAAAAAAGTCGAAATTCCAGCGCGGTTAACCCCAAATCCATCTGTCAAACCATGGCGTCGTCAACAGCACCCTCAAAATCCCAAGAAAAGGACAAATCAAAGGTCCACAAGCTATCATTAAAGGGCAGCTCAAAGCTCGTCGCCGAATTCGTAATGTTCCCCATCCACAAACCTCCCGACCGTTTTTTTTTTTTTTTTTTTTTTTTTGAAACCCATTCTCCCCAATGTCCATTTGACTAACAACTTGCCCTTCCTAAAAAAAAAAAAAAAAAACACAGTTCCAATACTCAATCCACACCATCCTCTTCCAGCGCGGCGTCTACCCGGCCGAAGACTTTTCCGCCGTGAAAAAATACGGCCTCAACATGCTGGTCTCGTCCGACGATCAGGTGCGCGCCTACATCAAAAAAATCATGTCGCAGCTGGACAAGTGGATGGTCGGCGGCAAGATCTCGAAGCTGGTCATCGTCATCACGGACAAGGACACGGGCGAGCACGTCGAGAGGTGGCAGTTTGACGTTCAGATCCTGGCCAAGCCGTCGAAAAAGTCTTCTTCGTCAAAATCTACAAAACCGTCGACCGACGAGAACTCGGCCGGCAAGGAGGGAGACGACAAGTCGGCCGCAGCAGCCGGAGGGGACAAGACGGAAGCAGAGATCCAGGCCGAGATTGCGGCCATCTTTAGACAAATCACGGCGTCGGTCACCTTCCTGCCGCAGCTGAGCGGCGACTGCACCTTCAACGTCTTGGTCTATGCCGATGCCGACAGCGAGGTCCCCGTCGAGTGGGGAGACAGCGACGGAAAGGAGATTCAGAATGGGGAAAAGGTGCAGCTGAGAGGATTCAGCACCGCTTCGCACAAGGTCGACACCCTGGTTAGTTATCGGCTGGCGGATTAGATGTCATCTCCCCCGCCCCAAAAGAGAGATTGGTGTAATTATATTTCTGGGTTTTATTTCTTGGGGAGTTTGGAAGGCTAAGCACGGCGTTGGAATCTCGCATGGCCATCAAGGAAATGGGACGGCATGGTTGATACTATTGGGTCTCTCTTCCTTTCTTTTTTATATCAAGTCAAAGTCACATACTGTCAGAATACGGCGAATTATATGGCAATGCTGCTCTTTTTTTTTTTTTTTTTTTTTTTTTTAAAAAAAAAAAAAAAATATTTACTTTACAAAGTCATCATATCTCTAGAGTTCTGTCTTCCCTCAATCATGTTCTTTCTAACACAGCCCGCCGCACCGTTGCTCGTCTAAACCCGCTTGAAGAAGTATATATATGCAAACTTCTTCATCTCGTCGACGTCTGCCGCCTTTACAACCTTCTCGTCGTTGAAAAGCACCCACGAAGTCTCATCGCCAAACTTTTTGCGGATGAATGCCACATAGTGCCTGGAAGTCGTGTTAGCTCTTGGTCGGTTACCAAACAAGGATCAAACAAGCAAAAACTCACCCAGCATGGATACTGCCTCCCTTGTGGCACACGATGGATTGCAGCTGAAAATTGGCTGGGAGCTCGTTACTGCCAGCCATCTTCTTCTCGTCCCCGCTCGGCTCATCTGCAGCCGCGTCCTCCTGCTCGACGGCGCCATCATCATCCGGGTGGCTAAATAGCCACTCAATAGCTCTCTCGACATCCCCACCCGTCTCCTTGAGAGCCTTGACAGCGCGTGGCCCGCTCAGCCCCATGCTCTCCAGCATCGCCAGCTTCTCCGGATCAGCGGCTCCCGCACCAGCGCCGGAGTCACCGCCAAGAGTAACCGGTACGTCAATGTCGGGATCTTCCATGTGCGCGAACAACCACTCCATGGCGGCGTTTGCGTCAGAGTTGCCCGTTGCGTGCAGAGCCTTTTCGCATCGCACCCGCGGGAACCCCATACCCTCCAACATAGCCAGCGCTTCCGCATTGGGCACAAACGCAGGAACATTGCTCGTCGCCGTGTCATCCTCCGGCAGCGCCTCCTCGTCAGCCTGTTGACCCTTGGAGAGGTACGCGTCCAGCGCAAACGATCCATCCTCGACGATAACGGGCACGTCAACCTTGATGGGAACCCAGTTCACCACCGCCATCTTGCGCGCGTTGACGACAAGCACCTCGGGGAACGTCTTGAATAACGTTCGCTTGGAAAAGCCGTCTTTGCTATTGCATGCTGAGCAGTTTAGCTCGACCACTTCGGTCGCAGTGAGGTTGTCCAAGCACTCCTTGAGCGCCACAGGCTTGTACTTGGGCTCTTGGCCCTCCTCGGCCGGAAGCTTCTCCAAAGGCACGTCGATAAAGATGCTATCTTGTTCTGTCGAAGTGTAGCGGACCTTTTTGCAGTTGAGGCACTGCAGGCGCTGCTCCATGACGAAGCGCATCGATGCGGTTGGGTCCGGGAGGTTCGCCGGGCGTTTCGAACGAGTGATTAGCTTGATGAGGTGCTGGAGCAGTTCAAAGGCATCTTGCTGGCGCATCGTGGAAAATTCGGCGTGCCCTCGACCGATAAGATGCTTGAGCATTGAAGGCTGGAGACCTTTTTGGTGAGGAACTTCGGGAGAATGTTCAGAGACGTGGACGTCAGAGTCGGGCTTGGAGTAACGGCCAGAGAGAAGGCCGTCGCCGATCTTGAGCAGCTGGGTTTCGAGGTCTTCGGCTGGGTTTGGTTCACCGTGGAGCGAGTCGACACCCGCGCCGTACCGTTGTTGGAATGCCGGTATGTCGAACAGACATTGCAGGATGCTGGCGAGATAGCAGCTGTTTCCGAGGTTCTTCAGACCCGTTAGCCCCGGGCCGAATACTGGAGTCAACTCCTTGCCGTCCTCGGTTGTCATGGAAAATTCCCACTTGAGGTTCTGCTCAATCTGCAACTCCGTCAAGCTCTTTTCCGTCTTTTGGCGCTCCGACAGGATGATCCCCCAGTTTGCAAGGTGGGCGCCGAGGTTCTCGTCGACTCGCTCGTCGTCGCAAGAGTAGCAGTAGACGTCAGCTGTGCCGTCCGACGTGATGGACCCCAGCTTAACGGCAACGCCGTGGTTGGATTCCTTGGAGTGGGCCAGCGCGTGCGAATTTCCGCCCACACCACCAAACTGCGCACGCCCGCAGCCGAGATCGCCGCACTCCAAACAGAGCCACAGGTTCTCCTTCAAGTCACACTTGGCACAGTGACCGAGATCTTGCGACTCGATCTGCTTTGGCGGGCCTTGCTGCAGCAGCAGAATGTGCTCGCAGCTTGTTAATTCTTGCTCCCAAGCCTTGACCTCCTCTTTGCGGGAAAATGTATTTGCGTTCATGACGGCGTCGACGATGGGGGCGATGGTTGGGTCTGCCTTGTCGAGGTCGTCGTTGCCGCACTCGAGGCACTTGACGGTGAGGGCGGTCTCGTAGCGGTCGGCCTCGGTCTCGGCGGCAATGGCGAGCTTGGACATCTTGAGGGGAGGCTCGTCTCTCACGATGATTTTGCGGGTTCGGCGGATGTTGAGGACCAGAGGGTGGTCGCGCGAGACGCTGTGAAGCTTTGCATGGTTGCGATCGCCGGCGCAGCCGCCGTTGAAGCACTTGAGACAAACATCGAGGCCGTTGGGATCGTCGATGGAATCGAAGCACTGGGTGCAATCTTCGCGGTACACCGAGTCGGCGGGGGTGGGCTTGGAGAGGTCTGGTTATCGCCAGCATGTCAGCAATGACTGTCTGCTGGGGTTGAGGCGCAAGGAAGCTCACTAGCTACTTGGACATGAGGGCACGCCATTTTCAAGGTTTGAGTGTTCTTCCTCCTGTCAGCTGGAGGTGATGGATGACAAGGTGAAGCTGCTGAAAAGCCTTCTCAGCGTGGGGAAGGATGGGGCTTTGGATGCTGTGGGCACTGCTGGAGGGGTTGTCCCATGGGTTGCAAACAGGCAGCTGCAGCTGAGACAGGAACGCGGGGCAACCGCCGCGCTGCTGCGGTGCAAGGTTCCATGCGACCCCGCCACAGAACACGGTATACTACTGGGCAGGTTCAAGGATCCACTAACGAGCTAAGGTAGTGTACAGTACACAGTACATGCAGGCAACTGGAAGCGGGAGGGTTCCCCAATTGGGGATTTGGTGTTGCTGGCCAACACTAACAGTTATCTGTGGCTGTTGGCTGTCGGTCTGATAGGCACGCAAAAGCCCATCCTCTCAACCTTCCACCACTTTGCACACCTTAGGTCCCGACTTCCAGGTTCCAGTTTCCCCAAAGTTCCCGTCACAGTTTCCCCGGCCGCGGCATTTCTCGTTCTCCTCCATCCACGCCAAACATGTCAGACCTTCCCAAACCGTCAAGGCTGCAACCGCGAGCTGCCCTCCCTCAGTCTCCATGTTTTCCTCGCCTCCCGTCTGATTCCAATCTTCCATCAACTTGCACCACCAGCCACGACAGCAGATCATGATTGCTCATGCATCGTTTCAACACAATCGTTTATTACCTCGCAAAAATTAAATATACGACCATACCCCTTCCCTGACACCATGCCCACGACATCCCGCCCGGAGGATAGCAGCACCAATGCATATGCTCTTGAACAAACAGTGCCACCGCCATCCCCTAGGCCCAGGTCCAAATACCTGTCCAGGATAGTTGCAGAGAGACTACTCTTATCCAAAGCTCAAAGATCCGTGAAGCAAGGGTTGACGAGCGCTGTCGACCTCGTCTCCGCACCGAAACCCGAACCCAGCGAATCGTCGTTCGAGCATAATGGCGATGGCAGCGAATACAGCGACGTGTCGGCCACGGATGGAGCCTATTCGGTCATCAAAAGCCTGGACTTCATTCCCTCCGGTCAACTCGCGTACATGGCAAGGTGGTAGCTCAGCCTGGCTTCGTTGAGAGTCCTGCCGACCATCAGGATCAAGATAGGGCGCAACAGCAGCGACTCGTTCGATGCGCCTTATGATTTCAATCTTCTTGTCAAGTGGGCAAAGAAAATCCGCCCTCCCTCGAGCGGCGTCGACTGGGAAAACCTGGAGACAGATGTAGGCGGCACGATGCCGACTTTGTTCATCCCAAGGGACAACCTGCACCTTGTCCCCTTCACTCATGAACGCGGGCAGTGGCATCAACATGTGGAGCGCATCATGATGTCGCAGATCTACCCGGAGCTCGGGTATCCGGTTGAGAAGTTATCCGCTGCCAAGGAGAAGCAAGAGCCCCTTACCCGCCTCGATTTCCGTGGCATCTACCTGTGGGACTCAACGTCGGTCTTCAGGCCTCACACACAAGTGCCGTATTGGCCTGGGCCCCCCAAGTTCAAACAGCACCACGACGAACGCAAGATCGCCGACGTGTTGTTCGTGGTCAATCCGTTGAGCGAATACGCTGGTGGAGCGTTTGGCTTCAGGTACCAAGACCGAGAAGCCTGGTTTGACCCAAGTCGCTTGGATTACGGGCCCTGGGATTCCAAGTCAAATTCAGCCTTCACCTTCTGCCTCGCCAGCCATGTCGGGGTCGATCTGGAGTCCCAACCTGTCTACTTGGGACGACGCATCGGATTCGCGTATGACGTTATGGGAAGGGGCGTGATGGCACAAGAATATTCCGAGGGTCCGGGCCGGCTCCTGAAACGTATTCGAAGTCATGAAGAGAGTTTCTACGAGGCCAGTACTTCCTGGCTCCGTGAAATAGATGCTGGGATCGATGATCCGTTGCCTATTCTCTTCATTCTGAATTACGACTACTTACCCTCCGACTTCCATCCTTATTTTCAGAACTCGCCAGGCTCGTTGTTGAGAGGGGCCGACGCAAATTCGGTAACTGCGGCTCTGAGACTGCAAAAAATGATGGATGACATGTCTGATTGGGAATACGCCAGAGAATTCCAGACAAAGTCAAGATGGCGCTTGCAACTCCACTATATCGCCGTTGAGCCCCAGGCGGACAAAGATTCGGATGGCAATACAAGGTACACAATTCATACCATTCTTGGCATGGATGGCTACGTGTTCTCCGACCTTTCGCGGGACTTGCGTGACAGAAACTCGCTGCGAGATCAAAATATGTCTCATCCATTTCTATTTGCCAAGACGAGCAGATCCCCGCTCTATGGCCACTATTTCCCACAGCAGGTTCGGACAGTAAGTTTTTTCGTTCAGGGTTTTTTTTTTTTTTTTTTTTTTTTTTTTTTTTTTTTTTTTTTTTATAAATTTTGAGACCAAATGTTAAGCCAAGTCAAGTGGGAAAGTGTTTTTTTTGTGGGGGTTTGCAGCTGTAGGGATATGTGACCATATTTATCG